>JAXDDX010000084.1:1817500-2017500 GCA_034670405.1 Hoplostethus atlanticus
AGGTAAATACTACAGTGAAGTACTGATATACAGAGTAAATACTACAATGAAGTACTGATATACAGAGTTAAATACTTCAGTGAAATACTGATATAAAGAGGTAAATACTACAGTGAAGTACTGATATACAGAGTAAATACTACAATGAAGTACTCAGTCCCTCCAGGATGTTGCGATCTTGCAATCGCAAGAATTAACGCAAGTTCAACTAACTGTCGCAATACTTTTGCCAATTTTGCCAAAACCGCAATAATATGCATAAAACGGTCAAATTGGCACCATTTTGGTAGCGAGAGGTCGAGAGGTAGTGATGTTACGCTTGATACCGGGGCTTCGAAGCGCGTATCGAGAACGTAGGGCAGTTTCTCGTGAACCTATGTCTCGAGGCGTGTATCATTTTAACGTCATTACGTCACGATGACGTTTGAAGCCTCATTCACGTACGTGCTTCAGGAATGGATTCGGGTTTGGCGGGCAGTTTTGAATCACGGATATAAGGAAAGAAAGCGCCCCCATAATTCGTGGGTTGCCTTGTCCTTCTGTAGCTATATTTAAATCTTATCGTACTGATAATTACACCAATGGACTATACAACTGGTACATGTGTCCCTTTACTAATCATAGCATTATAATAACAAGCCATATAATGATATGCTGCATCATAAATAAGTAACATTTTATTCACATGCCAGATTCGAACCCATGACTGCCATGTCTACTGAAGCGCACTATGAGCGGTACAGCTACACACTTTGCCACCAAACTAAATGATGTTACACAGCGCGTGGAGACATTTCTACGGCATTATTGAACTGATGAGTTTTGTTCATTTATGGTTTTATAGCATAATATGAATATATACATTATGCCGTAATTTCATTTTTTTAAAGTTGATTACATCAGCGGTTTAATTCATTGGCCTTTAGTGGCCCATGCTTTGCACACATCGCTGTGCTGCCAGTCTTGCCTGCTCTAATTTCTTTAGACCAGTAGGTGGCCCTAGTGTGCACTTGAAGCCTCGAGAAATGAACCTATTTTCAACCCATTTGGCTGGAATGCTTCAATGCTTCGAGAAGCTTCATCTCGCCATCACTATCGAGAGGTAACCGTTTGAACTGTTTGCTACTAAACGTCAAAGTAGGTCGACTAGTCCAACTCTGAAGTTTAGTCACCGGTTATTTTCTCGTCACATTGCAGGAGCAGAAGAAGAAAAAGAGGTTTCATTTCAGTAATTCTGTTAACCTGAAAAACAGATTTTTTTTGTTTCATGGTTTGCGGGCCTCATTAAAACCAATGGCTGCTATAAGCCGCGAGCTAGCGACAGATTGAGGTGCAGAATGTCAAGCCGTCCTCTGAAACAGGAAGCAGGAAGACACGCCCCCCCGCGGTCCGGTGGGGGGGGGATCGGCGGCATCAGTCTGCCGGCGGCGCCAAGACGTCCATCTAACAACGACATTACAAAACCTTTAATCCAAGGAACACAAGACCGTCTGAAGGGAACATGGCTGCAGGTTGGTGTTCACTCCCATCTTCCTCTCCCTCCTCTCCCCCTCCTCACCCTTTTTTTCTTCTTACCCTCTCTCATTTCCTACCTCTCCATCTCCCTCCTGCCCTCCTCTCTTATATTCCTCGCTTCCTCTTTCTGTGCCTCCTTCTCTCCTCGTTCACTCCCTCCTTTCCTCTACCTCTCTCCTTTTCTATCTCTCTGCACCTCCTTCCCTCCTCTCTTATACTCCCTCTCCTTTCTTCCTACCATCTCACCTCCACCTTTGTTTCCTTTCACTCCCCTTTCTCCTTCCATCTCCCTCCTTTCATTCCTCCTCTCTCTCTGTCTCCCCCTTTGTCTCCTTTCCTACCTCAGTCTACCTCCTTCTTTCCTCCCATTTCACTCCCTCCCTCCTTTTCTCCTTCCAAACACTTTTTTCACTCCCTCTACTTTCTTCCTACCCTCTCACCTCTCTTGTCTCCTTTCCTATCTCTCTCTACCTCAGTCCTTTCCTACATATCTACCTACTCCCTTCCTCCCTTTCACTCCCTTCCTCCCTCTCTCAAATGCTTCTTTCCTCACCCCCTCCCTCCTTCCTTTCACTCCCTCTCTCCTCCCCTTCCAACTTTCTCTCGTACATGTGTCGTCTAGCGGCCGGCGGCAGGATAAATGTTGGACTTGATGTACAGCTGATGAGAGTGGCGGTCCGGGCGGGGCGGCGGGCCCAAGGCTTCGTCTCACAACAGGACAGTGAGATTGGACATTATCATGAAATATATTTAGCTCCCTCCATCTCATTACAGCAGGTCAGAGGGAGCTGGAGGTGGTTATGGGCAGGACGGAGCACAATGAGCCACCGGAAAACATTAACAAGAGGAGGAATGAAGAGCCCGCGGCGCTAACGGTGGATAAAAACCTCGTGTGACAAAAAAATAATAATAAATCAGCTTAAAGAATTAAGAACAAAATACCTGTTTCTAATTTAAGAGTGCATTTTTAAATTGAAATGTGTTCTGTACGGGTTTCATGGGTCATAAAATTTGCTCAACATGTAAAAGAGAATGTGAGACATCAAATAAAACCATGCTGAGGGATTTTTACAGCCAATAAAACCGAAGGAGGAACCGCTGGAAACCCAAGCTAGCCGTCTGATATCAGGGTTACTACACCACACGCATGTCTTCATTATATGATTTTATATGACAGGTAGCTCCAGCCACGCACTCTGATTGGTCAGGGAATGTGTTGCCATGGGTTACAGATTGGTTGCTAAGCCAGCTAGAAATGACACAAACAATAAGCACTGCACTGAAACCGGAATGACCACGACGTTAAAAGAGTTTTAAATAACCGGTCAGAAAGAAAGAAGGAGGATGTTGGTAGGAACGTGTTTTATACTGTGACAGTGGCTTCTTCTATTGTATCTGAGAAAGGACTAGGATTAGAACTAGGACTAGGATTAGAACTAGGATTAGGATAATGATTGGGACTAGGATTAGGATAATGATTGGGACTAGGATTAGGACTAGAATTAGAACTAGGATTAGGATAATGATTGGGACTAGGATTAGGATAATGATTGGGACTAGGATTAGGACTAGAATTAGAACTAGGATTAGGATAATGATTGGGACTAGGATTAGAACTAGGATTAGGATAATGATTGGGACTAGGACAATGATTGGGATTAGCATTAGGACTACGATTAGAACTAGGACTAGAAGTAGGACTCGAATTAGGATTAGGAAAAGGATTGGGACTAGGATTAGGGTAAGGATTGGGGATAAGGATTAAGATTGGGACTAGGATTAAGACTAGGATGAGGATTTATCCTTTATATGACGAGAGGATTGGCAGAAAAAAAACAAGACCAACTGGATTACTAAAAGGTCTATCGTCTTACGTTCGATAATGCTAGTATGCTAACATGTTAGCATGTACAGGACAGAGAAAATCTACCAAAGACACAAGAGATGATTTTGGTGGGTCTACTATCGTAACATGGAAAAGGTAAATTGACCAAACGTCGGTGTCGTCCTTTAGGTGTCCATGTTTGATGTACCGACAGTAAACAGTGAAGGATACAGACGAGGCCTAAGCCCTTCTACGTCATTCATTCAACTGTTGTCCTTTGTTTCGGTCGACTGGTCGTTCTGGGTTTGTTTCATGTCTCTGCATCACATGGTTATGAAGATATCTCGGTTTGGTTTGTGCACAGACAAAAAAAACAAGAAGCAAATACACAAATAAACATGACAAACACAATATGTCTCTGCACACCTGGGATGTATTAAATCTATTTCCATTCATTTGCGGTGGTAAAGTACGGACTATGTATTCCTCTCATTCTATCAGTGCCTATTATAATGGTAATGACAGCCATATGGCAGACAGGAACAGAAATGAGGCCAGCCAGCGCTTCGGCAAATGACAAGCAGCAGAGTATTTACACAGCAGAAATATCCATCTTGACAATTATAACATGCTGTGTTCGGGGAGATGTATTGTGTTTGTCGTGTGTGTGTTGGTGAGTTGTTGTGTGTGTGCATACATAAAGATATCTCTGCAGCTGTTCAGGACAGAGCCGTGAGAGTCAAACGGTCCTTGAATGCATATTCTCTCATGTCGTGTTGTGTTCAGGAACTACAAATGGGACAAATATATTAGATTTGGAAGAAAAGTGACAAAGTCTTGAAATAAGGCCGATCACTTCCAGATCAGTAAGTGGACTCTTTTCTTCAACTATATTCCCTTCCTTACACTTTAGTTGAAAATGTGAAGACATCATCTGAATCCAAAACCCCACTGGCAATGAAGCTATCATCCACAGTGTAGCGTGACGGTGTGAAAGAAATGGATGTTTCGATGATTGGCAGGAGCTTGATAACCATTTTTAATTTTACTTTTTAAATGAAGACGCACAACCACTTCCTCCCACCGTCTCTCTCTCTCTCTCTCTCTCCGTCACGTAAAACAGGAAACAGATCTCAGACTGTGAAAGTCACCTTAGAACGAAGTCAGCCGTCGGCTTCGAGAGAGCGGCGTCATCGCTATCGGTTATGGTTCTGCGCTAGATGTGTTATTACGACATTAGCGCTAACTGCACTCGCCTTCTCTCACGCGCACAGATGGTCCATTAGGTGGCGAGGGGGATAAGAGACAGAGAGCACATTACACTCCTCTAATGCCTATAGGACGCAAAGCGCCTGTCAGTGACATATAACCGCATTTGGAAAACAAACAATGCCGGGCCGTGATCTTTGCAAATGGCTTTTCGCCGGGGCTCTCGAACACACCTCGTTTGTCAGGGACGGTGCCAGCTGCGAGCGCCCGGAGGAGAAAGCCGGGTTTTTCTCTTGCCACGCTTACAATCTAATCTGGCTTTGTGACCGCCGACACCTGGATTTATGTCAGCCGTGAAACAAAGCCGCGGGAGATGTCCCCGAACGCCTCAGCCAGCCAGGTAGAAGGTACACAAACACACACACACTAGCACAGCGCCGACGCACAGGCGGGTACACAAACACACCACGGACATGCACACACACCGGTGGATGTGAGCTGCGGTATGTCACCGGGGTTTAATGGATTCTTCATCATCTACTCAACGTGGTCAGCTGACGGGAAGCCAATGGCCGCTCGCACGCCAGCAGCACAGTTCCCATTCACACCAGATAAAACCGTGAAATGTAGTCCACCTCTGTCTCGCCTTAAATAAATTTCCGGTCCTCGGCGTTTCCCCCAACGCAGTAACTCTTGAGGGTCTTTTACGGCCTTATTACGGCTTAACGGAGTCCACCTCTGAGGCAGGAAGAGGCGGAAAATAAAGCGAAGTCGCCAGACGGGACGAATCAGAAGTCGTCCAGGTTGGATATACGACCGGGGCCGGGAGAGCTTTGATGGCCGACATAAAGATGAAGATTTATTTGCCTTATCGTCCAAGTAGTTTCATATTTAAGACTAGAAGATAGATATTTTCTCAAGTGCTGAATTGTTACCAGAGTAGGTTTCCAAGCTCGCGTCGTGGTAGGATTGAACCAGGTCCCACACCTTGTAAACAAGAAACCACCTTATGAACAATTCAATCTCGTATGACTGGTGAAAATATAATGTTGCCGTAGACCTCAACGGCCCTGCAGCAGGCTGGATGACCTGCGGCAGATTGCTACTGTCAATTCTTGAAAATAGGAAAAGTTTTTAAATAGGAAATTAGAAAAGTTAAATCTGTCTTGACACATGAGAGCAGTTTAATGACTGCTGGAAAATATAAATGTCCCCGCAGTGAAGAAGTTTGAAACCTGCTGCCTCAGAGCTCTTTGAAGCTGTTATGGATCCCAAAGTCATAAGAAACCTTTCTACGTTTTACAACTCTTCCTGGAGCCGTTAGCCTTTCAACCAATAACAGGCCATGAACATGCAATCATTACAAGTTCACATTTATAGTTTGGATTGCGTCGCTGGTCAAATAGTTGCTATTTCTGCTCTGCTGAGTGGAGCCGGCACTGCAAGCATTCCCTTTATTACAGCTGGTGATGGTCAATATGTTGGTTTGCTCCTTTAAACTAGCAGTTATATGAGTCACTGCAGACCGTCCAGAAACAGAAACGCCTTCAAGATAATGTTAAAAAATACACAATTTGAAGTGGAGCAGCAGCAACAGTGAAAGATACTAATGGCTTTGAGGAAGGAAAGGCTCTTCGAAGGGCAGAACACATTATTTCAGCGATGGCTTCATAACCAGCAGCCAAAGGCAGCGCTGACCCTGGAGCCACGAGGCGGCGGCAAGCTTAGCGCCGAGCCACCGAGGGGACGACAACAGACTAACATCAGCTACCTCTGAGCAACAGGGAGGGCAACATCAAAACACAACCCCCCCACACCCCCTTGAAGAAAACTTCCCTCCTTATTACAAAGCAGCCGAGGCGAGGCGAGGCCGAGAACCTCACGGAGCCGGTGTGCAGAGGGCGGTGGATCTCGGTGCCCTTCGGGGGGCCGTGACCCTGTGATCAAGAGTCTGGGCTCGCAGCAGCCCGAAGGTCAGCGCCGGGTTCGGTAATGACAGAGAATAAATCATTAGAGTCTGAAGGAAAAAGGCAGATGAGGTCAGAGGTACCGTCGCACATCCCAGAGCTCCACCAGGTTCTGCTTGTTTGATGCTTCTTGATGTTCGCTGATGTTTTATTAAACTTTTCCAATTAAGTTACTTCACCGTTTCAAGACGGGACTGTTGTTAAGGAGAGCTTCCGGGGTCGCGACCCTATGAGGTCCTGGTTGATGGTCAGAGTCTTTTTAAAAAAGATTTAGTTCATATGACTTAATTTATCAAGGTAAACCAAGCAACTATATATCATACAATCTCTCTCTCTCTCTCTCTCTCTCTCTCTCTCTCTCTCTCTCTCTCTCTCTCTCTCTCTCTCTCTCTCTCTCTCTCTCTCTCTCTCTCTCTCTCTCTCTCTCTCTCTCTCTCTCTCTCTCTCTCTCTCGTTAATGTTTCATCTAGTATTTCATCGTCTTAATTCATTGATTTATTATGAAACCAGGCTGAGGAGCGTCTAGGAACCCAAGGCTCGCTCTGCCGTCAGAATCACAAATATTTTCTTCACCAACATTTGAAAGTGAAACCCTCCTCCTCCTCTTCCTCCTCCTCCTCCTCTGAGCCATGCACACATGATGAAATCTAAAGTCTGGTTTAAGTTTGACTAACACGAGCTTACTGAGGTAACGTAGAGCAACACTGTCTTCAGGGTGAAGATAAACAAGGAATGACGGCGTCACAAAACTGACCATGTCCAATGTTATTGATTCATCATCGATGGTGGACTGCCGTCGGGGACGTGCCTCGCTCAGAGACTTTCATCAGCAGTATCTCTCTAAGTATCCATAGAGAAGAAAGAAAAATCATCTTCCCTTCCGTTGTTTTCCTGCGATCCGACGCCTCGTCCTCGATTCGGCGCTACCGAACACGAGGGAGGCCGACGACCATAATTACTTTGTGAGCACATCAAAGCAGGCTGTTGATAACAAGTCTTTCATGGAGGAGGAGGGTGGAGATGAAGGCTCTCTTCCAATTACCACACCTAGCTTTCCTCTCCTCCTACCTATCCTCTCTTTTCTCCTCCTCTCCTGCCAGATCTTCTCCTCCATTATGCTGTTATGTCTGACACTCGTCCTTCCTCCTCCTCTCGTCTGCTCAGCGCCCTGTTGTGATTATCAGGTGTGGAATTTGCTTTGAATCATCCCGGACTTTCGGAGAGTCGATGGGACGTAATTGAGGGTAATCAATGGAGTTTAATTATAATTACAACAAAAAAAGAGAAGAAGAGTAAAGTGCGAGCAGCAGGTAACGTCATTACTCTGTGGCCTCCTGGTAATTGTGGATGTATTCTCCTCGACCGAGGCCTCGTTATGACGGAGGAAGAGGGAGAGGGAGGCGGTGGATGTGTTTGCTTGTGGAAGAGAAAAATGAAAGAGCGAGAGGAAACAAATACTCCTTTCACACCGGGGCAACGAGCCGGGTCTACAGGGTTACCAGACCCGGTTACGCAACGGACAGGAACCTCATTGGTGAAGATCAGAGGCGCATTACGTAACAGTTCACAACAAGGAACCAATAGAACGAATAACAACGGAGACTTGGAAGGATTCTGAGATCAGAGAGCTTCTGTCCATTCGTGGGGGAAGAAGAAATAAAGCGACAACATCACTTGTTACTTGTTCGGCGCTGCCCGGTGACGTATACAGATGGACATATGGTGACGTGGGTCTGAATGGTGACGACCCGGATGAACACGGGCCAGTAGTTTGGTCTGAATTGGTCCAACACGGGAATGACCCGTGTTTTATAACATGTAAATCCTGGGATTTGTGTGTGAAAGGGTACTAGAGAGGAAACGGCCATAAGGCCATAAGGCCCACGTGTCAAAAGCGTGGGCCCTAAGGCAGCCATGTTGGCGGCAGTTTCGCAACAGATTGTGTTTCTAAATTTACAGTTTGGCCGAGAACAGGATCGACATGGATGAGTTCTGGGTTGTTTTTCACTGGGAATTAACGGACACACACATTATTATATTGATAGTTTTTAAAGGAATGAAAGCTTCCATAGAATAACACACAAACTATCCCAGATGTCAAAGCATCAGCACGGTGCCATGATGTCTTCTAACTGTTGGTGTTGAACTTTGTGATTGTAAATAAACAGTAACGGGACAGTTTAATGATAGTAGGTAACTACATTGGTTTTACCGACTGGGTTCATCCAGTCAGCAAACAAAGTGTGGTCACAAACTGCAGAAATGTGAATTGGTAAAGAATGATCATAAATGCAATTTGACTTTTGATTTCTATATCTGATTTGTTTTAACAAAGGAACAATTGGAAGCAGAGACAAAGCAACGTTTTATGTTCTTTTCAGAAACATGTTTTTTCTTTTCCAAATGTCAAATGCAATTTCTGGCCACTATTTTGGCAACAGCTCATCTCTCTGGGGTTTCGTACACCTCCAATTCAGCGTCAAGGACTCACAAACCACAGTAATGAAGTGTTTCCTGCAACTGTGTAGGAGAGAAGACATGTACAAATTAAACACCATGGTAACGCTCAGCAGGCCTGATTGAAAAAGCAAATGTTGCAGCAGCTTCCCAGGTTTCTGTATGAGAAAACCTCATCTTCACAGTCGACCGGCAATCAAAACACCTATTCTTGTAGGTGCGCGGCGCTGGAGTCGCCCTCCAGATGCAGCACCTGTTGTCGCTAAATAAAATAGCGTATCATTTTGAGAGTCGATTGTCTGATTGCTTTCCATTATATGATCGACCGCTGGCGAGTTGCTAAGCGAGCATGCGTGGGTGTTCTCTCTGGATGTATGCTATCAGACAAACCATTCTGGGATTGGATAATGGAGGGTTTGCCTTACCAACGGTCTTGATGAGGCATTCTCCACTATATAGGGACCGGTGGAGTGATGACACATGATGCATATATCTGTGATGCACAATGCTACTGCAGGTACTCATGTGAGTGCAGCTAACAATCATATAGCTGAACATATACTGTAGCTGAACACTGGTCTGGGTCCACAAAGGGCCGACTAAGATATTGTGGTTGCAGAAATGTGCTGTTGTGGGATATTTGGGCTATTTGAGTTTTATATTATGGCATATTATGAACAATAACATCTTTCACCAGTTTTGATTGGTTTTCTGTTTAGAGGAAGCTTACTGTTGACCATATGACTAGCTAGTTAGGCTATTTTAGCATAGCAACTAATGTTAATGTTAACAGGAGACTACTAGCTACTACTAACGCTAACATTAGCTTACTGAATAAATGTAAACAAGACCAAGATAGTTAGCTAACCAGATAATATTGTTAGCTAGCTAACCAGCTCACATTATCTAAACAAAACATTGATTAGTATCAGTGGGGAAATTATCAGTTTCAGAAAGTGACCATGTCTATTCAACCCTGTTGAGACGACACCTGTTGACCTCGTTTAGAAACACAACCAGCCACTGTTGCCCAAGAGCTGATGACCTCCAATATGGCCGCCAGAGGGTCTGTTACATCACCTTTGAGCCCTCTACAGCAGGGGTTCCCAACCACCAGGCCACGTAACATTTGCTACCAGGCCGCAAAAATATTTTGAAATATGGAAAAAGGAAAAAAAACAACGTGGAAGAGCTTGGGGACCCGTTGGTCTACAGGACTCTACAGGGACCCCTGATCTACAGGACCAGAGTCAAACCCAAACCACGATGAGCGCCAGGATGTTTTCATGAGCCAAGGACAAGATGGAAATGTTCCTCTCTCTCGAGTCCCAAGGTGACACGACTGTTTCTCCTTCTGGGTTTAAATACCCCTTGGCCTCATCTACTCTACTAGGTTTACTCTACTGTATTTATCAGTATGGTCTGCTGTCTGGAAGCTGTCCTACTGTACTCTATGGGGAGGAGACTAGTATAAACAAACAGTGTTTATTTTGGATCAGAAGCAGCATGTTGAGTTCAGGAATACGTTGTATTAATACAACCTGACCCAATGACAAACCTCTGATAAGTATTGTGACTCCAAACTGATTGTTGGGTATTGTGTAGAGCAATCTAGCAGCATTTGCCTCCAATTTACTATTACTTACTATTACTATTACTACTACTATTTCCTATCCTACCAGGTAGTTCATTGCATTCACCTGGTGTCCCAGGGTGAATCAGTCTTTGACTAGATGACTAGAATGAAAACCAGCAGGTCTCTGAAAACCACTGGCCTGACTCACACTGCAGATACATTCAAACCCCCTGACTTCACATGTTGTTGTGCTATCAAGTTATTTCAAAACATTTCAAAACACATTTGGGATTTTTCATCTCAGTTTTATGCAACACTCTCTATTGCAACGCTCTCTATTCTATCAAATGAAAACAAACTTATGTAGATGGATAAAATCAAAATATCAGAAATCAAGTATTCCACTCCTTCGCTGCGTGTTCAATCTGTTGACCTGGACTGTAATGTCATCCATAAATGAACCGTATATCCAGACTGTGTTTCAGTATTCTGATGGAGAGTCCACCTACACCCCAAGATCCCATTAAGATCTAGTGAAGGGATCTGGTCTCAGCTTTAGTAGACCAAATTGACTGGGACAATTCTGGGAGTGTCTGTACTCCTATGGCGCTCATCACATTGTTCTATGTGGAAAAGCCCCTTGCATGTGTCACCAATGTCGGCTAAAACAAACCGTTAAAAGTATTTTGAAACACCATTTGACCCGGCCTGTTATCATCGTACTCCTCCTGTTTGTATTCTCGGTTGTTGTGTGTCTGGCCGGCTGTCTGGAGGGACGGTCGACGGATCTGACTGGACTGTAAAAGGCTGTGAGAGCCGTAACGACGCCGGTGATCGCAGCATCATGGATTTCCAATGACCTCAGTCAGGCCAATTAAAGTTATATGCTGGGGCGTAATTATGTATTTTATTGGCGGGGAAGGAACGATCGGCCTGGTAACGACATGTGGCAGGTTTATACCCCTCCAGTCCCTCCATGCTGTCGGAGGAGGGAGGACAGATCGGGTCAGCAGCTCGCCCCACAACCCCCACCCGGCTGGATCATGGCTCACTTCCACACAGCTGTTGTTTGGCATCACACGCGTGTCGTATGAACACATCCATGAGCCTTTTCACCATGCACAGATACACACACTCACTTACACACTCACATGATGCATGATACAGCAAGCAGTCAAACGCCCACTCGCATGCACACACACACACACACACACACATTTCACTGAATTTTTGGTGCCACATAATAACAAACGTGCACAACATCCATTCACACTCACACTGAAGCACATTGACAATAATAGTGCATGTATGTAAAATTCAATCTCAAAATGCTGCAGAAAACATTTAAAACACAAATGAAAAGGAAATGAAATCAGAAGTGGCATGTACTGTTGACAGATCAGCCCATCCACATGCTGGAACGCTGCGACAGTAATGTATACAGATGGAGAGAATACATGAAGGCTCAAAGGCAAAGACTGAGGATGCAAACACACACACACACACCACACACACACACACACACACACACACATACAGGTGCTGCACACTAAAAGTTTCAGTACAACAGAGGTCTTGTGGGAACTCAGCGGGCCTCTTCTGTCTGCTGTTGTGGGGTTACGGTTTCCAAGGTGTTTGATTAGTCTTGTAGCCCCCGGCAACCTCATCAAAAAGGAGTCGAGATAAATGGAGTAATTGGCAAATTATCCCCGCTCCCTCCCTCCCTGTCTCCACTCCTTTCTCATCCCCAGTCTCTTTTTGGCGTTTTCACAACAACCCAAATTTCTATTTGGCTTCGATGCTGTTGCAAAAGATTGAATTCAATTATGAATATTATAAACGTTCAACACTTTCACCAAATGTGGTCTGCAAGAGGAAATTCAATTTCAACGCCACCTCCAGAGGGTGCATACGTGCGGGTGGACTGCAGATTGGAAAAGTTGAAAGAAGAACAAGAAGGATGACAATAGACCGAGCAGCAGCAGTCTGGCTCTGGACGGCTCAACACTCAACACAGTGAAACAGTTAAAAACATCAACAGCACCAACCAGTCCACCACGTCTTGAACCGGATCCCAGTCCACCTAAACTGGTTGACAAAACTGGTGCTTTCCGTAGTGCTTTTGGTTTGAATGAAGCGTAGTGGCTGTCAGAGACATCGCTTTATGTTTTTTCTTGTTTGCTGCCGTCTCTCGTAGTCATGTTGAATTCTTTATATTAAAGATCCATATGGAAGAATCCACCCGTCTCATCAGCCTCACAGTGGGGCTGTAACAGAGAAGAGAGTCTCATCCCCACTAATTGCGACGTCGTAGATTCGCCCTGTTTGCCCAAATTAAATTGTGGCGTTGGGTTTGTTCTGTTCCCGCCCACAGGAAGTGACAAAGAGAAACGTAAACGCAAAATCCAAACGGTCTCCTAACCAGCAGCAAGCAGCTGACTCACCAACATCAGGACTTTTGGTATAAAACACAACCGGGTTGTAAAGATGCTGTTTGCAGTTTACTTACAACTACGGGATTCTGGGTATTGAAGTTCAGTTTTTTCAAACTGTTACCTCTCGCTTCCATTTGGAACAAAGTTGCAGAGCAAAGTTATCTCATTTTAAACTTAGTATTAGAATGAGGTCAAAATTCTGGTATGGTGACTTCCTGTCTCTCGCCATCATTTCCCACTTTCCCTCCCTCCTTTATTCCCTTCGTCTTCCTCCATCCCTCCATCGCTTCCCACCCTCCGCCCCTGTCTCCCTCTGTTAAGACCAGTGCTGCACTGAGGTGGATGAGAGTAATGAACTCTGACTTGGTGGTGCTACGAGGCGCCGGAAAGGATGTAAATGAATGTAGATGAGGATGGCGAGTAATTGCTTACACAGAGGCTGTGAAAGGTGAGTCAGAGAGAGAGAGGGGCCTCATGGGAGTTCTCCAGTAGAAGTACAGCCACGTCAAGAGGAAGACACTTCAAGTTTCTGTTTATCTATTAATGAGATTGAATGGGTGGATCTATGGATCGGTGGGCGGGTGGAAGGATGGATGAGTGATGGTGAAAGATGCTAGAGAGGCAACAGGAATGGAAGAAATGAAGGAAATAAAGAAGGAAGGAATGAACAAAGAAAGGAATAACAGGAAAAGGGTAGAAAATGTACTGAATAAATGGAATTAACTGTTAATGAAAATCTGTCCTTGTCCAAGTCCTTGATATCCAGCAGCTCTTTTCTGCTCCCCTCCAGATGTTTCCAGGGAGTCGCGCTGTGAAATGTTTTTCAAGGTCTTGCTTCTCATTGTATCACTAACAGCATCTTATTCTATTCAGTACGACTTCCTCATGGCGCACTAGGTTGGTGCTGATTGAACACATAGCTGTAAAACGTTAAAAGCTTTTGTGCTTTGCGCTGCATAAGAGGTCCATTTGTCCTCGTACCATCCAGCGTTTTGTGAAATTGGTGCCTGAATATCTTTCCAACAGTTTCCGAAGCTGTTTTGATATGGATTTTTAACGTGTCATCATATTGTGAAAATGTTCAAAATGTTGAACTTTGATACCTCTGCACGTCATCATCCGTCAGATGCTTGCTCGGGAGTGTGGGTGCTGTGAAACGGCACTGTGAAGGTTGCAGTTTGTCACCAAGACAAAACCTTGTTTATCGTGTCTAGCCATTATAATCACTCTAATTATGTTTGTTGCATTCAATTTCCGCTCTGCAGTGCCTGTTTGTTTTTCTAACTTTTATTCAGCCAGGGAAGGTTTGCTGGGCTTACGAGCTCTTTTTCAGCAACGCCTTGCTTCACATTAAAAGTTACACACATTCCTACCTACAACCAGTTTTCTGGCGCCATTGGAGCAGTTTGGGGTTAAGTGCCTTGTTCAGAGGCATCTTGTTGGTCGATTTTGAGGGGAAAGCATTACTCATTCACTGTTTTCTCAGCTGGCGACATGAACTGGTGACTTCCTCGTCACACGGTCGCTTCTGCAACATCTAGGTTACCCCCACAACCAGGAACTATCCAAGAGGAACCTTTTCGCTACTAGTTCCTCCGGTCTGAAAGGTCGATGTTCCTGGAACTAAGTACCAATTGTCGCAGGAACTAACCCTGAAAAAGGTTCCTCTTGGATAGTTCCTGGCCCCACAAAGAGTTCCTGCTAGAGAGGTAGTACTTTTTGGGGCACCAGGAACCATTGGGGCGTCACGGCTGCCAACCGCCGTGCTTGTTCAATACCGGTGGAAGACTCTTTTCGTATCTCACCGAACACGTCTCGCAGCTATTTGTTTTGGAAAATGGACCAATGGACCGATCACAAACTTCTTCCATGTTTCATGTGTTGAAATTGACGCTGTTGTTGTTGTGGGGGTCGTCGCGTACCGAAATGACGTATGAAACCAAACAGTCGCAATTTTGTCCCGTCACATACTCCTTATTATTTTGTGCGGTGGGAAAGCAACTCTGAACTCTTTTGGGGATCTAAAAAGGTTCCTGCTGAGAAGGTTCCTGCTCAAAAAAGTACCCGAATGGTTCCAGGTTCCTGCGGTGGAAAAACAACTTTGCAAAGTTAAGTGTTAGTTACAACAAGTTTTTCTCTCTTTCACCTCACAGCTGAACCTGAACTGAACCATGAATCTGATTTCCCAAAGCCACAGCGCCAGTGGCTCAGACTGAGTACCGACGGGATTTTCTGACTGGGGAGATTTCAAAAGCTTCTTACTTTTCTGTCACATCCAGTCCAAAAGGACTTTATCTTTGAAGTAACCAAAATCACAATTACATAAGTAGGTACACAGGCCAGCCTTAGCTGAATGCCATTCAGCAAGATGTCTGACAATCACTTTTATATAAGAGTATTTAAAGCAACATGAGGCAAATAGCAGAGCTCCAAAGAGGCCAGATAGCTGCTGTCTGAATTCAGTCACAAAAACAGTCTGGAAAATAAAATATGTCAAACAAGCTGCTGAAAGAAAGCGTCTCCGAGCTCCCTGCCAGGGATGGACCAAAGAAATCACCCCAGTCGGTGACACAGTATCAACAAAAACAGCACCTCATGAGCTCCACAAAGCAAGGCTGTAATCAGAAACCACTTAAACACAAAACGACACATAACCTGGTGTAAGGAGCACAAAGCCTAGAAAACCTGAGTAATGGAAAAAGTAATCTTGTCTGATGAGTTATCGCTCACCGTCTCTCCTGCGTTCGGAGAAAGCCAAACGGTGGATCTGTAATGTATATTTATGGAGGTAAAAACAAAAGAAATATCTCAAAACGACTTGTACTTCTACTGTAATCTTTTTTTTTAACATGTTGTTGTTGTCAAAGCTACAAGCAGGCTTATGAGTATTATTAAAACAGTACTTTTTGTTAAATGCAATTCTCTTAAAACCCTTAGATGTCTGATTTTACACAACGTACACATGAACATCCATATCAAGTTGCATCACAACCCTGGAGATCAGGTTCCATCTGGCGTTTTGGTGAAACAGCTTTAATAACAACAGGTCTTAACGTGGGAAGACAGAGGTGCAACTTGATATTCCCCAGCTCGTGACTTGTCGTTGTTAATATCGTGTGTTTTTCCTTTTGTGAAACGTTGCTCGGCGTACGGCGCAGGAGCTCGGCATATGCAACGGCAATCTGTGTGACTGCAATACAAATACACAGTTAAGGAAGCGACCGTGGAGATTCAGGCCCGTCACAACATATGTCACATACAAACGGGCCTCAGGATGTCAGCCAACCAACAGCGAGAGGAAGGACTAGAGGATTCTGTGCAGATTTCCTGAAGTAATTAAAGTTGTTTTTTGACAGCAGGCTACGGCGAGAAGGCTGCAGAAGACAACACTTTATTTTGGCGGACCGCTGCAGTCGGAGCAGCAGAGTCACTCCCATCTTCCCCTCCACCTCTCTCGCTAGCAGTTGTCTTTATTTTCCCAACATGACTACTAGCATTATGGCTCTGGCCCGTTGCATTCCTCTCTACCGGTTGCTTATAATGTTGGTGATGTATAACGCTGGTTATTCTACTGTTGCGTTCATTGTAAGTCATTGAGGAGAGGAGCCCCAGCTCAATCCCTAAAAAATGGTGAAAATCTGTCCCACACAAGTTTAAAAGATTGGGGTGAAAATCTTTCTCACATCCTTACATCTACATTTTGTTCACTTTACTTGGAGTGACGTAGAATGAGCGCAACTTCCTGTGTGTCAACATCACAAGCAACCAATACAAACAATGGCCAAAGTCAGAGCAAACATTCCTGTGTCCCGAGGTGGATGATAACTGGCAGGTGAAGAAGTAAGACCCAGTAAGAAAAGGTCTTCTGTCCTTTTCTTTCTCACACCAGAAGCACATGAACTCTAAAAGCTCTTTTGAACAACAACCACAAAGCGTCAGAAGGTGTCGGCCGGTCACTCACCCATCACTCGTAGCCTTTCGGCGCCCACCACCACTTCCTTCTCGTCGGCCGAGAAGAGGAGCTTCCCGGAGGTGGATTTGACCTCAAACAACTTGCCTCGTGCTTTAAATCCACTGGATCCTGAACAGAGAACATAAAGAGGAGCATTTTTTTATTTTTTTTATTCATCCTTTATTTAACCAGGGTAATCACGTTGAGTGGGCCCTGGCCAAGAAGGCAGCATACAAATAATTTCACATATAAAACAACATTAAAAACAAACGCAAATAAAAACGAGACAGTAAGAGTACACAGTAACAAAGTAGAGCAAATGTCTTCAAAATTCAAATAGAAAAAGACATACATTGAGCATATCTCAATGGGGTCCCGTGTAGCTGAATGGCTAGGGCTGGGATCCAGTCTGACTGGGGCCATGCGGGTGTAAACAGCAGAACTCACAGTAGGGTCGGGCGACTCAACGAAAACATCGGGCATCAGCGAAAACCCCCTTGTCCTTTTGTTGTCGACTTAAATGATGCTGATCGTCGGTAATTTAAACTGTGGCCTTGTGCAAGACACTCGGGGTTCCTGCAGTGCTTGACAAGCATAGATAGCTGCCCTGACTGCATCCCAAACTAATTCAGGTTTATTTACCCTTTCATAGGAAACAGAAATGGCAGATAGAGAAAATCAAGTGTTGGTATTTTAACAACGTGATGCTGAAGCTGCTCACTGGGCCACTTGAAGGAAAACTAGTGTTCACAGTGTTCACCAGTAGTCACTTTATATCAGTACTGCATTAAATACCTGTTTTGTCTACCTCTTAGTATTACATTGCAGTGTTTAGTCTTGTAAATATCTCTATTATTATTCTTTTATTTTTCGTAAATACTTTATATTATTTATACTACACCGCTTCTCTGCACCTTATTACCATTTGAATACTGTTTTATTTTATTTTTCTTAAATACCTATTTACTTATTTACCTTAACTTACTATGTAAAGTTGAGTTGGCTCTGAGACCAAGAATTTCATTACTGGTAATGATGTTGTATTGTTATCAAGTATATGACAATAAAACTTGAAACTTTTAGACATGATGCTTGATCTGTTGTTTTATTTGACTGGGAGGACTTACACTACTTACAGTACTTAGAGTACCTACAGTACCTACAGTACTTACGGTACAGCAACATAGATTTTTTTAATATAAATTTGGTCTTAGATGTTTATTTGTTGTTTTCTCCATCAGTATTTTACATCACTGCTCTTTACGGTATTTTATTTCATATTGAGAAACTTTTCAGTTCATTATTTTTGAAAGCATCTTCGTTTTATTGTGCCCAAGATGTTTGCACAGCGCTGTACACGATGAAAACAATATGATGACAACAATATGATATGAGTAATGATCTCGCTGTCGTCAAAACCTGAACCCAACAAGACACAGAAACAGAAACAGAAACAACGTGGACCGCCGCTCAGAGAAGACAGCCAGGATGTTGCAGCCTATCGGGGAAAGGTCGGAAACACTCAGAGACATCTCACTGAAAGATACTGTGAGAAGTCGGACTCAGACTGCCAGAGCTGTTATTGGTGTCACAGTAAACACCAAATAGAAAAAAAACAGATATGGAAACGTAGACAACTCCACTCCCTCCAACTCAAATTGCTTTGTCTCACGCGGCGGCGGGAAACACTCGGCGACTCGGTGACTGATTGACACGCGCACAATTGATTCAGTCACTCTCTCCGTCTGGGATCTGAAGTTCCTCCCCGCGCGTGAACGCCGCAAAAACATCTGAGCCGGCTTCTTCTTCTTCTTCTTCTTTTTCTTCTTCTTCTTCTTCTTCTTCTTCTTCTTCTTCGTCTTCCTCTTCAGACCCACAAGGCAAATGTCACCACAGTTTAACATGTGAGAGACATTTCCACGGGATGTTTACACAAAGTGAGGGGGGGGGGGGGGGGGGGTGGTGTTAAAGAAGAGGGACTCATCTCAGAGTTATGTGGGATCGACCGCGGCCTCCGTTAGCGCAGTTTAAGGCAGATAATCCCACAACCTGTAAACCTTGGTGATGCTTCAAAAAGGTCATTTCAATCTGTAATTCGTTACAGATTACAGATCCACTGGGAAACTAACTCAGTAATCAACTGAATCAGTCTGTCAATGCCTTTTCCTCTCCAACATTTCTCCAATTGTTCAAAAATACAATCTCACTATTGTGTTTTTCCAATAACTGCAGCAGAATGATGAAGGAAATGCCTCTTTGTGTAATCAGATTACAGTAATCTGATTACTGCGATCCCGTTTCAGTAACACCTGAATGTGCTGTTGTCTGATTCTGGGTGGGACAGTGAAGCGTCCTCAGGGGTTTAATGGCTTTAACACAACGGGTACCAAGGTGGCATTCAATGCTATCAGGTAAACTGCGCCACCGTTTATTATTTTAATAATATTATTGTGAAGCAAATCAAATCAATTCATTGTGATTTGATTTGTCTTATAATTTGAACGTAATCTGTTACCACTGTGCTATATTTACTATATTTATTCCTAAATTTTTATCGCTTTACCTTTTAGTCTTGACTTTTTACTGTTGAGCACTTTGTAACTATGTTTTAAAAAGAGAAAAGTCATTATTATTATTGTTATTATTATTATTATTATCATGATTATCATTATCGTTATTATCATTATTATTGTTATACCAGCTGGAACTAATGGTGATGGTACATGTTGAAGGAGTCCCATTTTTTAATCGTATATTTAGTTTTTTTTCTTTTTGCACATTATTATTATTATTATTATTATTATTATGATTATTTATTCTTTTGACCTTAGCATTTCTATATTTTTTGTAGAGCAAAGCTTATATATTTTTTATTCTATGTTGTTGTTACTTGGCTGCTGTGACTAAGAAATTTCCCCTCGGGTATTAATATAATAAAGTTCCTTCCTTCCTAAAATGAACAATGGGAGTTTCTGACCTCGTCGTGATGTCCTCGGTGGATTTTCTTGAGGTTTGTTTTTTAAGTGGTCAAATATTATATAATTTATTTCAACATTAGATAGAACCTGCATCACCCCCATTAAACAATGTTAGCGTTGTTGTGCTGCGTTGTTGTGCTGTGTTGTTGTGCTGCGTTGTTGTGCTGCGTTGTTGTGTTGGGTTGTTGTGCTGTGTTGTTGTGCTGCGTTGTTTTGTTGCGTTGTTGTGTTGCGTTGTTGTGCTGCGTTGTTGTGTTGCGTTGTTGTGCTGCGTTGTTGTGCTGCGTTGTTGTGCTGTGTTGTTGTGCTGTGTTGTTGTGTTGCGTCGTCTCACCTGCGACGAGTTGTGTGAGCAGCTGATTGTTGCTGTTGACGATGTTGACCGAGACGTTTCTGGAGGACTGCAGGAACAACGGGCGGCCCTGCAGAGAGACGGAGGGTTGGTCATCTGTTTATACACACACACACACACACACACACACACACACACATACCTGCAAGCATGCATACCTTTGCATACACTCGTGTCACACTGACTCGTCTCTCCTAAAACACCGGGAGGAAAACACCTTGGACTGGACGGCCACAACAGATACAAGGTTTATTTACACACCGTGACAATGAATTTCAATTTCACATTTCAACCACGTTCTGTGAGGAAGAGGAAGGACAGCAACACCGAGTAGTCAAGTACCAACATAACATGAAACATAAGAAATACTGACATTAACAAGTAACATTAACACGATAAATAAACCAGGACATGAACCATAAAGTAAAACCCACAGATATCAAGTACGGACATTATAACCTCTTAGCCCCGCCCATTTGGTTCAATTACGTCTTTTAAAGCATTTTTACCTGAGTCAACTCTTAAACCATATTTATAATATAAGACAAGACGATCCTGTCCTGTTTTACATCACATGACTTGGTTTTAACCAGTATCAGTAACCTGAACATGCCGTTCTGTTCGGTAACACCCACAAAATTTGCGGTTCGGTTCATATCACGGTTTTCGGTTCGGTTCGGTACAGCAGGAAGGGGTCATTGCCAATTTCAAAAACAGGAAGCAGATTGTCTGCTCTGCTGTTGCTTAAGAGCAGGTCCTGACAGTTGAGTAGAATGTTTTTCTCAATGCAGTTCACTCATATGAGCTGACAGAAATACACTGTAGGAATCGTTAAGGAGATTCGTCCGTCACCCATACACACACACACACACACACCCCCCCAAAAAAAACCTCTTTGGATCTGGACGAATCACACAAGTCACCCAAATTGACGTGAAAAAAGCGACATTCGCCGAAAAGCGAACCCAATAACTTTATTTGAAGGTTTTTTCTGCGCATGCCTTTTTGACTCAAATCTGTGAGGCTATTCCCCATTTCTAGTGTGACAATAAATAGAAACAGTAGCCTAACTCTACATGAAAAAAGCACACAGTAGGCCTCATAGCCTATTTCAAATGAACCGAACAATACACACATGCCCCGAACCGTGACTAGCGACCCGAACGGTTCGGATTTTTTACTTGAACCGTTCCATCCCTACCCAGGAAGTACCGCTGAGCCGGGAGGGAACCGGCTCGGTGAGAGTTGGAGCATCACTGTCCTGCGTTTGAACATTGGAACAACGTTGAAAGTCCATTTCAACAGAGTTTTGTCTTCAGTGATCCTTCTTCTTCTTCTTAAGTTATCTGTTTCCTCCTCTGGTGCCCGTTCCCGGGGGCTTTCGGTTCATTGTGCACTTTAACTTTTTTACTGTATGTAACTTTTTATTGTAATACTGTTTGTAATTTGTCTTTTGTAATTGTGAGGTTTGTTTCGTGGTTTTGTGAGTACCTGCCTTGGGACTACGGGTGAAATTTAGCAATTGTGCTAATTCCGGCACATTTACATTGATGTGTAATGCTGATATGTTGATTAATGTGCACTGTCCCAATTCAATAAATAAATTAAGAAAAATAAATTTAAAAAAAGTTCAGTTCAGGTTGTTGTTGTTTCATGCTACACCCTCAGCAGGCTGGCAGGGAAACCAGCCTCTCTTCATTGGGAGGGGGTTGGTTAGAGAACGGGGTGGGTTGACATTGGGCCCAATGTCACAACTCACCACACACACACACACACACACTTCCAACGCCCACAGCAGCAACCCCAGGTGCATACAGTACAACAGTGGGAGTGCTGAGACTTTCTTTCTTGGCGTTAGAAAAGTTCCCTCGTCCCCGAGCGCCCGGGAGCCGGCTGTGATGCTCGTCACGTCGGACACCCGGCCCCGTCTCTCCTCGCCCGACTTATCTTCCACGCCTCAGTCAACTTCTTAATTAGAGATAACGTCCTGACCATTGTGTTGCGTTTAGAGCCGAGGAGGGGATATGACTCGCGTGTACATCACAGATAACATTACGGCTCTCGCCAAACTTATTGAAGTTCCCTCAGAGACGTAGCGAGAAGTTATTACAATAACGATGTGAAGAGACTTGAATGTCAGGATGTCGACAGTCTGATACTGAGAGGGAAACACAAAGAAGAGAGATCTGAGCATGCAGCGGCCTGCTAGAGAAGAATGAGCCACAGTTAGCTTCAGTTAGCTTCAGTTAGCTTCAGTTAGCTTCAGTTCAATCCAAACCTTGACGTCCAATGGAGACGAAATCAACAACATCGATCTTGAGATGTCTCGACTTTTATGGTCGATGCTTCTCATCCACATCTACATCTAATAATCTGTCAGTGATGCACAGAAATACAGAAATGATGTTACTCATTTCAAAAGTAATCTGATTACTTTACTTATTACTCCCTGGGAGAAGTAACTGTTTATGCTGCTTGTCATATTACTTTTCTGTTCCAGCCCAATTAAAAAAGATTGTTTGATTGACTGAACCAAATGCTGCCAGCTTAGCTTGTAGTACCTCATAGTTTATAGTTAACAATATCTTAGTCAGAGTAATGGGATTACTTCCAGCTGCTGAAGTGTGTGGCATGTCCTTTTTGTTTGTCTTGGTCTTCATTTTATGTTGAAGAGACCAAAGACTGAATGTAGCCGAGACATTCGACTATCGTTGTCTCAAAAAGTTCCCGGTCAGCGTGGCGGTGACCCTTACCGGTTCATCCAAAGACATACAATAATTACAGGTCAGAACAAGGTGATGCATTAGTTGCTGTGGACTGTTGCTGTTTTGGTCCCAGTTATGTTTCTGGTGCTGGTTTCCTTGGACAGTCGGTCATAATAAAAACACTGATCCTGGACAGTCGGTCAGAGGGACATTTGACCGAACTGGAACTGGAACTTAGATTTCCCATTTCCTCCAGAATGACTTCAGATGAAACACTAAAACAATCTAGTGACAGCTTGATGACAGAGAGATGATCTTTGATGTTGCACTCAATGAAAGTCAATATGTCAGATATTCTTTTATGCTAACAGGACTAGGTAACACAGAACCCCCCCTCTCCCCAAGCGCCTTGAGGTTGGAAAACACCAACACAGCAAAGTGCATGGTGTCTTTCATCCCAGCCAGCATGGCCCTCCGTCTCTGCACTCCATCTTCCTTTCTTCTCGGATGCCTTCAAGATGCTGCTGAGTCTTCTGGGCCTGTTTGCGTTCAGTACATGTGTTGAGTCTGTTGTTCTGCGGCGCCTCCGAATCTCCCCCGTCTCCCCCGGCGCTTCCTCTTTACCGCAGCAGACCATAATACTCCCAGCATGAAGCCTCTCAGACAGAGAGAATGGAGAATACGGAGAGAGAGCGAGGAGAAGCTAAACAACAGAAAGAGTTTTTCTCAGATGCAGAGACGCTCTGAAGGCAGGAGGAATCTCATTGGTTGAGTTAAACCTCAATGGGCGGAGCTAAAGAATCACAGTTTTCTGGAGTGGAAAGTAGGTGACTGGCAAAACTCAGCCCTGTGGAATTTCATGAAATGAGTGAGAGAACTGTTTCCCCACAGGAAGTAGGAAGTAGGAACAGGAAGTAGTTGAAACAGGTCAGGAACGCGGCCTTCACGTTAATTGAACATGTAATCAACGTTTCTGAGTTTGTGCTCATTTCATCTCTTCCTCTGAGGAAGGCTTGCAGGACTAAACCTCCGATCTGCGACGGGCGAAGGCGCTCACAGGAAGGACACAAACCCTGACAGCAACACTTCCTACAGCATCGTAGCAACGATGAAGAAATCAGAGAAACTTCTTCCTGAATTCAAAACATTATGTAGTAATGTTGAAAATCTTCCTCGTGCTAACCGGACGCACCTTCAGACAGGATGGACGATGGGGTAAAAAGATCAATACACCTTCAATACACGTGTCTATTGATTCAGTGATTGGTCAGTATTGTTGTTGTTGTCACATTGTCATGGTTGCTAACTGAATCTGTTGTTTGTGTTTCATGACAATAAAACTGAACTGAACTGAGCGAAAGAAGAACCTTAAAGAGGAGGAACAACAGGAGGACAGCAGGGCTCCTTGGTTTCTGACTCCTCCTCTCCTCTCCTCTCCTGGCCGACTGTCTCCTCCCTCCATTATTATTCCTCTCACCTCCTCCGCTGGAGCCGCCGGCCAGCTCTTCCTCTCTCCCTCCCTCCCGCTATCTCTGTCCTCTCTTCTGTCTATACCTTCCTCTTCCTCTCTTCCTCTTCTCTTTGTTGCCACTACTCTACTTTCTCTCACCCGACACGTCTGCCTCTCCTCTCTCTCTCTCTTTCTCCTCCCCTCTTCTGTCTCTATTCTCCTCTCTCTCTTTTTGATCTCTTCCCAGCAAACATTTTCACGTTGAGTAGCTGTTGAGTAGCGAGTGGCGCCTGAAACACCTTTCTGATCAAAACAGTTTTAACGTTGAGCCTGGCCACCATCTTTCTACTCCCTCTATCCCTCCCTTTCAACTCTCTTCCATCTCTCCCCCTGTTTCTGCCTCCATCACCACCTCTTCTCTCTCATTCCCCATCCTCCATCCTTTTTTTCGCTCACTCTCCTTTCCTGCCTCGCTCTCTCGTTCTCTCTCGTTCTCTCTCTCTCTCTCTGCTTGTATAAGGCGCTAGACAGGAGGGATAAAGCATGCTGCTCTCTTGCATTACCAAGCCATCCGTCCACTACCTGCTAATATCACTGCCAGACAGAGCAGAAGAGAGAGAGAGAGGGAGAGAGTGCCTATCGCTTTATCTCGCCATCTCTCCATTCCTCTGACATCTCCGGGATCCTCCTCCTCTAGTTGTTGTAGGGACGGCAGGAAGCTCTGCAGAATGCTAATGCCTGATCGTAGCGTCCCGGGGGGGCCTCAGACCGACGCTGCAGCATTCGGGTTGCTGTACGCCCGAGATCGCCTGCACCTGCAACAAAATTGAAGCTGAAGTTTCCCGCCGGGGACCGCCCGGTGTGATGACGGGTGGCGGCGGCGTTCGGTTCATCCTGGGGGAAATGCATGTATGTGTTTTGGACGTGCAGGGTGAATCTGGTTAATGTGAGTTGGGAGACGCTGGTTCTCCCGGGCCTGTCACCACGGGTACGGCACGCCACGTGGGCCAAAATACCTCTTCAGATCGGCTTCTATCTGTAATAAACAGATGTGTGAGCTGAGACGCTGCGACGTCAGAAACCTGGCAAAGGAAGACCAGGAAGTCCTCTCCCGGTCGATGAGGCTGGAGGCATCCGAGGCCTTTTTTCGCCAAACTGGTGTCACTGGTGTGTCTCTTCTTCTGGCAGGCAGATCAGACGTTGTATTCAACGTAGATGAAGTTTGGCCAATAAATTGATGATTTCATATGATTTTATATTTTAGTCCACTAGCCTCTAGTGTCACATGACTCCTTTGATAATGCTCTACTACAACAAATACCTTTCAGTCGATATCCTGATGTGATTCAATTCAAGACCTTTAGATAGACAGACAGACAGACAGACAGACAGACAGATAGATAGATAGATAGATAGATAGATAGATAGATAGATAGATAGATAGGAAAGATACGAAATACAAAAAAAACCGAAATACTAAAAAAAAACCTTATAAATAGCAGAGCGAATGGATGAATGGTACCATTATACAGAATTAAAGAATGGTAATGAATGTGAATGGTAATGGTTAAGGTGGATAAAGTTCAGGGCAAAGTTACTGGTCGGTGGTCAACAGGAGCTCAAGGACTGAGAGATCCATCATTCAAAATCAAAGTCTTGGGGGTGGAAAGGCAAACGGGGGCGTTGGACTGGGTTTTAGCATCTGTTAGCACTACTGGCTAAATAAAGACCAGTGGACACAGAGGCTCTGGTGTGTCATGGTAACAGTTTGCTATGTAATGGGAATGGGAATCACTTACTGGTTTGGACTGGATCGCTTTGGCATAGAGAGGTTGGAGGAACTCGGAGTCCCCCTCCAGTTTCAGGCCCTTCTCTGTTATTCTGAGGTTGCCCATGCCGTCCTGAGGAGGGAAACACAGCGAGGGTTAGTTCATATTGTCTTTGGCTTCGTGCATGTCCATGTGCTACGCATCAATACCGTTAATACGTACAAGTAACTGGCGGCAAGTTGTAGATGCAACAGTTAAAAAAAAAAAACACAGTATTTGGGATTTTTTTTTACTCGTGCCTCAACTCCCCTCAGGAGGTCTGCTGATTGCACAAGGGGACAAATACAGTATTTTATTAGTGTTTTCATTAGATTTTGCTGCAGCATTTCAGTTGTGTTGTTGAGGTTTGTTGCTGCTGTGACAATTGATTTCCCCCCTGGGATAAATAAACTGACTATCTATCTCATCTGTCCATGAAAGACCCTTGGTACCTGTTAAACGATTCTGACTGCTTGTTGATCAGCTGCTTTTAAACAAGCGGCTGACTTCTGATCAGTCTTTCACAGTAAAAGCCATCGGCCAACAAAAGGGTTATCTCTCAGGCATGGTGGCTTTCTTGCTAACGTCACATTGAAGTTTCCAGACCGATGTGAAGTACCGATGATGTTTGCCTTGCTCTTCTCACTATCTACAGTGAGGGTGAGTCCAGGCAGTCCCTTGACGGGCCTTTTCAGAATATTCTCTTGGTGCATTTCCTGCCAACATGGTGCAGCGCCACGAACAGAGTCGCCGGCTGCGGCCAACGCCTGACATTTTATCACGGACACCTGCAGTTTGATAACACACACCTGTTATTTATCAGTGTGCCAAGAAGGAAAAAATACAACCAAGATGTAATTTAGTTACGGCCCACGCTCTGTACAGTCCCATGATGCTCTCTGGCTCCCTGGTGGATCAGCTGCTCTCATCGGTTCTAAGGAGAACACAGCGACGTTAGGACGCCTGACTTGCTAGTTAGCATTAGCAACTGAACCGTTAGCGAACACAGCTTTAGCACATCGCATACAAACAAACGGCTTGAACAAGTTTTATTTTAAAATGATGTTTTATGATAAAAGGATCCAGATCACAACAAACTGATGATGACTGAGTCTCAGTTGGATTGAGTCTTACTTAATCTTATTGAGTAGATAATCAATAACCAGACAAACCTTCATCCAGTTAGAGATGCTCTCTCCCTGACTGACGAAGAGTGTCGGTGAAAACGTTATTAAAACCTCAACCAGAAATTCAAAATCTTATGTTTTTATGTTGCTGTCGTCTTGTGGAAACCTTGTAACTCCAATCTTGTTCATTTTCATGTTTTCAGGTTTCACGTTCTCCTCTCTGGGTTGAGACCCTCGGTGTTATGAAACCCTTTCAAAACCAAGTGGATAAACTCAGAAATGCACGCTGGTCAAGGTAAAAACATTTTGAAGATACGAACAGCGACGATATGTTATATCGGGGGGTGTTATTGTACGGCTGGGCTGTGTGAAGCAAGGCACTGCCAAACATTTTTTTTAAGTTTGATGGATTTTGGAAAAAGTAGGAAGAAAAAAAAAAAAATCCCGTGAACATCCAGGGGATTTTGGCTCTGAATGTTTTTTTTTCAAACCACCACTGCAGCAACCTGCCAGTCAGCCAGAGGTATTGCTGCAGCGTTACAGGAGCTCCCATAATCTCCGTCAGTGTACCAGAACAGCAACAGACCAAAGGATATTAACCGGCGATGATGAGAGGAGATTTGGCGAGAGGAGACCGGCTCCGGGGGCGCTTTGATTCAGACAAGACCGGCAAGGCTGACCCTTCGCTCTCCACCCAGTCAATATATATATATATTATATGAGAGAGAGAGAGAGAGAGAGAGAGAGAGAGAGAGATCTTCTCCTGCAAAGCCTTTTTGTTTTCTCGGGGTCTTTTGATCCCTTTCGGTTCTGACGAGCAAATGGAGATCAAGACCCGAGTCCAAATCCCAGAGTACCTCAGGTGGGTTTCAAGCCTCCTCCATGTAAGTCTTCCCCCCGCTGCGTACGGGTCCCATTAAGATTCTGGACCTGTTGCCGCCGACGGAGGTGAAACCGGGACGTGTTGTGATTGTGAATCACGTGTGAACCGTCATATGGCAGTCAAAGTGAGTGAGGAGAGATACGTGTTTTAGCTAGCTGGCACTTCTGAGCGCTACACTCTTTAATAGAAGTCTCCGGCGTCTGACTCGGACATCGATTGCCATCAAAGGGGCTCACAGATTGGGCCGGTCCCTCTTCGCCGGCTCCCCCCGCCGGCTAGTTCATATCACAGCCTGGCTAATAGCGGACGTGTGATAGAGGATGAAGCACGGCGGCACATTTTGACTATCTGCACCCGCTCAATCTCTCTTTCCTCACAGAGACTGTTCTCCCGGGCGATATCGGACTGAGTCGTTCTGTTAAACTGGATCGAACACACATTAACACAGAGTTGAGTTTCACAAAGTCTTTGCAACTCGACAGATTACGGCGGTAATTCGGTTCTGCCGTAGAACATTTAAGGAATAATTTGACAGCAGTTGCTATTGCGCAATAGCAGAATAGGGTGAATGCGTTGAAGGGGGCTTCACAGGGATCGTGGAGGTCCAGTTGGAGAACTGCCCGGAAAAGAATTGGCAGGAAAAAGGAGGTGAAGAAGAAGAGAAGAGCTGAGGATGAAGGTCCATTCAGTGATACTATAAGCAGCATCTCGGGGGGGTCAGGGACGAGGACCACCAGCCCTTCATGCTAAGACACTTTGTTTAGTTGAAGACATGTCTACTCTTGTCTATGGGAAATCCCGCTAGCCACCTAGCCGCTAGTAAACCAGTGGACTTACTGCATGAACTGTACATGAACATGAACTTCAGTAAACACCAAACATTCAACAACACACTTTTGAATGATTTCCGTTTCTACTGCATCTCTACTGTCCTTCACTCTGAGCAGCGCTGAGGTTCAAAACAGTTCCACTTGTTTCAACCGTCCGATTCAAGTCCAGTTGCATCAGAAACAAGTGAAATCAACCCTCCTTCATCTTCTCTCCATCCCTCCCTCCATCCTCACCTCTTTCCCTCACTACTGTCTTCCTCACCACCTCATCTTTACCTCTCCTTCCTTACCTCCTCGTTCGTCTTCATCTCCCCCTCTGTCCCTCAACTCTTCCTCCATCCCTCCCTCCCTCTCCTCTTCCTCCCTCCCTCTCTTCTCCCTCCCTGCCTTCCTCTCCACAGCAGAACTTGTTGAAACACTGTTGAACACAATTGTTTACTTCAACTTAATCCAGCTGCATCTTGTGTTTATTTCCTCTGCTCCTCTTTCTCCTCTCCTCTTCTTCACCCCCCTTTTTCTCAGCGTCCTCCCTCCCCCACCTCCCCCACCTCGTTTCCTCCCATTAGTCACATTTTCTGTCTCGTTCCAGCGTCGCTGTTTCTCTCTCTCTCTATTCCTTCCGGTTTCTCGTCTGTCTTCTCTCGCTCTCTCTCCCTCCTCCCCCTTTTCTCTCTAGTAATTGATCACCAAATCAATCAAATTTACAGACGTATGATCACAACTCATCACAGGTGCAGCTTCTCTCCTAGAACATAAAATGACGACATATTATTGTGTCTGAAAGAGGTTGAGTGTAGGAAGTCGGTAGGTCTGTCTGTCTGTCTGTCTGTCTGTCTGTCTGTCTGTCTGCCTGCCTGCCTGTCTGTCTCTCCCCCCCCACCAGTGTTTGCCCCACACGAAGGACTAAATCTCACTACTCCGCTAGCTTGATATCACCTTTGAGTGATTGCGTATGTGTGTGTAAGTGACTGCGGATGTGTGCATATATACGTGTGTGTGTGTGTGTGTGTGTGTGTGTGTGTGTGTGTGTACGAGCGCAGGAGAAAACGTTTGTCTGGGAAATGAGATTGCGTGTCTCTCGTTCTCTCTGTTACTCTCAAGATTTATCTTGGCCCGGCTGAGAGCCGAACCCAGAGACGGACGGGTCGGGAGGAGGAGGAGGAGGAAGAGGGGGAGGAGGAGGAGGAGGAGGACGAGGAGGAGGAGGAGGAGGAAGAGGGGGAGGAGGAGGAGGACAAGGAAGACGAGGACGAGGAGGAGGAGAGCGAAGATAAGCACTGATGTGACGTGGCGGGGCAGCCAGCTCGGGAGGTTTGGGTTGAGATCTAGATCTAGGTATCTGATGTGATGCACCCTGGAGTCGGTGAGGGTTTGGGTCACATGAGACTCACATCGGAAAGACTTTTGTGATCCAAGATCCTCTTCACTGTTAGAGATATCTCTATATCTATATCTGTATATCTATATATCTGTATCTATATATCTGTATCTATATATCTATATATCTATATCTGTATATCTATATATCATCAACCCACTTTCCCTCAACCTGCCTCGTCTACTTCTTTCTACTCAAAACACAACATGTCTTATTGCATTGCATTCTGGTCTATCCTGGCTACTGCATTGCATTCTGGTCTATCCTGGCTACTGCATTGCATTCTGGGTCTATCCTGGCTACTGCATTGGATTCTGGTTTAGATCCAGGATGTCTGATGTCAGACTAGAAGTATCTCAACGTGACGTCACGTCGGCGGCGGGCCGAGTTTTTAAACGTTAAAGTGATTCTGGATTTTTCCTTTAAACCTTCTTCTTCCTCTCTGTTTGTCCATCTCTCTTGCCGTCTCTTCCTCTCTCCTGAGACGTCCTCATCGTTTCCTCTTTATCTCCCCCTATCAGTCTTCTCTCTATCTCCCCCCTCATCTACCTCTCTCCTCGTTTCTTCCTCGCTCTCTCCCCATCTGTTTCTCTCACTCTCTATCGACCTCCTGCATCCCCCTCTCTCTCTCTCTCTCTCTCTGGGAGTCGCTGCTGTCAATAACACGGAGCTCCCGGTCTATTATCGACCGGCTGCATCGATACGCATCGATACGCCTCCTCGGGCTACAGCAGATTTAGACATCCAGGCGTTATGAGGAAAATATTCCAGTGAGTCAAACCTGACGTACGTAAAGCTCTCCACTTTTATCAGACCGCTTTGACGATTCCACTTGTAAACAAACTACACGAGTCAACAGGTTTGAGGGGAAGGAGGGCGATGCATGTTGGAGAGGAGAGAGAGAGAGAGCGAGAGCGAGAGCGAGAGAGAGAGAGAGAGAAATAAGACGGCCTCACATCCAGATCCATCTCATGTACAGTGGTGGACATTGTGGGAGTCGCCTCACCCTTCATCAGCTCCTGAGAGGGGGAGGAGCTACTGCCGGTCATCGTAGCTCTTCTACGGTGACGTGAAGAAAGTGACGCCTAAATAATAATAATAATAATAATAATAAAACCTAAATAAATGCTGGAGTTCTTCTTTCCATTGTGTCACACCTACAACCCCCCCCCCCTCCGTGCACGCCGTGTCATGTCATCACTACATTACAGTCTGTCTGAATGACGTAGCAGTGAGGATCAGTATTACAGCTCAATACCTTCGCTGCTCCCAGCACGTCTGCAAATAACGATCAGGATGAACCAGCGACGTCCCGGGGAGAAGTCGTTCTCCTCAGATCATCATTTCAAATGAGAATGCGTTTTCACGTCAACATACAAACGATACAGAGAAGATCTGGAGGTCTGAGTCCTTCAACCAAAAGATCTTGGAGAGTCAAATGGAGTAAACGGTGTGGAGAGGCAGCAATATGTCTCCTCCATCCCTCCATCCCTCCATCCCTCTAGCCTTCTATCCCTCCATCCCTCCATCCCGTCCTCTCTCCTCTCCACTACAATCTCAGAAGGTCTTTCAATCAGCCTCTCTCTCTCCAGTGTGTCTGCCAGGCGGGGCGAGTCGCTCCATCAGCCAAACTCCAAACTAATACATCTTTCAATTGATCTTATAACAACAACAACAAAAAAAGTTTTGCCTCCTGTCCTGCAGTTTGAACGAAGCACTCCTCCACACACACACACACACACACACACACACACACACACACAAAGCGACACTAACAGGCCGATATGAACGGTCGCCTCTCTCTTGTTCCTCAGGTGATAGCCGCGGCGCCGCGTAGCGACACCCTGCGATGGCTATCAGTGGAATTGGCTTTGAGATTGCTCTCCACAGCGAACCCCCCCCCCCCTCCTCCTCCGATCAAGGCTCCTCGACGCAACGCCACCTCATCCATCAACGGGACGGGTAGGGGGCGTGCATGCACCGGGAGCTTGAGGACACCACACACAGAGAGAGAGAGAGAGAGAGAGAGAGAGAGAGAGAGAGAGAGAGAGAGAGAGAGAGAGAGAGAGAGAGAGAGAGAGAGAGAGAGAGAGAGAGATCTGTCCATTTTAATCACCCCACCAAACCAATGGGGCCTCCTCCTCTCCTCCTGACCCTGGTAGCTGACCCTCGTCCATTACTATTGCCTGCACCTCCTCCTCCTCCTCCTCGCGCCTCTTGTCACTGTCACAGCCTGAAGATTTCCTATTAACTTCATCTTCATCGGGGGATGGACGGCGTGGCCCTCGGGGGCCGGCGGCGTCGAGGCGTCGAGGCGCTTCCACCGCCGGTGATGGATGTCTGAATACAGGAGCCTGAAGGGGCCAGTGGAGTATGTGGACGGGATGCCATGAGTAACACACACACACACACACACACACACACACAAGCTCCGCCCATGTAAGTTACACTATGTAATTGTAACACGTTGACCCCAAATGGCAGCAAGAAGTAACAGTTTGAATTTTGAGGACTTCAATACCCAGAATGCTCCTGCTCCCGCTCTGTGATGCTTCATACCAAATAAACCAACGAGACGAGAGGGGAAAAGGTCCATCGTTTGTTGGACTCTCTTCAGTCTGGATCGGTCGCTTCCTGTGTGGAGACGTTCTCCTGCCAGTGACCAATCAGAATCCAGGATTTAATTTGGCCAAACGGCATCAATCTGCAGCTCCTCAGCTAGCGGGGGAGGAGCCTCGTCTCTGCTGCAGCCTCACTTGCAGTAGTCAAGATAGACCAGAATGCAATGCAGTAGTCGAGATAGACCAGAATGCAATGCAGTAGTCCAGATAGACCAGAATGCAATGCAGTAGTCAAGATAGACCAGAATGCAATGCAGTAGCCGAGATAGACCAGAATGCAATGCAGTAATCCAGATAGACCAGAATGCAATGCAGTAGCCGAGACAGACCAGAATGCAATGCAGTAGTCCAGATAGACCAGAATGCAATGCAGTAGCCGAGATAGACCAGAATGCAATGCAGTAGCCAAGATAGACCAGAATGCAATGCAGTAGCCGAGATAGACCAGAATGCAATGCAGCCACAAGACATGTTGTGTTTTTCTGGAGACTCTTGCTCTTACGATGCTATCGCTACCTCCACATACATGCAGAACCAACAGCTGAATGCAAAACGTTCAAGGGTTGTTGAAAGGCATTCTGGGAAATATAGAAGATCACTAAGTGGAGTAGAAGTAGACGAGGCAGGTTGAGGGAAAGTGGGAAAACTAAATTACAATTCTTCATCACAACATTACTCCTGGAATGAAGTGAACATCTGATACACACACACACACACACACACACACACACACACACACTCCCCTTTCCAGCTGAGGGGTTATGAAGAAGTTGTGCTGCTCGTCCAATCAGCTGCTGCCTAATAAGTCATTATTGTGGCTAATTGGAAACGGGAAGGAGGTTCGGTCACTGTCACACTGACGTGGAGGAGAGTGTGTGTGTGTGTGTGTGTGTGGTCTGGTAACTAGTCGGTAGTGTCAGTGTGTATTCAGTGTATTCATACAGTACTGTGTAAAAGTCTTACCCACCCTAGATGTATATAAATTTGATCTTATATTTTGTTTTGTTTTTTGACATTTCTGCTTTTTAGTCATTTTTTTAATATTTAGAAACTTTTCATTTCATTATTTTTGAAAGCATCTTCTCTTTACAGTTTTTATTGCCTTGAAGCCTGAAATGAAAACCCCTTCATTTTTTCATTTTCATGTGGCTATAGTAACCAGCAACATTAAAGTGCATGCACAACCAGAACCAGAACCAGAACAAGTGTGCACATCCCTTATAATTGTGTTGTAATAATGAAATTATAAAAAGTCTGATTTAAGAAAATAAAGTGATTTAATGTGTTTTCATTTCACTCAGACGTTTCATATCTACTGTATATTGTTCAGACCACCTCACGATTTTCCAGAACAACTCTCATCATGTGGGTACCGGCGGGCCGACGGCGTGGTTTGTGCTGCTGTGCCCGGCCAAAAGCTTTAGCTTCAGATTCAGCGTTTGAATGCGACGGTGTAGGTGGAGGCAGACGAGGCGTCAATCGCATTTATCACCGCGGGACACCTGAAGAGGGTTATTCACTCTGAAGCCCACCGGACAAACAGACAATCCCACCATCACATGCACTGTACATGCACGTACATTTAACAGACAGCGTCGGGTTCAACACCGACCCAAACACCATAAACATCCATGTTAAAGCTGGAAACTGTTTTCACCCGATGTCAAGTCACAAAGCGTCATCTCAGTTTTCAACTTTTCAACCCCCCAACACAGTTGTGTGCACAGCCATGTATATGTGTGTATCACACACACACACACACACACACACACACACACACAGACGTACATTCAAGTCCTGTCAGCCGAGCAGAAAGCAACACAACCCTCCTTTTGATCCGTCCTTCCTCCTCCTCTCTTTTTCCCTTTCAGTTTAAATGAGGTCTTTGTGCTGAACTCCGTCGCTCCAGATGCCATCAGATTGGTATTCTATAAAAAAAACAAAAAAAACAAAACCCTCTCCCCTCCCCTGCACCGTGTAGAAATTTACAACAGACTTTTATTGAATCTCAGGGTTGCTCAGATTGAATGGCCTTGTCTTCAAGGCACCGGGCGCCATCAAAGGGATGCGGAGGCCTGAAGGTCTTAATAGATTCTCCTACACTGGAGAGGGAGGGAGGGGGGGGAGGGAGGGATGGATGAGGAGAGGGAGGCTGAAATAATCTCATTGGCTGAGTTAAACCTCAGTGGGCGGAGCCAAAGAGAGTCCAGCAGTGTGTTTGAACTACGTTTATCATTTAATTAGTATTTTACTCAGTAGGACGGAGTTCTGATCATGGAGGAGCGAGGACATGTTAAAGACTGGTGCAGACGTTGAGTAGTGGAGGATTGAGATGGATGAGACTAACAGTCCTCAACATAGACGGTGGGTCCAGTCATCCCACACTGTAACAACTCATCAACTCATCTTTCATCAATAACAATAGATGTTTGCTATGCTAGTTATCAGCTTCACAACCTAGAATTAAGAAGCATCGTTAGCTTATAAGATACTTCCCAGCATGCATTGTATTTGAGTTAACTCTCCAGAAACCGTTCACTTCCTGTCGTTGGGATAAAAGTTACAGGATGGAGATTGTTCAATAACTACACCTGATAAATACTACACCTAAATACTACACCTGATACTAAATACTACACTTAAATACTACACCTGATACTAAATACTACACCTGATACTAAATACTATATCCTGTTAAGACAGAGTGAGTGGTAGCTACTGCTAACAAGCTCTCCTCTGGTGATGAAGTAAATAAAAGACATTTGCTGACTGAACTGGTTGACTCAGTGAGTTTTACTACATCAGTACTACTACAACTTCGACCCAACTGTTGTGTACTATTTCATGAAAGGGGTTAAAATAAAAAACAAGATGTTTCTACAGTAAGTTTTGTCATCAATATGTGAATATTCTTCCTGAACTCTTCACAAGCCCTCGGCTCCACGACCGATAACCTTTTTAATTGATCGGTGATCCGCGTCCACTAATCTCTCCTCAACCTGCGGCGGCTAGAGTCGGCCTGAAATACAAAGACTTAGTGACGACTTTTGGCGAAGACATGGGGGATCAAAAGTACAGAGATTGTTTGGGAGAGGACGTCTAGTTTATGGAGCTTCAGACGAGGATAAGGCCATGCTGCAAAGTCAGACGTCATTTTCAGGTGCATCATGGTCGCAGGAGTTTGTTTTGTCGTCGTCGCTTAAGGATCGGGCGAAACATCTCCAGTGAGGCTGAAACTGAAACAGTCGATATAAGTCTCACTGTTACTAAAGTGCACGTCAGAAAACCAATTATAACTCAGCACTTACTGTAAAAACTGAACATCAAAAGTCAAATATCCTCCCTCCTGTTTCTTTTTCAAGCAACAAATAGATCATCTGACATTCTGCTGGTTCCTCTCTGGTCTGACTGACCGGCTCCTTTCCTGACCTCAGATGATCCATCTGACTTTTGCTTTGGCCTGAGAGAAACGTCCATGTCATATTTTCTGTGTGCTTTACCTTCGCTGCAAAGCTAATTGCTCGCTTTGGGACAAATAAAGTCGAACCTTGACCTCCTCGGCTTGAAGGCTGCCGTGTTTCAAGTGCAGATGACACCGAGCGGAGATATTTGTTTCTCATGCGTCCCTTTGTCTCCATCTGCTTCAGTTCATCACAAAAACTCTAAAACTAAGAGGGTGCTTTGTGAGTGGCGCCACAAGCCCCGCCCCTTCTGGCCCTGCTCTGTGCATGAGTCTGAATGACGTTCATCCCTGCAGGAATGAGGTGAAAGCCAATTTCACAGCCCTCATCTTCCCTCAGATCAAGAAGTAGAAGAAGAAGAGGAGTTGGCTTCTCTTTAGTCAGCCCAAAGCTCCAGTCAGAGAGCCAAGACGTTGGGAAGTGGGCTTGCCACCAAAATGTCACTAGTTTATTTCCCCAGACTGGCTGAGAAAATCTGGGCAGGTGGAAAACCAATAGTTTCCTCTTGCTGTGAAACTGTGAATTTGAAACTTACTCAGCCAAGTTTTAAAGAGAGAGGAAGAAAGAGATATTTGAAATGGCTTTGGTTTGGAGAAACGTCTGGGTGGGAAAGTGAATAGGACAGAATAAGAAACTCACTGTTGAGGCGATGTGTTACCTTAATGTGTTAATGTGTATAACCCATACAAAAATGTCATTACTTTATTTTTCCTTCATGCCGTTTCATTTCTTGCTGGCACAGATTTGAAAAAAATACATAAAAGTGAAGATCCTGCAGCATCCCGTCCAGACGACACGCCGCTAATTGGAAAATAAATTCCATTTCAGGTTTGGTTGAAATGAACAACACCGGCTTACCGTCACTTTAATTGTTCTCCATGTTGTTTCATTTCTAGTTGGCACAAATTTAAAAAATCCTGCAGCATCTTGTCCAGACGACATGAAGAACACCGCTCAACGTTTCAGTCCAGAGCAACAGTCTGCATTTTAAAACGCTGCACTGTAACAAGTTACTTCAAATAAAGAGTAACTATAACACAATTAGTTCATTTTAAGTAAGTAATGAAGTGTTTTTCCGTCAAATTTCCACGGCTAAATAAATAGACAGCGAAGACAACCGGGAAACCCTGGGCCAGTCCAACCCTCCTCTGGATAAATAAAAGGTTGATAAGAAAAAAAAAAAGCAGATAAGAGGGAGTCGGCGTTGCTTTAGCCAGGCCTGTCACAGTCTTTTATTCAGCCTCCCGGGGGGATTTGGGCGACATGGCCCGACTCTCCAGCTATTATCCAGCATCTCGGCGAGCCAAGCGGAGAAGAATGTGGAGAAATATCCAATCTCCCGTCTAGGTATTCATATTCATGTCCGTCCTCCCCGTGGATTACTTCACTTCGCCGTGCGGCAGCGTAGTTATGTATTTGGTCCGTTTTCAAAATATTCAGATGGGGGCATTTTTATACTCGTATCCTCCCGTCGGAGTGCCGAGGAGTTAAGTCCATTTTCCTCCCCTTCTTGTTTTTTTTTCCTGAAATGTGTAGGCTATGCATGGAGAATATTCTTGGCAGCTGCTTTCCATTTTGTTTAGTCCCCCGGGGGTGGCGTGGCGAATTGTGCTGCACCTTCCCAATGTTATCTCCCTCCAATCCCCCTCTGGGAGAAAAAAAAAAAAAAAAGAAGTCGGGCCTATATGGCTGGAAGTTGTCAGCTTTATCTGGCAACCCACTGCCTTTTGATCTCTACCTTATGGGGCTTTTCTGAATGGAGGGAAGTCATGCATAAAGACTAACTCTCACACACTGATACAGAAAGATGCCCCCCCACACACACACACACACACACACACACACACACACACACACCTGAGAACGCATCAGGCCTGTAAATAGGATGTGAGTTTCTCTCTGTGAATCGTAATGGTGTGATATTGTGATATTTTGTGTGAAATGGCAGCACAAAGCCTCCACATCGTCCTCCCTCTCTCTTTCCCGTCGCTCTGCCAAAAGCACAACCGCACACAAAAAAGAGAGAGAGAAAGGAAAGGAAAGAAGGAGTAAAGGAAAGGAAGCAAGAGCGGGGGATAAAGACAGGACCCTCTTCTTCATGTCTTGTAGAATCACCTCATGTAACCTGTGGAGGGATGCTGCATCGTCACAGTGTTCGAGTGCAGCGCCCCCATCAGCCCAATCAGGTATTTTTTTGAAAGCCCATATCTGCTGCACCACAGGTCCGATTCTGACGAAGCTCGGTGGACGACGTGACGCACTCTGTTCTGGATTACAGAGATATAATATATAGACGTGCCAGCTGTCACCTGCCAGCTGGCGGGCCTTCTCATCGTATTAGAGGAGATCAACGTTGGTATTTGTGTATTTTTATAACGTTCTCCTCCTCAAACTACCATCATGCATCACGTCACTACTGGGCTGGAGGGTAGGAAGCCACGGCATGGAGCGGCGTGGATCCAATGACCGAAGATCTCTGGGCAGCTTCCATGTCCGCTAGCTGGACCGAAGACGTGTGGGCAGAATGACGGATGTGACATTTGTCTTACAGTTCATATTGGTATCGGATATAAGCTACACCTTGAAATAATAATAAAAGTGTAATTGCCTGCAGTATGAAAGACTTGCTGTTAAATTGACAACTGGAATGAGTTGCAGTGTATTTTGGTGCCCAGGTGACATTGGAGCATCTCGGGTATTTGACTGTTTTCATTCGGCGCCGTCGTAAACGAGGGTCCGACCCTCAGCAGGTTCTGACATTTAATGTAATAACCCGTGACATTTTCAGTAAAGTGTCTGTTTTGCTACTCGGTCAGCTCATAAAAACACAATAGCGATTCAATCTATTCTGTGAAAGCTTTGCTGCTCTAAACACCCGGGAGAAACCCTCTGGAGACAGGAAGTGATGCGTTTTACATTTACGGTTTGTTTGGTATTTGGCATGAGCAGCGATAGCCACCGTGGCTGAACAGACAAAGAAAAGAGCGCCACCTACAGGAACTCAAACTCCATCAACAGGAAATCCAAGGAACAAACCAAAACACCACATCAACGCCGGCTAAATCAAGGTTACAACAAAGCGAGTACATAGAAAGTGTTTTTACCCAGGCCTCCCTGCTGCGTGCGATTATGTCTGCTAGGCTAGACATAATAGCAGCCCGATCCACCAATGCCAGTATTGATCTTCACCGTGGATCGATAGACAGAGGGTGTTTATCTGCATGAAACAAGATCGGCACATTGATACGGTGGAGAAGAAAACTCCTCCTCCGACGGTTCCCCGCAGCCAAAGCCTCATCGACATAAAGATATAGAAATGTGTTCTGGTCTGCTGGTAGTTGAACCGCTTTGATAAAAATGAATGAACCGAGATGTCGATAGCAGCGGTGCACAGTGGTGGCCGTTGTAGAAATCCACCTCCAGGCGTCCGTCCTGCAGCAGCTCAGCATCAACCAGACCAACCTGAAGGATCCTGAATGGTCTCAGACTGTCGGACGGCCAGAAACCATCGAGGGAGTTAAAAGATTTGGTCTTCCAACCATTACAGGCACAACCACACATCTAGGGAATGGCGTATACTACTACTTCTACTGCTACTACTATTAGTGCTACTTCTACTACTAATACTACTTGTATTACATTACATGACTGTCACGCCCTCCACTTCTGCCTCCTAGCAGTCTCTACCTGTCTGTCCCTGTGTGTGTGTGTGTGTGTGTGTGTGTGTGTGTGTGTGTGTGTGTGTGTGTCTGTGTGTGTGTGTCCGGCTCCTCCCTGACTCGTCACCACCTCCCGCTCACCTGCTCTACCCTGCACACCTGCTATCCATCATCTCATCACCACCAGTATAAGAACCCCGGCTTTCCATCCACTCATCGCCAGATCGTTGTTTGTACTGCCCCGTCAGTCTCGTTCTCAGCCGCTTTGCAGCGTTTCTCTCAGAGTTCCCTTTTGCCTACTAATCCTGATATTCCTCTACTCAGATCCAGTCTCCTTCCCTGACCCCGCCTGCCGACCTCCCACCGCCTGTCTACCCTGCCTGCCTGCCTGCCTGTCTGTCTGTCTCCCGGTCCACCGCCTGTCGCCTGTCTGCCCACTCTGTTCATCCCGCTCCTGGATCAACCCGTCTTCCCTTTGCCATCCCTACCTTGCCCCCCTTTGAACTGTTCCCTAGTAAAACCTGGTTTTTGTTCCTAACTCCGTCTCTGTGTTCTGTAGTTTGTACTTGGGTCCTGTACACGATCGTAACAATTACAGGCATATGGCAGACGCTTTTATCCAAAGCGACTTACAATAAATGCATTCAACATAGGTACTACTGGTTACTTGGTGGTACTTTTACCATTAGTACTAATACTGAAAATAATAGTTCAAAGCAGCATTGCAGCAATACGACAGGCAAATCCTGTTAGATTAAATGGCTGCTACCAAATGAACAGCCTGCCTAGCGACGTGTTGAGTAGCGATATTAAAGGTGACGTTATGTGATCTAATTGATGTCACGGCGTCGGGAACAATGACTTTACTGTCAAAAGAGGCTTGAAAGAGAGCAGCTCTCAATAAATCAGCCTTTAAATGAAATGTTTGAAACTGAGTAAAGCCTTGGGCTGCTCAGAAGAAAAACACTCTTTTACCTTACCACTTTTTTTTTTTCCTTCAACTCTCGTCTACCGTTCTCTTTCTCTTCCACCTGGGTAGTGAAGTGGTCGACCTGCCGTCCTCACATGACCCTTAAGGATCTATGCTTATACTGTGTGAGTTTGTGAGAGAGAGAGAGAGTACTTGGGTAATCGTCCAACATAACCCCAACCAACTACAGGAAACAACCCCAAAGATTTACCGGCTATAAGGAGACAGATGTGGACCTCTGACTAGGGGTGGGCGATATGACTAAAAATCAATATCGCGATTATTTCAAACTTTTACCTCGATTATGATTAATGAACGTTTATTTTATGTTTTGTTTTATTTTGAAATTGACCGGATGGCGGATGCTCTATGCCGTTCCTGTGTCTGACTTCCTGCCCGGCTTGACACATTCGCTCGCGGCTCGCAAAAAACGAACGGTCCAAACCTGTCTGAACACGGCGTTATTGGACGGGGCGGAGGGACGTGACTGAATACGACGTAGTATTTTTTAAGGGGACAGTTCATGAACGCAGCATTGGGGAAAGTATTTGTCCCATTCATTCGCGGGAAAGTGATGTTACATCTGATGCGCGCGCACACACACACAGACACTCACTGGTTGCTTTGCTAACTGGCGCTTCTAGACGTTCCTCGTTCTTGTAGCCTAAATAACAATCCAAATCAACGATTTTGAAAAATGCCACGATTACATAATTAAAATGACGATTACGATTATAAACATGATTATCGCCCACCCCTACCTCTGACCGCCAGCGGGTCCTCATGCCTGGAAAGCCTAGCAGAAGAAACCTCAGTCTGTCAGGTGAAATCAATAAGGAACCACAGCTTTCACCTGATTCACCTACTCAGCCTGCTTCATGGAAGGAGCAGGTCGCCATCACATCAGTCTTGTTGGACTCACTGTATGTTGCTAACTGGCTAAAATGGAAAAGAAAACAACCTTCATATTATGGCTAAAATCACAGCTTTTGTTCTGTCACTCTTAGTCAAAGCCACTTGCAAATCTGCATACAGAGAGTTCAAATAAAAAAATAGTAGGCTTGACAGCATGCCTGAATGCACTCGGCCATTTCATTCCCTCGTTTGTGGGATGATGAGAGAAACAAATGCCTTTGATGCACGGCGATTTCAAGTTGCAATTCGAGGTTGCAAAGGCATTTTTTTGGTGTTGTCATCGTTGATAATTCTGTATGCACGTTTTTTCAAATGTGTTCTGAAAATTGTCCAACAAAGTAAACTAAGTGAGACGTGGTGGTTGAACAGTTCCCCATTAAGGGTGAAACTGCAGCGCTCTGTGTCCTCTGGGAGAACGACACCACTTCAAACAACACTGACCTTCCTCCACTCTCCTCCTCCTCCTCCTCGTCTCCTCCCTCTCTGTCTTTTTTATCATCTTTGTTTTTATGCTCTCTCTCATTATGTGCCATGTCGCTCTTCTTCTACCCCCTCTCTGTTTTAAACCCCCCTCCCACCTCTTTTGGTGCTGGATCACAGTCACAACACCCCTGGGTGTAACATGTTGAGGCTTAACGTTTTGAAAAGCACATGCCTAAATATGAATTAAATGTTGGTTGGATTGACATCTGAAGTTTAGTTGCAACTAGAATTACCGATATGTCGATTTTAGTCGGTATGACACATAATGATAAAATGTGCCTCATGATGTAATGCTATGTGTAGTGTTATGTGATGTTGATGCTCGATCAAAGCATATTCACAGACAGTATGCCTCAGTGTGGATTGGATGAGACAGACTGACCCTTTCTCATCAACACGGCTCAAATGTATCTTAGCTAGTCCTTGATTCTAGAGTCCAGGAGAAACACAAGCAAGATTAAACGACCTGGGTTAAGCCTCATTAGGTTAACTAGGTACACATGCAGTCGGTCCGTTGGTGCCCATTAAATAAAATAGAAAACACCGTTACTGGTGTGGCTCCGGAGGAGGAAATGCAGTCCAGAAAATGGCAGCAGGGAAAAGACAATGATCAAAAGCAAAATAAACTTCTTGAACAAAAGAACATCGTGTCAAACCATCCAGTCACAGAGAGGAACGAGCAGACCTTTACTACTGAGCAAATGAAAAGGAATGCTTGGGGTTCGATGCACATGAAAGAGTAAAACCAGCAATGGGCAACCATGTGTCCTGGAGCGCCAAGAGTCTGCAGGTTTCCACTCCAACCAAAGACTGCAGCAGGTGATTTCACTAATCATCACACCTTCGACCGGCGGGGAGGAACTCATCAGTGAAATCACCTGGTGCAGCGTTTGGTCGGAGTTGGTTATCAGAGCTTTGAGGTACAGGCCTTCCTGTTGCAGAACAAGTACAGGCTCAAGCAGAGACATGATCTCTAATATGGTCTCTGAAGCTTATTTCATCAAAATAATTGAACAAATTGCTCCAATCCCACAAGCTCCCTTCTGGCTGGCTGTGGTGCACGTCGGTCTTCAGCTTAATAATGTTTGTGAGGGAGCATGGACTATCTGGAATATCTAAATGGAGTTAAACTCGCCTCCTTGGAGGATTAATTTCAGCTTCCGTTTAGTCCTAGAGTCGTTTTTCCTCCTCCTCGCAATCAGTTTAGTTTCATACAGAAGTGGAGGTCTAGACTTCAGCCCCCTCTGTGGAAATGGCCCATAAAGTTAAACTTGAGCTGCTTAACTTTCATGACTACTTTAAAAAAAGATGTTTCCTGTTCAGCTGATGCAACATTTAAACAGCTACTTGTTTCAGTCATATGAAAACTAAAAGTCTGTCTGTGTCTGATACATTACTCTGTCAAATAAAGTAAATTAAATGACAGTACAATATATGGTTGTCATTTTCTTCTGCAGTCTTATTTCTGCATTAGCTAGCTATGTCTGCTGTAAGTATGAGAAAAGCCTCGTCCAGTAACCACAGACCAGATCATGAGGGACACCTCGTCTTGTTTAACCCATCTCAGCCTCTGATCCCTCCTTTTTACCCTCTATTGCTCCCTCTCTCTCATCCTACCTTCTTTCCCTCTGGCTGTTCTGTGCTTTTGAGGAATTTATCAAGGTTCGATGTCCATAAAGGGCTCCAGTCAGGTGCCCCGGTGGTTAGAGAGCCCGTTCTGTAACTGGGTTCAGTTCCCGTACCAATGTGTGTCAAACAACGGTGTCCTGATGAAGAGTCTTCCAGCAAAACAATGAACCTGTACTGTGATATACTGTAGAGTAAGCCTGACAAAGTGCCATCCACTTTGTCAGGCTTACTCTAACGATGGCCCCTGAAATGCAACTATTACTGTGAGCATGTCTGCTCTTCAAAGGGGAAGTCAGATGCTGATGCAACCCAGACCGTTAATTGGGAAGCATAACACAACAAACATAAAATGTGAAAATGTTTTGAAGTCTGTAGCACAAAGAGGAGACTGACAAAGTCAGAGAGAGCTGGTGTCGTGTCGACTCTGATGCTCCTGGACATGAATATCACTTTCTTCTTGGGTGAAACCTTTATAGTGCCAGGGAGGAAAGGGGATGAAATGAACTGATCTGATTGGGCAGAACTCAAGTCAGCCTTCACCACAACAACTGATAATGTATTCCTGGTCACCAAATGGTCACCAAAGTAGACTGGACACGCTCACTTGCGCCATAGACTTTAGACCTGCGCCTTGATTTGCGAAAATAGAGACCCATCTTGAAAAATGGCTGCTCTCCCACTCAGAGTGTGTGTGTGTGTGTCCATTGTGAATAATAATACTAACATTACCTCCTAAACATGTAAGTTTCAGCTTTATATCAGAGGATATGAACCTTAACACAGTTTACCCACCTGTGAACTTGTGAACTAGTTACCTCACATGTTTAAACTCATTTCTCAGCAGAAAGATGTAAGGAGTTTGCCGGTTTCTTTCATGACAAGATCGTCAATATCAGGCTCAACAAAGTTTTACCCCTTCTTAAATCTTCAACATCTCTTGACCTGAGAGTCAATACTGAATCCAGTATTGACTCTCTTCTGGTACTGCTGGACCTGAGTGGAGCATTTGATACTGTTGTTCATGACATCTTCAGGTTCAGGTCTTATCTGGCTTATATGGTGCTCTAGGTGATTACTCCCCTCCCCTCCCCCTTTTAATCTTTACATTATCCTTCTAGGTCATCTCATGAGAAGAATTGATTTCCATTATTATGCTGATAACACCCAATTATATATTTCACTGTCATCTGGTGAGTTGGGTGCAATTAACATGTTTGTGATGGCCGCAACTACGACCCCCACAGGCTAATGTCGGTGATCCCCACAAACACTTTGTTTAGTTCTTATTATTTAGGTTTGACACCATATTATGTTCCAGTTTGACATGCACACATTTTAGTTAACATTTTAAGTAAATGTTGCATTTAGGGTTAGGGTTAGGGGACATGGTAGTTAAAGGTAACGAAAAGTAGGTTGTGACCAAATGGGATACATACATACTATAAATAAAAGCAATACAATATAACAATATAAAGACTATAAATTAATCTGACTTCACTTGATATGAAGTCCAGAATTTATGTTCAAAAGGTTTTAGGCTGGAAAAATATTTATTTCAACTACTAAGAGAAAGTGTCCAACAAATGATGCAGCTTTCATTGGGATTACAGTGATTATGGATTGTTTCATGCCTTGCAGCAATCTAATCTCCACAATACAGCCTTTAACTTGAATTTTTCATGGGCAATGAAGACTCACCTATCAGCCTAATGACTGTGATATACAGTGGTAGTCACTGAACAAGCCAGCCTTCATGCAGTACATTTATCCTCAAACTATCCTGCATTAGTACCCAGACAAATCTTTCTTGAGCATTAAACAGTAGAACCCAACTAATATACTTTAAAGCATTGCTCTAAAGTCTCTCCTAGTACATTCTAGTTGCCAGACAATTCTTTGCGACTTCTCTTTTATCTGTACATTTTCTGCGACTGCATTGTGTCAGATGCCTTGCTGCAATCTAATTTCCCTATTAGAGGCTATAAAATCTTGAAGTTGAGTGTTATTAGTCCTCCCCTGAACTCTGCTTCAGATGTAATTAGTATCTTTGGCTGTAACTGCTTGGCTATTGTCTCCTTCTCATCTTTCCTTTCATTTTCTTGCATGCATCGTATGTGAAGTGTGAAAACAGCCTGTCGGGCGTCTCCGGTCTCCCAATCTCCCCATCTGCCTCTCTCTTTTAGCTTCTCTTTTCATCTCTCTGTTGACCTTTCAACAGAGTAAAGGCTGCTGGAGGTACTGAGATTTAATTGTCCCCAATGAGAGCCAGTAACTCCAATCTCATCAACAGCATGGGGATTAATGCAGCCAGCAGCCAATTCTGCATTGGGCGAGTGGGGAGAACGGGCTGTTTAGATCAGGCATGGGACTAATTCACGGGGAAGATAGTGGTGACCTGAATGGTAACGGTTTGGAGATTTTATCTGAGCTGATATTAAGTTTATTTATCGGTTTCTGTTAGTTGTTGTTCTTTTTCTCTCTTTCTTCATCTAATTCCCATTTCCTCGTCATACTTCTTATTTCCCCCTTCTTCAGGTTTTTATTTGCTCTTCTCTTTATTCTTCAACATTTTATATATTTATATATATATTTTTTTTTAATAAATCACCTTTAAAAACAAAGTTCCAAAGGGCTTCACAACCAGTACAAATAATGAACAAATGTCAATAAAACAGAAGGAACAATGAGGTAAAACTGTAAGACATTGTCCCAGCCATAGGGATACAAAAATAACAGACATGGCGACAAGTAGAAAATAAATAAAAAACTTAGTTTGTAGAGATTATAGAGAGGCCTTAGGATACAAGTCAGTTTTAAGTGATTTAAGGGGTGATTCTCTCTCTGCCAGCCTGAGCTCCTCAGGCAGGTCGATCCAAAGCCTCGCCACCGGACACAGCAACCGGCAAACCGGCCTGCTGAGGACCTCAGGCTGCATGTGGACTCATAAGGGATCAAAAGTCCAGACGGATAACTAATGCCCAGGTCATGCAAAACCTTATAAGTAATCAATAAAATCAGTTTGAAAACAGACAACCAGTGAAGAGACGCTAGAACGTCGCTTTAGCAGATTTAGTTAAAATCAATCATGATCATCTTCTTCTTCTTCTCCTCCCCCTTCATCTTCTCCTTGTTTCAACGCCTCTTTCTTTATCTTCCTGGTTTTCCATGAGTGAAAACGTTTATCAATGTTGCTCGAAGAAAGACCGGGTGGCAATCAGCAGGAAAATTGCTGCTCTTTCTCCTGCCGCTATCGCCACCAATCCACAGCATAGCCAGGCATGTTTATCTCTCTATTGAAAGTCTTCAAATGCATTTTGCCTGAATCGTTGTCTGCAGAGGACAAATGGCCACATGATGATAATGTGGCTTGTCCTTTTTATAGACAAGAAAGCGAAAGTAATTGCGTTGGTTTCCATTAGAAAAAGGGATTGCATAGATTGGATTTCAAAACCCTGTATTTACAATGTGGGGGAAACCAAATTGCTCCCTGAAGTTCATCAGATGCCTCTAACCTCAAAAACAACTATTTGTAAGAAAATCTTGACAGCTCCAATCTTGATATTTTTCTGTTTTATGATTTAAGGTTTATACCATGCGCTTTCTTTTTCAATAGTTTTTTAGTTCTTTAATTTTAGCTTATTTGCACAGTGATTAAATCAAGATAAAGACACAACTGGGCTGGATAACAGAATCTAAATGGCAACAGAATGCAAGATGGTGTAAATGACAGAACAACAGCAGGATGCACAAAATGACGAGGGAAATAAAATGCACTAAAATAGCCTTGATGCCAGCTAATATTACCTGACTAGTGAAATAAGATATCTGTAATGTGTTTCATGAATTCTAATATAAATGTCCCCCAAGTTCATTCGCATTCGTTCAGCAGTTTCTGCTTCTTTAAAGCTGCACTAAGCAATTTCACATGTTGGCGGCCCCTAGTGGCAGCAAGAGGGAACTGTTTGAAACTATGAGATGTCAGCGAACTGCACACTCCTCAGAGGTTCAGCCATCGTTGGTGAGTCCAGACTTTGTATTTCGCTCTCAAGTTTCGATTGGTCACTTCCTGTGACCTCAGTCGGGGGAAAGGACGCTCTTCTCTGTTGCCCCCCCACTTTGTGCTTTAGGCTGTTTACATGAAAATCCTGCCTAGTGCTGCTTAAAGCAAGTTACCACACAATACAGTGCCATACAGTTCATGTTGCTGTCCAAGGTGCACACAAACCACCGAGTCGATCTGCCCGACAAACGGACAGCGAGACGAGGAACAAAGTGAAACATGTATTATGTATTATACCACAGATATACTGCAGCCGCCTGGCCTCGGTGAGCGTTTCTGCTGATGCCAGTGAAAGTTGCACAGAACAACTCCACAACACCGCTGCACAGCATGATGGGACAGAGAGGGGGCGGGGAGGGACGAGCGACAGGGACGTCGGGGAAAAAACTTTTTTTAATGATTAATTAGCTCTCGTTAGGAGGCGAGTTGTTCCTCCGTATTGTCTCGATGTGATTGTTGTGTGGGCACGATGAATTGTGAATCGCTTCTGGAGTATTGTTAATTTTTTACAATCATGCCAATAAGAAAGAAAGAAAGAAAGAAAGAAAGAAAGAAAGAGAGAGAGAGCGAGAGAGCGAGCATGAGCTGGACGGCGGATAAAAACAACGATGATAATTTGCCTCCATGACACATTAAGCAGCGTCACTCAGAGGTTAATAGAAAATTACTCCATGTTGAGGCCGACTGAAACCTCTCCAGCTGCCTGCATCACCCCGGCCCGTAAACCCACACAACAACAAGCTCCACAGCCCTTTATATGACAGGCTGCATTTAGCTCAGCCCTGTGTGTGTGTGTGTGTGTGTGTGTGTGTGTGTGTGTGTGTTCATATCCCGGTTGTAAAGTATGGCTGCCGGTCCTCCTCGTCCTCGCCACCGGGATTACAGGTGGAAGTAAACACCTCAGGAGCTACGAGGTCGTCTCCGGTACCCGACCGTCTCGGAGCCTCCACCTTTTCATCAGAGTGTGAGATCAAAACGCCGGCGAGGTAACGGGTCAGCGGTCGGACCAGACACCGGAGCCAGGAGGTTGATCTGCCCTGATGAAACTGCACTCGAGCTAAAGCTGCACTAGTTTACTACACATTATCAAGCTGAGGAGAAGTGTGATCCCACCCCCTGCGGAGACGGCCCTGTTAACCCCAGTAGTCTAGGAGAAGGCTGAGCCACTACGGGGGCTAACTGGCTGGTTAATGAATGAATGTTGGGGTGAACTATTCCTTTAAGAGTGAAAAGTAAAAGCGTCTCCTGAACAGCAGCAAGCGATCGAGCGGTCCATCCAGAGGAAAGTGCCATAGAAAGCATTTTTCTCCTGCTCAGACACAAAGCACAAGGAGGGTGTCATCAGTTGCAATGGCGTCAGCTAGCTAGCCAGAAGTACAGGATAACGTTGTTAGAAATGGACAGGAGATTGTTGTCTTGTGCAGCTTTAAAGCTTTTCCGATAAAAGCGTCCACCGAGCGGTGGGCGGTCTATTGAAACGGGTCTCAGTCTCAGTGGTCCGGGGGCCGGAGCCCTGCTGGGTTTCTATCCTTAATTGCGTTCAACTGGAGTCCCAGGTCTGAAATAGTCCCTGATTAGACAGCAGGGGGATGAGAACCAGCAGGGCTCCGGGCTGCATGGATCTGCTCTATTGTACTCGTCTATGATTAGAGAAATAAAGCCCAGAGCACCCTGGTCCTCGATGGGGTGAGCTTGTGATGAGGTGGGATTGAACCATTCTCCTTCCCATGGGGGTTTTAGATCTCAAGGTCTCTCTGCTGTAGACCAATCTAGAATTTACACTTCACACTAACAAGTCACAGACATTTCTAGGACTTTGCTTGAAAAAAACAAGCAAACATAAATGTGTGTGTTGGCGTTTGGGTGGAAGGTCAAACTTCCCTTTGTGATCGGACCGGCTCATCGGCTGCTAGCTGTTGGGAATTTGGGAAAATATGTCAACAGTCAGACAGATACCCCCTAGCCAATGACCAGTGAGTATTCAGTCTCGCTGTTGTTGTCGGGAGACCAAATAAAACACAACTTTATTCCAGTTGCACAGTTTCAACTCCAACCTCGTCCGAATGCATATTGGTTGTTGCTGTTATCGACTCTTCTTCTTCTTCTTCTTCTTCTTCTTCTTCTTCTTCTTCTTCTTCTTCTTCTTCTTCTTCTTCTTCTTCTTCTTCTTCTTCTTCTTTAAAACAAATGAGCCATGCCCGGGAGGAGGAGGAACAAACAGCAACATCCTCTTTGTGACAGGAAGAAACAGAAAATGCTACATTAGCACCTTGAACAAATAACTACCTCTTACCCAGCTCACTGGACGGGGGAGGTGGGGAATGGGGGAGGTAGGGAGGCAGAGGCACTTGACCCTGGCAGCGCTGGTTAATGTAGTAGTATAAAGTTGAGCTGCACCACCCTCCTCCTCCTCTTCCTCCTCCTCTTGAGCTCCATCTCCCAAGAGCAATGATCCGTATCACAGTCGGCCCAGTCCAGATCACTTAAATAACTACAGGCTTCCACTGAGCAGCTGGAGGCGGTCCTGTCTGTTATCCACGCCTGTTCTGATGAACCCGTCTTCGTCAGGAGATCGGCCCGGCGGTCGGACAGACTGTATCGAGCTTCCGGAGCAAGACACTCAACTCAACCACCTGTCAGCGTAGTGGCATGAACATGAATGTCAACCACATGCTGTGAAAGGTCTTAGTATGGATTGTCCGTGTTCATCCCACCTGGGTCAGACGGTACCGGCAGAACCTCCTGGTGTTTGTAGGAAGATGCTTGTAACAGCAGGTGAGTGGACACTAGGGGGGGGGAGGGGGTGAGGGGGGGCGGTGATCGCTGCGTTATGGAATTTTCAAAACGACACTGATTAGCCCAGCGGGGAGGTCAGAAGGAGGACGAGGACCAGAGGGGGAACGGGATGTGTGCTAACGGTGTGAATGTGAAGCCGTGCGTCGCTGGAAAACGAGCAGTCAACCTTCCCCGGGTAAATAAAGGTTGGAGAAGTTGTAACTCGGTGGTGGAGGGCAGACGAGCGCCCGCTAATTACGGGGAATGCTGACACTTCAGCGCTACCAAATCTCTCCATTAAGCCGCCTCCCCCCTCCTCCCTCCGGGGCCACCGTGCTGCGGAAGGAGAGCTAGCCAGCCGGCCGGCTACCTCCCGGTCTGATTCATTGAAGTGGAAGGCCCCGGGTGGGAGGGCAGTTAATACATCACTCCCCCCGCCTCATTACTGGACCGCGTACACGAGGACGGCGTACGCGAGGTGCAGCCGGTTCATCCGTCTTCATCTGAGAGGCTGCGGGTGTCTGCGGCGCTGCAGCGGACACGACTACCGGGATGGGAAGCTCCGAACGCAGCCACGCAACATGAAGCTCTCTGAAGACAGCGGCAAGGCACACACACACACACACAGTTGCATACACACATCAGTACAGTATGGTATGTAGTAAAGTACACAGTACAGTATGGACACACACAAGCATGCACACACACACACACACACACACACAGAAATATGGGTCAGACATAGAGAAAGATAAAAGAATGGAATCAAAATATTTGGCGGTATTCAAGCTGTGTTTAGTCTGTCTGCACACACATATAAACACACACACACAAACACACCGTGGAAAAGAAAGAGAGAAAAGTGAAAGAAGAGTCAATATTTATCACTAAGCTGTGCTCAAGCTGACAGTCTGGAGGGCTGGGAGGCTCCGCCCACTTTTGATCAGATTTTTCAGGGACATTTTGGTCGTTTTCAGCAGCAACTGTATTGAACCATGGAATAATACACTTGCATTGCATATTGGCATTTAAACTCTCAATTTGTAGTAAGAAGAGTTTTATTGTAAACCGTAATACACCAGACCGACAGCCTTCCAGGAGAGGAAGCTGCTGCCTCTCTGGGCCCAACCAGTCCTCAAGTGTTTTTACCATATTGTTGTGTTATATTTTGTTGATCTAGTGGTTTGTGTGCCGTCGGCATTTCCTCCGACTGCTGGCTGCATGGTTTCAATATCTCCTCCTGCTTCAGGCTGCGTTCTGATCAAAAAACGCTCCGTTTGTCTCTCCCAGAATGCACTGGAGACGATCCCCTGGTCATCGGCTCCCACAAATCACCTACGGTGGCCCGCGGGGGACAGTAGTCACATTCACGTGTCAATATTTGACAACTAAATGAAAATAAATGTGAACTGGGTGAAATGCAAAAAGGCTTTTTGCCCCCTCACTTTTTATTTCAGGGGCATTTTATGAACTTTCAAGTGCATTTTTGCCCCGAGCCTCAGCTGATATCTGACCCTGACACAGCCTGTAGCCCGACCACAGCCGGACTACAGCCCGACCACAGCCCGACCACAGTCCGACCACCACAGCCCGACCAGAGCCAGACCACAGCCCGACCACAGCCGGACCACAGCCAGACCCCACTCCCATCGTTTTACCCCCCAAGAGCTTCAGTTAATTTGAGTATGGAGCTTCCCAGCAGGCCTCAAAGTGGTCTTTCATGAGTGTGTGTGTGTGTGTGTGCACCCGAATGGCATGTGAACGGTACTTTGTGTGTGTGTTAGTCTGTACAGTGTGTGGCCTCCTGTGTGTGTTTCAACATTGCACACAAATCTATCTCTTGCCCGGCTGCTGACCCGTGGTAATGCAGGTTCTGACAGGCCATCTGCGTGGCGCGCTGCTCTTGAGCCGGACTTGACACGCATTTCCATAACGGCGTGCTGTACGAGCGGCGAGCGCAGCCCTGCCCGCAGGAAACATCACGCTGTAATGCGTCTAAACAAGTGTGTTTCTGCTCTAACAGCCTGCAGCGGCACAAAAGGGATCTGACATACTGCTGCTGTCAGATAAAGACCTCTTATTTCCACCAAGGGGGGGTCACGGCGTACTTCTGGCTGTTCTCAACCTGTTGGAGAGTTGGGGGTTGCTGCCGGTGAGTTATGTCGGCACACAGATGTGGCCACTGTTTACTATACGCCTGCTGAGTTAGTGCTGCACTTCGGCTCCATCCCCCAAGAGGAGATGGGGTTTGACTCTCGTTTTCAGCCCTTGAAGGTTGAAAGGAAGGCCTGCTGACCAAATGTTTGAGAGACGTTTGAGTTCGGTGGCGGCATGTTTCTGTTTCCCCTCCTCACAGGAAAGCAAAGTCCAAGAAGAGGACTCATATTTCTCATATTTTCATTTATTTCTCCGAGACACACACAAGTTGTTTTTAACACCAAGATGAGACTAAAGGCTTTTTCTCCTCTTTCTCACATTCAACTTAAGAGAAACAACCACATATCAGCTCATGTTGATCTCACTCTGATCACAACAACAGATCTAAAATAAAGAGTAGATAACAAAATGGGCAAAATCTGAAAACATCCCATACATTTTGCATTTTAAAAAGATAGCTAGACCTTAATGGAAAAAGTCCAATTGAGTCTTGAGGATCTCATAAGGGATTAAAAGATCTGCCAGATCACAGCCATGCTCTAAATGTGATCAGGAAAATTGTAAAATCAACTCTCCATCATCTGCCAACCAGGGTGGCGGCGCTAAAACCAACCGGTCTCTTTACCGGCTGAAATCCTCACCGCCGCTGGAGATGAGCTGGAGATGTGAGAGTGGTTTTTGACTGAGGGGGAACAGGGAGAGTTGTAGTGGATCAAATCAAATCAAATCACATCACATTTATTTGTAAAGGAAAAACTCCCACAAAACCTTTCAGGAAAAACAACGATGATGAACTTCTCTAATAGTGATAATACCGATGTGATGCTTTCTGTGTATTTGCTGCTTGTGTGTCTCAGACAAATACACAAAATAATACATTGAGCTGTGTTGCGTGGCAAGAGGGTTCTGGAAATTCCTCAAATCCAAGTACATACAAACGCATACGTGCTCTCTCTTCCAACCACACACACACACACACACAAAAAACTCCTCCTTCTCTCTCATAGATTTTAAATGTTTCACTGAAATCAATTAATTTGACATAAGATTAAAAATAAGGGGTTCAACAGAGGTTCAAGGAATTAAAGGCACACAAGTAGACTCTCACACACGAGTACACTCACATCCACTCCACTCCCTTATGTCCACTGCTTGTCCACATTCATTATTCACAGTAATCTCCCTCTACCTGCAGTCGGTGTAAATATTTCATCTCCTCATATCCTTGACTTGTCCCTCCCCCAGCACAAACACACACACACACACACCATAGCTGCTGCTCTTATATACGTCTATGGGCCTCGAGGGTCTTATTAGAAATGTTTTGGTTTGTTAAACTACAGTGGATGTGAACTAGGTTGCTGCTTTGTGCGACAGTGTGTTTTAATGGCTCCCAGAGTCAGACTGTCCACTAAATACAGAAGTACCGTTGTAAAAGTCCTAATTTACTTTCTAGTGTTTGTTGAGCCGACGCTGAACTTTGTTCGGAAAAGTAATTTGTGTTACAATACAAGTTTCTCAACAGAATCCAACGGGCGTGGTTCTTTTGTGCTGTATTGATCTGATCACCTGATTGATTTTGCATTGAGATCATGTTAGCTTGTTAGCTAGCTAACCATAGCATCTATTCAGCTAACCACCACTGTCCTGTTGTTAAAAACACATCTGATTAGCACACTAGCTAACATGGCTAGTAGCTGCATGTTAACATTATCATCGGTTGCTTTGCTAAATTAGCCTGCTGGCTAGTTAGCTAGCTAAAACACACACTCACTCACACTGCAGTTACACGTCTTTAAATAGTGACCGCACAATATTTCAGTAATAATCATCTGTTTGATATTTTTTGGCATTGTTCACACTCATCCTTGATTACTGCTGCTGGTCTTCATGGTTGTCTACAGTCTAACTGGCTCTCAGAGTACTTGAACTTTCTATATTTGCCAGACTTTTATGAACACATTAAGGAATCTTTACAGTGAGTGTTATTGCATTTTAAAGGACAAGGAAATGGACTCAATTTTGATCAGAATCAAACAAAAAACGGCAATCGAACAGCAAAAGCTTGTAAAATACAGCCCAGACTGAGACCAGGACCAAAGGTGAGATGAAGACAGTTAACTGTATCACAAATCTACCTCAGACGACTATTCATTTTTATTTATACAATTACCTAACTGACCTCCACCCACACCACAACCATCTTTCTCATGATGGCAACAGACGTGGCTGCTGGGAGATTTGTGACGCAACTGCAAAGCCTCTGCAGCGAGGCCGTCCATCAACTGTGAGGAACACATTCAGAGTTTCACCCCAAAATGAAACATCAACCATCTGACAAGACAGTAGCTGGTGTGAAAGTAAAGCACATTACTGGTTGACTTGTGAACGTCGCTTACAAAAACAGGAACAGTCTTCAAGAACAGCATCATCTTTGTTTTTGAAATGTTGACTGATACATTTTTGGCAGCAAAGATTTTTACAAAATTAATTAATAGCGTTTTGGAATGAAATCCCATAATATGCTGCCAGGCACACTGCAGAATATCACACCACCACCAGTATGGGGCTCAACTTCGGTTTCAGCATCTCAGTAAACGTCTCTGTGCTTTCTCTCATATTAATCCTCTCTGAACCAACTCATGTATTATTCACAGCAGGGGTCGTGTGTGTGCAGGAGGGTTTGTATGTTTGCATGCGTGTGTTTGGGCATGTGTGCACGCCATGCCCCGCATCCATCTGCATGTCTAATGGCGGGTTCAGACTACACGATATCAGGCCGATTATAGCCCGATTCGGCAGACGTAGGGCGTCGGGTCGAGTCGGGAACGACAGGGTGCGACAATCGATCGTTTTATGTTGTGTAGTGAGACATAGTGGACGACAACCGACGCCGCATCTGGGACGCCTCACGACGTCCCGACAAAAGACTAGCATGTTAGAATTTTTTTTTGCCGTCCACGACGTGTTCCGTCTCGTCCGTGACGTTGACCAATAGGAGCACGGAGCGCTATAAACAAACATGGCGAAGCGAAAGAGGAATGAAGTTGTTGGTGCCGCTAGGTGGAACTATGAAACAGAGGAAAGGTTTGTCAAGCTGTGGAGGCTAGCCAGCTAGCTACATTTAGGTTTCACTACAGGCTAAAACATGGTTATTTTTACCTCAAGTTCTCTTTGAAGGATTGACAACCCATACTGTTCTCTTCATGCGACCCTTTTTTTTTGCCTTTTCGGAACACAAGACAGCTAATATCATGCATACCGCTTCGGACGCCATTGTTTGTTTACATTCTCGTTGCCTAGCACCTGCTTTCCGATGACATCACGCACATCAGCAAGCGATTATTGGTCGGTGACCAACGTGTAGTCTGTCATGTCTGTCGGCCGAGACACGGCACGAATTTATCACTCTATATCGCCTAATCTGACACAGTGACCATCGTAACAGACAAAAATATCGTGTAGTCTGATCCCGGCATAAGCGTGTGTGTGCATGCCACGCTATCTCACTCATCATGGATACTGTGGGTTACTGAGCAAACCGAGACAAGGAGAGAAAGAAAGAAAGAAAACTATCACTATCTCTGACTGGTACAACCCAACAGTGGTCAACCTCTACCATCATGAAGCTTCTCCATCTGCTGCTCTCAACACCCGGTGTCAGGTAGGTCTTTCCTGGGAGAAACCCTCTGGAGACAGGAAGTGATGTGTTTTACATTTCAACAGAACAAGAACTGGGTAGTTAGCATGAGCAGCGATAGCCACCGTGGCTGAACAGACAAAGAAAAGAGCGCCACCTACAGGAACTCAAACTTAGGTATCCGCTCTCTCTCAAAAAAAACTGCAGCCCACCCAGCCTGTCGTGAAGCACTTTGTAGGACTCAAAAACACACAGACGTCAAACTGCAAACAAAGTTTTGCTTTCTGAAAAATATTGACTTTGCAGGGAGGCAAAGTTTCTCATCAGGAGAGAGGTAGGTGACAGATTCAGAGGGGAGGCTGCTTCCTTTAGATGTGGTGCACTTGAATACCTAACGCACCCTCAAACGCAACCTCGGAGACGGAGAGGAAAGGTAATTGTTTGGTTCTGGTGTTCAAGAGAGAGGCATGCAGGGAAGGAGAAAGGAAGGAGGGGTTGTATATACGAGGGAGGATTGAAGAGTGGCGAATGGTAAAAGATTGATGACTGTATAGCGTACCCTCAATTTGTATGTCCCCCCTGACATGGTGGATGTGAGGTCCCGGGGCCACATTCACAAAAGGTGCTCTCAAGGTAGATCTTAAGTTTACCTCAGAGGAAATTTCTTTAAAAAGGTTCTTAAGAAGGCAATTCCTCCTTGAGTTCACAGTGCAAGGTTTTGTGAATCTGGCGCTTGATGTCCCCTTACCATGAGTGCCAGCATTTACTTGCTTCTGATTGTGAAGTGGATGGGCGAGGAAGGAAAATGAAAGGGAGTCTGTTGTCTGTCTGAATTAGAGAGCCTCCTCAACCTTGAGCTGAGCTGCGTCCATGTTATAGTATCCTATTCGCATCTCTCCACAATTCACATAGTGGTGTGATCTTTACATCGCTTTTCCACTGATGAATTTGATTGCAAACTGAAGTGCAGCGTCTTTGAAGATAACACAATTCAAAATTCACATTGTTGTGTGATTGGATTGTAATCAAGTCGAGAAAAAATGGATAAAATTGAGAGTAAATCCACCCGAGACATGTTCAAGATCTGATCACTCAAATCACCTCTGAGTGGTCAGACGCATTTCGCCACATTACTGAGTTTATTTGCAATGCATCTCCAGTCCGCATACCAACTACTCAAATGGAAATAAACTTTCACACGTGATTCCTTCCAAGCAGGAATCAAATCAAACAGGTGGCTGGCAGATGGGATGTTAACATACTTGTCAAAAATAGGTTAAAAAGCAAACTTGTGGATGGGAACTAGTGAGACGAGGTGTTTCTGTCAGTTTTGAAGGACATGATGTGACACACAGAGCCGTGTACATGTTGACGAGGGAAAGAGAAATCTGATTTCAGTGTGTAAACTGTGTAAACCACAGATGTATTTTAACATCATGTTAATGCCAAATGTAAAGAAGGTGAATATTTTCTCGGCCATCGGGACAATTCTTACTACAGAGCCACTTACAGCTGTGAAGGTCTGTCAAGTTTAAAAGTGAAACATCGCTGGTTGTGGAAGCATCAAGAGTAGAGAGCTGACCTTGTGGTTGAAAGCTCATTGGTGGGGAAATCTGAGTGGGAACTCGTGCAGATGTAGTCATTGCTGAACTAATGCTGCTCTTTTGCTTCATCTCCAAGATAAATAGTTGGGAAAGATTATATTCTGCTGCCTTTTCAGCTGTCAGACCTTTTAATAATTTGGTCCTACAATATAGCACAGTGGTCCTCAAATCCGGGCCTCGGGGTCCAGAGTACCGCTGGCTTTCTATTCTGCCAGGTAGTTTCCATTCTAGCTGTCTAATCAGGGATTGATGAAGACCTGGGATGCCAGGTGACTGCAATGAACTTCCTGGTAGGAGAGAAAACCAGCAGCACTCTGGACCCCGAGGCCGGGTTTGAGGAACTCTGATATAGCGCAACATAAATACAGGATAGAACGGCACAATCTCTCTTAGTAAACCCGCCAGGCAAAACACGAAGGTCAAAAATGTCACTTACTATGCTGAAGTTCATGACCTTGAGAATCCAGATGGTTAGCGCCAAGTTGACCAGGATCAGGATCATCAACAGCAGGACGAAGAAGTAAAGGCAGCGTTTCCTCCAGCCGTATATTCCCACTTTGTACACTTGGGGTTTCTCTGAACTCTGGACATTGTTCCTATGAGTGCACTGTTCTTGGGTCATCTGGGACAAGAGAAAGAGACAACGGGTCAAATTAGTATGGTTGATGCTGAGACTCTCATCTCGGGAGAAAGAGGAGCGTATGAAGGATAAAGACATAACCCTCACTCTGGCAGCCATATTGGAGGTCCTCAGCTTTTAGGCAACAGTTACTGTCAACAGCTGATTGCGTTTCTAAATGTACAAGTTGGCCGTTAACTTTGTTGCTGTTTTTCACTGGGAACTGATCATTTTGATTGATTTTGTGTTTAGATAATATTGTCAGCTTGTTTGCTAGCAGCTAACCAACTGCCTTGTTGTAAACCGGATTTGCGTGCTAGCTAACGTATCTAGCAGAAGCTAGCGTCAGCAGTGGCTAGTAGTCCCATGTTAACAGTAACTAACTAACTAGCCTGCTAGCTCCAACTCAGAGTGTTTTGGAGTAGAGACTAGGGCTAAAGACAAGACAGTTTACTGAGTCACAGTAACCTACATTTGGAGACAAATCTACCTGATCTTTACTATTTAGCTGAATTAATCTACTCCAACACCAATCTTTATCTCTCTTTTTCTAGTGAGGTTGTTATTTAACCATTATTATAACCAACCAACTCTCCTCTGGACCCCCGTGGTGCCGCCAGACGTGGCTGCTGTGATTCGGCACATCGAAACAATACTACAGATGCCAACATGCAATAAACATCCTCTCACGTCCCATTCCAACACTGACCCAACAGTTGAAGCGATGACCAACCGCACATTTCTGGCACAACGAAAGACAGTTTAGTTAGCAATCACACTGATTGATTGCCCCATAAGTAGTCTATAACTCCATTATACCCCCTCTGCCCCATTGATGTGCTGATAGCGCCGATTAATGATGATTCTAATTGTCCGCCTGTGAAGAGGGGGAAGGATTGTTCACTTCAAGCGCCATAATAATAGCCTAATAACTCTGTGCAAAATACAATTTACTGTCTACAGGGCTTTTGAGTGTCTGGCTCAGACCACCAAAGCCAATTGTTTTTGACAACCACACGCATTCCCCCGCTAACTGAAACAAATGACACAAGACAGGGCCCTGGTGAAAAATGATGAAAGCTACTGTGAGAACTCCAAAGGGCCAGTCAGCAAAAAACAGAGAAATCTCATTGTGTACGGTTGGATTTTCATTATTGTATGAAGGGAAATGCACAGAGAGAGAGAGAGAGAGAGATGAAGAGGCATATATCTGCAATGTTTAGGTTGATAGATATGAGTGGTAAATCAGCGCTATATGAAAAAACAAAGCTTAAAACGGTACAGTGTCAACCATCAACCAAAATCACACCATTCTCATCATCCTCAACCTGAATCATTACAATAAAACAAGAAAAAGGATGCCAGCGCTTCTTTCTGGGGCTGATTTTTGGGGTTCAATACATCCATTTTTTTAATAAATTGTCCCTAATAGAGAATCTGGGTGTTGTAGCCGATCCCCAATAGCTTTAATCAAACTGTTTGGAGCAGAACTATCCCAGTCTTGTCCAATCCTCCATTTGAAAAGGATCCAAGTGAAGCAACATGAGTTTACACCGAGAGGCTCATGCAGTAAAAACACCACAAAAGACACAGACTGATGTTTCATTTTCTCTGTCTGTGTCCTCCACCCACATCCCACATCAAGCTGTTTTTTCTAGCGTGGCAGGCTCAAATAACTGAGCTTGAAACTGAGACAAAACTCAACATTCAGATTCAGATCTCCTCAGTTTGATTTGGTGTATATCGCAGCAAGAAGAGCCCCTTGTGTCATGTAATATTAGAGTCTTGAATGCGGAGGGTGGCTGGCTTGGATAAGAGCACCGACCAAAAAGCGTTAAAAATGAAAAAATTAAGAGGAACGGGTTTCACTCTGATCCCCTACCGGAACAATGTTTTTTTTCCTCTCTCATAGTATACCACTGACTAACAGCCAGTGTTCAGTCACACAGGGTCTGTAGTTGTAAGCTACTGAGCAGCTCCCATGTATTATACACATGTGATCCTCCCTACTCAGTGGCACAACTCTGAAAATAAAGAAGTCATGGGTTCACATTCCTACTCAACACGCCTGGTTAAAGGGTTAACACACATGTGCCCAGATGTTTCATCATCATCATGTTAAAGATATCCTCCACAAACAACTTCTGTATTTTCTTCTCCAGGTTTTTGTCTGTTTTACTAGAAATGCTTATTTGCAACAACTATAGTTGCAAGTGGGCGCATTTGTTGTGTGTACAATAATGATATTCTAGTAGGACAGAAATGGTATAATAACAATAATAACTGTATTTGTATCGCGCTTTCAGACACAGAGTTCAGCATGCCAGTCAAATGAACTCCTTCCAATAACAATCAGAAACAAGATTGCTGTGTAAAATAAATGCAACACAATTCACCCTCATTCTGTTCAATATAAAAAACCCTTTTTATGTTTTATCACTGCTTTCAAATGGAAAACGATGGAACGAAGTGCTTAAATAAAAAAAGAAAAATCTCTGTATGGCTTCAACTCTTTCCTCGGTTCCTCGATGACAGAAAAATACAAACAAAAAAACCCCTGAATGCTGCAGAAGCTGCCAAGCGTCTCCAGGCGGTGTTGGGTGCAGGAAAGCAACATGCACGATGTGACACCAACATCAGTGTCACCTGGTTGGAAGCCGCCGCTGCAGAACAGCGTGTGTGCGTGTAAACATGTCACTTTAAAACATCTATACTGTGTTTGCCATAAGTTCTGTCGTGGCTTTCGGCTAGTTGTTTGTAGCGGTAGCGGTCTCGTCTCCTGTGTAGCTCCATAGGTAGAGCGTCTTGGTAATACTGGATTGATGCCCAAAGGAGAAATTTGTCTCTTTGTTGTACCGGCCGCTGTGAGCTGGGTTCGGATCTGTGCAGGGAAACTGCATTGGATTTCAAGTCCGACACCTTAAAGGGACATGAAGTAATCTATGATGTCTATCGCCGACCGCCAGGCAGCAGAACTCGTCTCCTCCTTCACAAGTGTCTGGTCCTGTCTGTAAAGTTCTGAAAGCATGAAATCACCAGTAATCATTGAGTCGTTGGTATTGATCAGCGCCACAGATTGATTATGGTCATTTTGTGGCAGTAAAAATCTTAGTTATTGTCTCTTATAACCACTTGGATATCACAGCCAATAATACAGAATATGTATGCATGTATAACAAATAAACCAATGTATGGGAATCACTTTGGACAATGCCTACTGCAAGCCATTGTAGTGGTGGAAAACATTGCATGTGGCACAGCCTGTATTTATCTATCCTGGACTAACAGCCAAACAACTCCTCTTGTGGGAGGAGCAAAGGAGCAGCAGGAGAGCAGGAAGCATGTAGTAAGTGGTCGTAACATAATAACACTTAGCAAAGTTCTATAAATGCGCTTATAACTTGGTTGGTTTCTTATTTCAACACATCATATTACAGGCCTGCTCCCTTCATACGCTATATCACAAATCAAATCAGTGTATTGTAATAATGAAACATAACTCCTCCACAGGCTCTCCATCCACCAACAAAGAGTAACCTCTCAGGCTGTGTGATTGGGGACACAGTGCTTGGTTACAAGCCTAATAACGGTATTTTGCTCTCATGAAAGTCGAGGTGAGCATTAGGAAGGGAGAACTGAAGAGTCAGGGAAGAAGAAGAAAATTGGAGTCAAATGAAATCACTGGCCTTGGAGTGTTTCTCCTCTCGCTACTGTCTGACGGAGGCTGTTGTTCAGCTGGTCAGTCAGGAAGAAGAAGAAAGCTTAACGCTGCAAAGAAGTCTGCTTCTGATTGGAGGCAGAAATGAGGTTTCACTAAATGTTATTGGTTATTTCTCCTGCCAAAATAACCGGGCATCTCCCCATTAGGTCTTTTATAGACGACGCGTGGACCGGTACCAGGACCACTTGACCACTGTTGCCAACGGTTACGCCATTACAGGTGCTCCACACGCCTCCCAGTGTATGAATGCATAAAATGGCCGACCGCCAGAGGCTGTTGGGCGGATGCTAAAATGTTTATGGGCCCTTCCAGTGTGTGGGTAAACGATACGATGCCTAATTGAAAAGTTACTAAACATTTTACCGACGTTGGTTCAGGGTCGTTAGAGATATTCACCGGTGGTTGAGGAGGAAAGCATGGACGGGCAGAAGCTGCCGTGTCCTTCAGCTCCATGAATTCTTGGCATTCCCAGTTCATTCTTCATCCCCAAATAGTTTTATTTTTTTCGGTTCATGATGCTCAAGAACTGAGGAGAACATCGGTGTTGACGAGATGCAGACCAGCCGGAGCATGACGGAGCAAAGTAACCAAACTACCCAAATGTTTTTTAGCCTGAGGAGTTTTTAAAAGCCATATGTGATTCATCATGACATTTGCCATTTGATTGATGCTTTTATCAAAAGCGCCTGATGCTTTAGTTGATTCAAGAAGCCTCAGAGAAACTGGAAGCAGAAGATGCTATTACACATCACTGAGGCTATAAACCATTTACCGTTTTTCACCCCGTTGTTAGCAATCTAGAAATACTTTATATATACTTCAAATATAATGTTGTGAAATAAAACATTGCATGGACTTCTTCTGCTTGTTATATGGTGTGGTCAGATGGAGACATCAGTGGTTAAAGGGTCTGATTTGTCAAGAAGCAGAGTAATTTGTTTTGTTTAGTTTCTTGCGGTTATGTTCCTGCACCGGTGTCACAAGACACATTCACCGGTGAATACAATGGTACTGAAGTGCGAACAGCTTTGCCTTTTGTCCCCGTTTGGGCCCTAATTACCACCAAGAGCACATTCACAGCGTAGCGGCCTGTTGTCGCACGCTGCGCTGCCCGCTGGTCCATTACAGATGAGGCAAATGTGGTTAATTTAGCTCGATACCAAAAAGGTCGCGGAATCACAGTAAACAATTTAATGAACCTGCCCGGGATCTGACAAAGCTTTCTTTCAGCGATTCAACACAAGAAGAAAACACAACAGAATCCATTAGCTAACTCTAATACCCGGCCATGAAGGCTGAGCTAAGCTCGACTGGAGGGCAGAGTAAATACTGAAACGGCTGAATGACTGGAGGTGGATTGTTCAAGGCTTTTTGTTTTGTTTGTTTTATCTGGTTCAAATATAGAAAAGGGGTTTTCTCCTCCTTCATTTTAAACTGGCTGAAGCCTGCTTGTCAATGGCATTGTTGTGAGCCTGATGAGGATGGATTGGCCTGTATCCATAGAGATATGATGCTGAGAGATATGATGCTGGGATATATGATACTGAGAGATATGATACTGAGTGATATGATACTGGGAGATATGATACTGAGGTTGGAAGGTTGTTGGTTTGAATCACACTTTAACCGATTGGTGAAGAAAGTGAAGTACAAGTTCCCTCCTATCTGAAATGTAGGGTTTTTTCAACTATACCTCTGTTGGAAGTCCTCTGGCGGCCATATTGGAGGATGCATTTCTGAGCGTACGACTCAGAAATGTTGTTTCTGTGCTCGCCACTGAATCTAATGATTTTGTGTTTAGATAACTTGTTAGCTAGCAACAGCTAACGTCAGCTAACGGCAGTGTGTCCAGACAATATTCACGCAACCAAGATTCACCAAGTTAGAATTCATCCTAACTTGTTTTCATTTAAGTTTCTCATAAACGAATCATGCTCCATTTGTCTTTTTTTAAAGTTGAATGTCACTTTTTCCTCATTTGAAGATTATTTTTCTTCGAGTTCCTGTAATTGGACGACAGCACATTGCACTGCAAAAGGCTTCAATCTTCTTCTGGTCCCTTAATTCAGTTCATGTCAGCTCCGATATTAACCTTCACAATGTTACAGATAGCTGTAGGAACTAACTGACAGGAACTATCACCATCCACTGGATCTTTAATACTCTTCTCTGATATATTGATTACTGTTAACTGGATCCTCCATGACGATAGATATTTAGCTTCTCAAATATATATGAATTCACATCACTTGCCTTTTGCCTTTTCACGCTAGAGAGTGTGTCCAGAGTTGGATACTGTCGTCTGAAATCGGACACAGTTCCTCTGTTCCTTGTTGTAAATACATCTGATCTGCACACTAGCTAACGAATCTTACTCTTCTCATGCTACAACTCAGTAGCTTTGGAGTGTTTTGGAGAAGAGACTTGGTCACTTATTTGTCTACAAGGCTTTCCAGAGCAACAGAAGCTTGTCTGTGGGCTGGCAGGGTAGCCTAGTTTTTGGAGAGACTGTCTTGTAAGTGAAAGATCGCAGGTTTGATCCCTGCGCCCGCCGTGTGTCCTGTCTTCATGTCCTTGAGCAAAAATGCATGATGAAGTACTATTACAAGTCCTGCCACGGTAGTACAAGATGTGTAATACAGTACAAGACTGTTTATAACTTACTCCGTAATGACGGATCACTCGGTTCGGCCTCGCGCTCAAACAACTCCCAGTGTAATTACTCAGGTCTTAAAAGTCACAATCACTGAAACAATGCAACCAGTCAAGAGGCTCTGAGGAAACAGTGTCCGCTGATTGCAACTAAAATAGAAAAGCGTCACCTCTGAGAAGACGCTCTGATCAAGGAAGTACTTTTTTGCCGCTAAGCCGGCGGACTTCAAGGCTTCGCTTCCCAAGTATAATTAACTAAGTCTTTAATGTCACCAGAGCTAACAGCCTCTGTGTTAACATAACATTATTACCAACTACACGGTTTCACTGGAGACCGGATTTAAAGTGTGAAAAAGAACAGAGGACGACATCACAGGAAGGAGAGAAAGAGAGAGAGAAGACATCACTTTCAGCCGGAGAGACAGAAGCACCGCCGGCTGAAAGGGGGAGAGTCTGAGAGGGCTGGGAGTGACACAGCCCAGCTCAGAGTTTGGCTCGGCACCCCGCAGTGATTAAGATGTGCTGGACCTCAACCAGGCAGAGAAAACCCTCCAAAGCTTACTCAGGGAGGAGAGGGAGGGCTGGGGGAGAGAGAGATGTGAGACGCAGAGAGAGAGAGAGAGAGAGAGAAGGAAGGGAGGGGGGTGATGAAAAGCAAGAGAGTGAGAAAATTAGGACAGAGTTCAGACTCAAAGAAAGGCAGAAAATCTAGACAGAACCTGAAAGAATAAAGTAAAGAGAGAGAAAAGAGAGGCGAAATAAAAAGCAAGCGAGTGAGGAGAAGGAAGAGCGAGTTCATTCAAACATTCAAGTTTCCATTTCCAAATATTTCTTGTTTATTAAGACGCATCGAGTTAGAAAAGCTGAAAGGAAACGGCGAAAAATGTCTAACATTTCCTCAATATCAGGAAAGCATTTTTGCGAAAGAACTTACGCAACAGAAAGAGGTGGAAATACATTTGTCGGATACATAACGGCGTAGGATCGGTTCAGTTTCAACATTTCAGAAGTAGAATTGGACTGGAAGTGAAATGTTGAAATGTCTGTTCAGTATTTGTCCATCGTGACCTGATGATGTCTAGGGAGCCCATGGTGGTTTCACGGCCGTCGGTTGGTGTTATTGAATGTTGCTATGTGCGTTGTTTTGTTTGTTTTAAGATGAAAGCGTTGAATAATGAGCAATAAAACAACAACAACACCAGTAACAACCAGTTCTTTCCATTTTTCTTGTGGTTTATTTTACATTAAGGAAGCTTATTTATCTGCTTCAACCAGAGAGAGAGAGAGAGAGAGAGAATCCTGCTGCTCTCCTTTCCCCCATGGGAGAGACAGCGATGGTAAATTGCCTGTCTCTTTCTCTCTCTCTCTCTCTCTCTGTCGTATGTCTCTCTCTCCCCCATTCACTCCCCCCCCCCCCCTCTCTGTCTTTGCCTGCCTCTCTCTCTCCCCCTTTGCTCTGAGAGGCTCACGTCTTAATCATGATCATAACGCTCCAATGCGTGGAAGCCTCAGCGCTGAAACACGACGGCGCTGGACAGAAAAGATGCTTCATTTGTAACTCGCAGTTTTGAAATGATGCTTTGGGTTTTCAACGTGGAAGGGGTGATGAAAGATAATAAATGTCATGTCAAAATATGATTCAAGTAAGAAAAACACCAAAATAGTATAGCTGAGAATTTCAGTCTCACTTTGTCGCTGTTGAAGATTTCATTGGTCCAGTGGAGAGTTTCAGAGTATCACCTTACTGTCTCTCTGCTGTTTCAGAGTAGAACCATTAGTATGGGAAACTATAGCGTCACATATGCTGCTTCAGTGGCCTCTCCACCCGACCAGGGAAGCAATCTGGGGATTACAGTGTGACGTAGTCTGCTGCCACTACGCCCCAAACATCTCAGGAGAGAGAGAGAGAGAATGAGTCAGAGAGAGAGAGAAGAAAAGAGAGAGAGAGCAGATGAGGCATTATAGAAGCCACACTTTTAACTACATGCTTACATAACATAATACTGCTTTTAGTCTCCAGAAGCAGCAATTTAGAAAATCAGAGTTTTGGTCACTTTTCAGCCGTGGAAAGAACTTGGATTGGTCTCGAGCCTCGCTGGTCGAGAGACATTAGAGTTCTGTCTGACAACCTACTAGCTCAGTTGTTCTTTGTATAATGTTCACAACCAGTAACCAGGCTAGCTGCATGGAGGAGGACGTCTACTACCGCTGTACACACTGAACTGAATGAATGCATTGAACTCCAAATGCAACACGCACTCGTGAAATTACAAGCCGACCTGTGAAATGTTAACGTGTCCAGCCCAACACCGCCTGGCCTCACGAGATCTGGTCAGATGAGCGGATACCTTCGACTCCGGCGACCCGGCGGCAATCCAACTCGTGTTTTCTACTGTGGGTGAAGTTTTAATTTTGAGTCAAACCTTTTCCTATCTAAATACGACCCAAACCAGAACCTGATCCAAACCGAGTCATTTTAGTTGCACAAACCTCAACCCCAACCTCAAACAAAGCTTGTGGTGCAGCGCCTCGGTCCAGCGAACCTCAACAGTAATTGCTCAGGGAATTGAGAGCATCACTCGGTCACTTCTCCGACCTGGTCCGCAGATTTGATTGGACGGCCGTCTGATTCACCCGCCCACTTCTCTAGCCTCAGACACGGTCGCAGTTTGGACGTCAAGTCAGGGATTCTTGCACTCCTCAGTGTTTCCCCGGCATTACACGGGGATTGACGGGGGATCCAGAGAATATCAGACACCGTCTATTGGCTTAGCTCCCTGTCTGTTACTGGGACGTCTTTTCCTATTGGACGGGCCTGCGCTGGATTCTCAGGAAGAAGCTTTGGGATTTTCTGCGGCTCAACCAGATGGCACGCCAAGTCTCCCTCCAAAAGCACAAGTCAATAAATATTAATCTGGGAGCCAAGACCGGCTTCCAGCACACAGATCCTTGGAAGCATGTCGATGGTGTTTGCTGGGACCAGGATTTACTGGATGCAAAAGTCTCAAAAACTTGCAAAAAGCAGCAGGAGGCCCTCAGAATATCGACCGATCTGTCCTCGTTTTCTTGTTTCCTGCTGGATAAAAAGTTCATTCATATTTTAAGAGTTTCCTTACATTGTCATGAATTTCCATTCCAATTTCCATAAGGAATGGATCCGCTAACCCTGGTAGCGCTAGCACCATGTTGCACCCATTACTATAGACCACAGAACACCACAGAACAAACTGGGGAATAATTCATAATATTGTATGTGGAGAAAAGAGCTGGCAAAGGATGAAAACAACAGATAAAACAACAGCAAAATCAATAAAAGCAAGGTTAAAAATATAAAAGTAAGGCAATAAAAATAAAAGGGAGAAGAAAACAAATAATATATAAAAGGAAGATGACACATTTTTAAACGTATTATTAACTTAACTCAAAATCATGCCACATAAAAATATGGATTCGTTGTTGCTGCTTCCCTGGGGTTTCTTCCATTGATACAGTATATTAGTTTTATTGCAAAATGCCATATCCATATATACAGTCTTCATCCAACATGTTACTGTTGCACAGGAGAGCTCATAACTTCAGTAATGTTTTATGCCAGCAGTCATTTTGTCAGAGAATCACATTTCTTTAAACGATCTCTGATTTTGCAATGAAGCTCTTCACTTCATTTCAGAGGCAGTCAAATCAGTTTGAATGATGCAGTTTCTGACTTTAATGCACTTCAACCACCATCTCCGAAAAGCATTTGTGGTATTTATGCTACGCTCATCGTCCCAGGAGCTGCAGCAGCTCCAGGCTTGCTGGGCGATCTGTATGCACAGCGCTGCGTCGTTTTGAAGCCTCAGACTATTTAGAACAACACCGTTACGGTAAGCACCAATCGGTCACGCTGTAGCCTCCGAGCTGCAACACCCAATAGAGATAAAGAAGAGAGAAATATACAGTGGTAGAGAGACAAGAGAGAGAGGAGAAACAAGGAGGCAAAGTCAAAGAGACAGCGAGACAGAAGGAACGGAGGGAGGGAGAGGGAGAGAGAGCGAGAGAGAGCGAGCGAGCTAGCTGCATTATTGCATGGAGCAAACAGACCTGGCAACCCGCGGATCACTCAGAGAAAAAAACAACATTATGCCAGTTAATAAAAGTCCATCAGAGTTAATTAAACACCCTCAGATAGATTTGAACACCAGATCCATTTGATCCATCAGATCTGTGAGAGGACAAACACGTTCATGAAAAATCATATTATCTGCTATTTGTTGAGATCTTGAAAAGTCGTCGATACCAAATCGTGGCTGTAATCAGTCTGAAGTTTGTGATTTCCTACTTTTCTCAGAATGACTTTGAACACCCCTCAGAGAATGAGCCTGAACCTGCTGCATTCAGCTGAGGGTCACCGATGACAGCGTTTCCAGTCGAGTCGCGCCACTCAAAACACGTGTCTTGTGGCTGCATTGCATTCTGGTCTATCCTGGCTACTGCATTGCATTCTGGTCTATCTCGGCTACTGCATTGCATTCTGGTCTATCTCGGCTACTGCATTGCATTCTGGTCTATCTTGTCTACTGCATTGCATTCTGGTCTATCTTGTCTACTGCATTGCATTCTGGTCTATCCTGGCTACTGCATTGCATTCTGGTCTATCTACTGTCGGTGGAGAAGTTGGTCTCTCTCTCTCCTCCGATGGATTTCTCCTGTATGATTGTTGATCGTCGGTCTAGAAAGAAGCCCTTGCTCTTTGATTCTGATTGGCTGACACCAAAACCTGACGGTTACCATTGATGTTTTAGATCATGAAACATTTGAATGCATCACCAATAGCTGTAGTGAGGAGTTTTCCTTTAATGTGATCAAATGCATCTCAGAGTGTTTTGGATGATTGGATCTTCAACGTGTCTCACAGCGTTTCCAACTAGATTTTAAGCTTTTTTTTACGCTGTGTGATTCCAATCTGATCACCCAGGATGCAAGTTAACGCAGGTGTGAAGGGGTTGTTGTCAACACTAATACTCTTGTCCTGCTATTGAAGCTAATTTGATTTTGATTAGATTTAGATTAGATTTGAGAGAGAGAGAGAGAGAGAGAGAGAGAGAGAGAGAGAGAGAGAGAGAGAGAGAGAGAGAGAGAGAGAGAGAGAGAGAGAGAGAGAGAGAGAGAGAGAGAGAGAGAGAGAGAGAGAGAGAGAGAGAGAGAGAGAGAGAGAGAGAGAGAGAGAGAGAGAGAGAGAGAAGAGAGGAAGTCAGTCCAGTTTATTCCATCCACCGGAAGGAAGGAACAACCAGAAGAACCTGAGTACAGATTTGAATCCACATCGTCTCAAACGGTGAAGGGATCGTGCTCAGAAGGATTCCTCCTCCTGCCTGTAGAGATACAACTAATCAATCAGCTAAACAATCCGATCGATCCAGCAACAAAACACACGATGACACAGATCAATAAAAATGACTTCAATGTAAAACGTGCAAATACTTTTGTTCCTTTTCTCAATGTTTCATTTAGTAACATCTGAGTCTTTACTTATTCCATCAGGTTCCTCTTTCAGTTTGCTTTCAGACACAATTCATAATATTAATAATAATAATAATAACGACTAAATCTTTCTCTCCCAACATTTCTGTTATAGAAAAACGTTTTAATGGCAAAAGACTTCCAGCTTTTGAAACTCAGAGTCTTGCTGGGAGGCGACAGCAACCGCTGAGCCAAAAAACATTAAGTGGACATGTCCATGTGCTAAAATGAAGTACAATCATAGGACAGGTTTTTATTGACATATATGTGTGTATGTGTATATATGAGGCCTAATAACATTGGCTGCCAACTGTTTCATGAACTTCTCAGAACTACTGCAATCAAGATTTCAACCCTCAGTCATCTTGACCCAAAAAAAACCCGGTTACAAAGAAATAAACAGCAAGACCAGTTAATGACCAGTTCAACCAGCTCATCACCAGCTTGACCAGCTGATCCCAGGTAAGATCCCAAGCTGGATTTGACCCCAGCCCTGAGTCTAACCTTTACTGGACCAGGGCGGCTGCATGCTCAGCAACACTGTGAACCCTGAGCTGTTCACTGTGAGTCACTCTGGACAGCTGAATCACTAAAACAGTCCAGTGTGAACATCAACATCAACAGACCTGACAGATGCAGCAATTAATTCCTTCCTTTTTTTGCTAATGTTGAACAAAAACACTGGAAAAATAAACTTTTCCAGTAATGAAGAAAAGATGATTTCAAGGTTTCAAGGACAAACTCACTTGACACGTCAATGAAATTCTGTTTTTAATTGAAGTGAGAAAAAGCGAGTTACCTGCTTTTTGTTTGTTTTGACCCATCAGATGACTGACTGGTGATTGGTGGTCCAATTAGGTTTGAGTTGGTCTGAGGCGTGAGACGCTACGCCAGGCCTGACGGCTGGATCAGGCTTGAATAAAAAACAAGACGAGGACCGGTGCAGATGGAGGAGTCGGCTATTAAACAGACATGCATGCACACACACACGCACACACACACTTGCACAAAACGAAAAGTAAAGCATCTCTGCATCTCCTCTTCCCCAAAACGCTCTGTTTGCAAAGATCTAGACTATTTACCCCACAGCTAAACGGTGACAAAACAATAGGGGGGGGGGGGGGGGTGGTGGGGTGGGGGGGTTGGGGGGTATCATCATTTCCATGGAAATTACTTTGCAGCGGCGTGCCAAGCTGATCTGGGAAGAGGTTGGCATGATGCAGCTCCATCCTGCTCGAAAGTCTAATCCCCAAATTATCACTCACTCAGCAAATCCCCTCTCCTCCCTCTCCTCCCCTCTCCCGCATCACATTTCTCCCTTTTTGCCACCTCTTCTTGGAGTCTCCTCCGCCCCTCTTTTTTCCTGTCAAGCACAGAGCCAGAACAGATTCAGTCCTTCTTCAAACCATGACAGTCTCTCTCTCTCTCTCTCTCTCTCTCTCTCTCTCTCTCTCTCTCTCTCTCTCTCTCTCTCTCTCTCTCTCTCTCTCTCTCTCTCTCTCTCTCTCTCTCTCTCTCTCTCTCTCTCTCTCTCTCTCTCTCTCTCTCTCTCTCTCTCACATCAAACCCCCAGAAAACTGTAAACTGGCCTCAGTTGCTGTAACCGTCGAGCTTTGGGAACTGTTGAGGAGTGAAGCCTGTATTTATCACATGACGTCTCAAGTTTGACGAGTACTAAAAATAGTCTCTGGCTTGTTGTCGAGGGAAACAGGGTGATGCTAACTTCCGGGTTGGCCTACAGAAATACGTCATCCCTGCAGCACTCTATCGTGGAAAGACCCACCAAGCTATAGAGCACAACAGTGACCACCCACTTATTTTACAGCTCTGGTTCCGGAAGTAAATTTCCCATTCATTTACTCCATTGACGTTTCAGAAAATCCTTCTATAAAGAGTTTTAAGGCTGGAACCAAGCCAACCAGCTAGACGATGAATCGTGACCATAAAACATTTGATTCTGAGCAAAAAAAAGATCGGAAAACGGAAGAAAAGGCAAAGGTACAAGACTGTGTACATCATTATTTTATGAAGTGAAGGAACTACTCATCCCATAAACCATTGCGAATGATACATTTCCAAAAACTTCCAAACTAACGATAGTTTAGTGCGTTTCTTCTTGAATTTAACATTTGTCAATAGTATAGTGTTGATATTGTTGTTGTTTTGTGAGCGTATATATAGTGTTTCATATAGTATAGTGTAAAGTGTTGTCATCGACATGGTACAGTGATTCGTTCCAGCTGCATAGGATAAGCAGCTAGCTAGGTTACGTTAGTAGCTAACGTTAACGTTAGCTGACAAGACGTTCGCGGGTGCGGTAAACATTTCCATGGTAACAGCGAGCTCCACCAATCAGAGACGTTTAGGATTGTGGGTAGTGTAGTACTTCTCCATGACATCGCGAATAAAACATGTTTTTCTCAAAACAAGGTTGATATCATACGGACTTGTGGCTTCTACAGGAGCATACACTATCGTTTCACAACCTACTAGCTTGTGGTGAGTCTACATTGGATGGTTACGACATTATGGCTAATAATCAAAATCCCTATGCAGAATATGAATGGGATTTTCACTTCTGGAACCTCACTGTTGAGCTCTATTGGGAGGGAAAGTAATCGAGTCGCCCCCTGGTGGTAGCGTGGTTCCTAACGCTGAGAGAAAATATATCTCTGGCTACATTGCAAAGTTAGCGAAACGGTGTTTATGGCACGGGGTTAAACTTTATTGATTCTGATGATCATAGTTTATTTACATTCTCCGAAGTCTCTCAACTCTGAGCCGGGGACTATTTTTTAGTACTCGTCAAACTTGAGATATGATAAAATACAGCCTCTGACTTCACTCCTCAACGCTCGACGGTTACAGCAAAGCCCTGACACTGCAGGGCCGGTGGAGTCTAGCTGTCTAGATGGGATTGTAATGAGAATGAGAGAGAGAGAGAGAGAGAGAGAGATCAGGCCGAGCCCAGTGACAGGTCAAGCATCCTGCTGCTCTCCTTTCCCCCATGGGAGAGACAGCGATGGTAAAGAGAGAGGTGTCGGGAGAGTGAGAAGCGACCACAGTCTCAATATAACTTTGTGGCGGTGGACAGCTGCTGTGGGTTGTGTTCATATCGGCCCTGTTGCTTTCTGCTGTGGATCACGAGTCAGAGTGGGGGGGGGGGGGGGGGTATTCTAGACTGATATAATGAGAGTAAACATGAAGTCCAGAGACGTTGGCTGTCACAAATAGTCACAGCAAAGTCCCTCGGTCTGTTTCAATCTTTCTCGTCGCTGCCTCTGCTGCTGCTCTGGGGAAGGTTAACGCTACAGCTGAGAGAGGGAACTGGTTTAAACTTCAACACCCAGAAATCCTGCAAAGGTGACGTCAGTGAACTGCACTCTGCTACCGCTCATGTTCAAACCAAAAGGTACCAGAGAGACGAGAGAGGAGACGATCTGACGGCGTTGAGTCCAGAGAAAAGCCTGGCTGAGCCTAACCTACCGACACCACTACTGGTTTTCTGCACATGGAGTGAATCTACGACGTCTCAAATAGTGGGACCTGTTCTCTGCTGCAGCCCCACTGTGATTTAGGCTGGTAATGGCTTTATTTTTACAAAATAAAAGTCTTGGATGCACGAGTAGAAGTCCCACATTTTACCACTGAGCTGTTGGAAAATCCCAGTTTGTTCCCTGTCCTGCCGTCAGAGGGAGCATGGGACGGCCCGGCAGGAAGTCACTTTAAAGATTACTGAAAACCATCCAGGATGAGATTCTCCATGCCACCGATGCGTTCACATGCAGCGCTGCACGATGCCTTTCAGTTCAATACGTTTTATTGGAAAGAATAAAACATCAATACTACGACCCGAACATCTAAATGATGATTCACTGAATAATCTGTCTCCTTCTGGTATTACCTGTCGTCCTCCAGACAGAGATAATGTAAAAGCCTAGATGCACTTGCCTCCCTTTAAATACACACACACACACACACACACACACATACACACATATATATTCTACTTGTGTCTTCCAGTAACACGAGAGCCTCCATTTAATACGAGTGGCAATGACACCTCTCACCCCGGCGGCGGCAGCGCCTCAACCCGTCTCACTGCGCAGGAGGTTGAGCTATGCGGGTCTTCCACCCCACAACCACACTCAACCACAACCGACCCAGCCACAAACCCCTCCCACCACCGGGGGGGGAAAACCCGAGTCAGCGTTGAGGCATGCGTCCTCCTCCTCCTCCTCTACCGTCGAACCCCCAACAGTAGGCTGCAGCCGTCCACAGTCTGCTCCTTGTTACTTATTTATAGCAGCTTGTTCCCCAGAGGGTCGAGTAATTCAAACCAAATGTGTTGCCGGGGAGTGATATGGGGAAGTGGGGCGGTCAGGCCACCCACCCCCCCCCCCCCCGCCTCCTCCCCCCTCACTACACAAAGATTATAAAAGGGGGGTGAGATTTAGAGCAAACAGTCTTGGAAATCACTTTTCCTGCAATTTCATTTCTGAAATATGAAAGAGAAGAAAGTTCCCAACGTTTCCTCTCACAGCAACAAATCAATGAATTCCTCCTCGGCGTTTGGAGAGTAAGTTATAAGGTTTTTCTCGAGCTGCCGTGCAAAAACAGGTAAAAAAACCACATTCCTGCCAAAAGAAAACACAATCAACCTGAACAGGAGGAGCAGCCGGTTTGATGTGGTGGTCCAGTCTGGTAGCTCCGCCCCCGGCCCCGCCCACCCCAGTCACACCAACACTAACGAGCAGCCCAAACAAGGCCACGAGAGACGACAGCAAGGAAACCAAAACTTACCTCGCCTGTCTTTCTTTTCTCTCTCCCTCTCTCTCTTTTTTCTCTCTTCCTTCCTTCTTGTTGTTCACCCTCTCTGAGCGCTACTCAACGTCCAGGGTGTGTCAGGCAGATGAAAAGGAGATTGAGTTGAGTCCCAGAAAGCTGCATGAGGCCTCCCCCTGACCAACTCCAACTCCCCTCCCCGCTCTGTCCCGCTCTCTTGTCAGCTTTTCCAATAACAAAGTGTTTCCCCGCCTCCTTTGGCCCTGAGCTCAACGCTGTTTCCTGGACGCTCGGCGGACTTCCTTAGTCTAGTCTAGTTTTTTTTTGTTTTTGTCTGAAGGTTTGTTTTGTGCAGCAGCCTTGCTTGGAGCTGGGCTGTCTGAGAGTCTCGGTCCCGCGGTCGCCTGCCTGCCAGATTTAGAACCAGAGACATGTGGTGTTTCTAAAGTTTAAAGAGGCGGGGCTTGCCTCTGTGGTGTTGTCACATGACCCCTCCTTCTTCTGCAGCCTGGCCCTGCCCTGCATGTCCATGAGTGGGAGTGTGTGTGTGTGTGTGTGTGTGTGTGTGTGTGTGTGCGCACAGTAGCCAGGGTGAGCTCCAGAGAAAGAGGGAGTGATTTAATGGAAAATCACATTCTCATCCTCTTTAATGTTCTGAGGCCTGACAAGCAGCCAGAGAGGAGGAGAGACACAAAGCTGCTCCTACAAAGAACTACTTTCTTTTCCTTTTTCTCCTCCTCCTCTCTCATTTTCACTCCCCTCTCCTTTCCTTCTCTCCTCTGCCTTCCTCCCCTCTCTTTGTTCTCTTTTCCTCTCCTCTCTCCTTTCCACTCTTCTCTCCTCTCCTCTCCTTTCCTTCTCTCTCCTCCTTCTCTCCTCTCCCCTCCTTTCCTAGAGAGCACCATTATTTTCCTTGTTCTCTTTTCCTCCCTCCTCCTTTCCACTCCTCTCCTCTCCTTTCCTTCTCTCTCCTCCTTCTCTCCTCTCTCCTCTCCACTCCTCTCTCCTCCCCTCTCCTTTCCACTCCCCTCTCCTTTCCTTCTCTCCTCTGCCTTCCTCCCCTCTCCTCTCTCCTCCTTTCCTACAAAGCACCATTATTTTCTTTGTTCTCTTTTCCTCTCCTCTCCTCTCCTTTCCTTCTCTCTCCTCTCTCTTCCTTTCCTACAAAGCACCATTATTTCCCTTGTTCTCTTCTCCTCCCTCCTCTCTCCTCCTCCCTTCCCCTCCTCCTCTCTCCTCCATGATGACCCTGTTTTCACTGCCTGCCAGTTTGTAGTGAAACTGATTTTTCAGTCTTCTTGCTTTCAAGTTCCTTCCAGCCTCCAGAGCGTCTTTGATAAGGAAGCCGAGGTGTTTTTCATCACCTCGGTCCTGCTGGTCAAACTGGTTCAATACATTCATACATTCATACAGTACGGTGCAAAAATCTGAGGCGCAAAAAAATCCCAGAAAGCGAAGATGCTTTCAAAAATAATAATAATAAAGAGCAGAAATGTAAAACACTGACGCAGAAAACAACAAAGGAAACATGTAAGACCAAATTCATCTCTAATATCTAGAGTGCCTGGTACAGGTGAAGCTGCTGATATGTCAAACTCACATTTATTAAGCCTCACAATTTGAGGGATTCGTATTTTGTTTCTGGTTTTTGTTTTTCCTCCACGAGCCACGGTGAAGATGCTCCACTCCGCCGAGGAAACAGACCGACAGCAGACATTGTCCAACAGGCGAGGCCTGACTCTGACGTGGCAGGACGAGGCTGCAGACGCCAAGGAGGCCTCACTGTGGTCCTCGCTGCTTCGGCTGCTGGTCCACTTGATGATGATGTTTTAATCGATAACTGAAAGGGAAATCCCCCAACAGGCTTCTGGTGAGAGAGGAGCAGCGCTGCAAGACGCCTCGCAATAAAGACGTGGTGTCGACCAACAGGAAGGAGATCCAAGATTTAAAAGAAAAGACGCAACTGATTGAGGAGAGACGGACGTGTGTGTGTGTGTGTGTGTGTGTGTGTGTGTGTGTGTCAGATTGGGAGAGCTGCTCTGGAGGCAGAAATAATCACATTGTTTGAGTTAAACGTCAGTGGGCGGAGCCAAAGAACCACCGTGCACCGAGTACAAATGAAAAAACTGGAAAACATAAATGGCAAAAAAGGAACTCAAAATATAAATAAAAAAAATAAATGCAATGACTTATTTTTTCCAATCATTCATCACCACGGTATGCATGGTCTTGGGAGGTCAGCAGGCTAGCTAACTAGCGCTCACTAGCTGACCTAGATTGGTAACAAGGGCGCTAGGATTCATACTATTCAGAAACCTTTTCATCATTACATTAGAGAAGTGGTGGTTCTTTGGCTCCGCCCACTGAGGTTTAACTCAACCAATGAGACAAGAACTACAAACTCCAATCTGCCTCTGTAAGTGTCTGTCTGTCCAAGCCTGTGTCTTTTTTATCCGTTACGTCCCCCCGTGTTGAGTTGTGTTGAGTTGGTGTTGATGCGTTACTCATCAGTCACATCTTCCTGTCTCTGCCAGGCTGGGTTCTTCTGCCTGTCTCTCCATGTGCGCCTCGTTCTCCTCGCCGATACGTAACGAAGAGCTGACATCATCTCCCCACTGTCTTCCTGCTGCTGCTGTTGTTGTTGTTTTGACGATGTGAATCTCACCTAAGGCAGAAAAGTCCTCAACCTGCCTCTCCTGTCTGAGCGCCTGATGCCGGCCTGGATCATTACCTGCCTGTTTCACTGTGGCGCTCTCTGTGTATGGAAACAGCCAATTAGGGGCCCAGACTCACCCGGACTCGCCCGGCGACAGGGTTTTAGAGCCAGTCCACCGGCAGGCAACCTTGGTGAATATGTATCGTGACACAGTTGTCATCATGAATGAATATGGCACCCTCTCTCTCTCTCTCTCTCTCTCTCTCTCTCTCTCTCTCTCTCTCTCTCTCTCTCTGACAATGTTGTGATGTTGTGTTCATCAGAAAGCCTGTGTTTACCTCGTTCGCTCATGAACGCCTCATTGCGGTTTTGAAAGGATCAGATGTTTCCTGATCACAGGGCGGTGAAAACAATCCAGCTCGGCTGAATGAGAGGTGATGATCAGAATCAGATGGATATTGACGAAGCATCCTCCCCGACCCCCGAGGGCCTTTAGTTTTTGCTGTTCACACTTATTTGAAGACGGTAGCAAATGAGGTTGTCTAATCCAAAAAATCTAGATTTCCATTTGGAATAAAATCTTTTATCTTCCAAATTACAAATCACAGATTGCACAGAACTATTTTACAAACAAAGGTCTTGGAAAGGAGGATATCCATGACCTTCAATAAAACGACCCTGAAACCATCAAGTTGGTAGAGAAAACTAATGCATGTTCTACTTTCATCCAATCCATTTGGAAGAATACACGTCCTGTTTTTTCAAATGGAAGGATTTCTCGTTCAGGAAGGAAACTCTTGTGATGCTTCGGTTATTTAAAAGGCGTGCATCGTTCATCGAAACAACCCACTGAGTGATTTTACGTTGATTCGTTGAGTCACCCCTCTAAATGGTTTATAGCGTTGAGGCTAAAATTAGGGGTTTATTAGTGAAACTTTAGTAGACTATGAAAATTAAAGCATTATTAAAGCATGGTGCATTTTCCTCATATTTACTGCTGTTTATACAGTGTTTAAATATGTGATGTTTAAGGACACATGGTGTTTTGTGTGTGGTACAAATTAGCTTAGCTTCATCTTAAAGGATAAATACACTCTAAAAAACAGCCATTGGCAATGTACCTTGTATTTATGGGCCCATTTTCTTGTTTGGTGGTGTATTTCTTGGCCACGCAGCTACAAAGAGTTGAGAGCAAAACATGTTTCACTCATCTAAAAACATCAACGGTAACCGTCAGGTTTTGGTGTCAGCCAATCAGAATCAAAGAGCAAGGGCTTCTTTCTAGACCGACGATCAACAATCATACAGGAGAAATCCATCGGAGGAGAGAGACCAATTTCTCCACCGACAGATATAGCCATCGTAGAGTTCCCACTTTTCACTGCTTGCTTGCTGACCTACTGCTTGCCTCCATCACCAGAGTTTGGAAAGATCAACATGCTCAACATGTCTCAGTCATCAGTGATAAGGAAGAAGGAACTAGTTGGTTGACAGGTTTGTTTTACAATATACTCATTTGCTTCTGCTGTATAACAGAATTGGCTGCAGTACTGATGGACAGATGCAGGATCAGTGCATGAGTGTTGACTTCTGCATTTGCTACCACTGATTGTTTCTTTCATTTCTTTCTGTTTCGTTCAGGGGAAGACGGTGAAGCCGATTCTTCTATTTTTTGTTCTCTCAGCCTCAAGTTCATTTCCATGTCACCTTGGAAAACATCAAGGGTCTTGATTGGCAAACTGTCACAAAGCAGCCAGTGCTCAGGAAGTGAAAGGCCTTCAGCCCAGATGACTGAATGCGTGCAGAGCGTGACTATTTTTTGGATGTACAAAATAAAGCTCTGCATATGTACAATTCTTTTTTTATTTAGACACATTTTATCTCGAGTCCTTCAGTTCCACCAAAGCTTACATTTTTAGCATGGGTGCTCCTGCTGGAACTGAACCCTTACCCCGGCAGTGTTAGTGGCGAGACCGAAGCACAAACGTACATGTCTGCCAATGTAATTCCCATTCTCATGAAACCTCAATAAGTCGGGAGATTCACGGGGAGGTTTCCTGACGGCGGTATGCTGCTTCCTCCGTTTCCTCCTTTATCTTGCCTTCCCCAACGACAGGAAGCGTGTCTTGATGGTGTCACTGAAATCACTGGGAGGGATCTTGAATCACCGGGAATCAATGCAACTGTCAGTCACGGGTAGCCTGCGCAAAGCATGTCTAGTATTCCTACCCTGTCACTCTTTTTCAACTTTCTCCAACATTTCGGAGCGCTGTAACAGTTTTCTTTTCTAAAAAAAGTTAGTTATAGTCGTCTATATCGCTTAGGGGATTTTGCTGTATCATGGCTCAATAGAAACCACTCTTACCCAGTCTAGCGAAACACTCGTCTGTGCAACAAATTACCCCATTGTGCTGCATTTTACTCGATTGCATCAGTTGAAGTTGAAAATACAACTTTCTCCACATTCATTTTTAATGAGCAGCTTGGCCTTTCTGCTAAATGTGCAATTTAGGCTGAAATGCTCAGTAAGTAATCATAATAAGGTTTATGCTAGTAATGTCCCAGGGGCAAATTCTGTCTATAGTAAACCATGACAAGAAGTATGAGGGCCCTTTAACTTTTCCAGCATGGGGTTGAGTCGTCTTTTGGTTTTTGCCCTGGGATCATTACAGCATAATAGTCTACTTGTTGTATGTTGGGCCTTTCTAAAGCCGCACCCCATTACACTTTTGACGCGATGTTGTGTTGAGATATTTTCCAGCGGTATTGTTTAAAGCGGTTCTTGGATCGGTGTATTTTTTAGAATAGGAGTAACCATCTGCACCACTGGCTCTTCAAATATGGACCGAGAAGCTTGAAGAGATCCTGATGTATAATGAGCTGGGCTAAATATCATATTTCCTCCAGTTATCTCATCAATCATCTATTTTAGATCTCAGCAGATGTCTATGGGCGGAATTTAAATTGAAAGTTGGATTTTCCCTGTCTGACATGCTTTGAAGAGCACAGAAGCCCCAGAGATGACCCTAAAGGTCCAAAGAGACTTTTTATTCCTTTCACTATTATTGTCTCATTTATTGTCCTAGATCTTCTTCCATACATGATCATGGGAAGGCAGTGTTCCTCAAATCAGGACCTTGGGATCTTCGGGATTCAGACCCTTAGATTCCTTACTATTGGTTGTTTGTTATGTTGGTGATCTACTTTGAGTGGACCTGCTGTTTCCATACAATTGGCTGACCAGGTGAACCAGGCGAAAGCTGTGATTCCTGATTGATTTCACCTGTTAAATCCACTTCAGTCATGAAGGGCAGATGCAGATGAAGGTTGAGGAGACAAAGGGTTTTTAGTCCTCTTGACCATCATGGATATGGATTGTGCAGAACGGGGTGAAACTCAACTGTAGAAAGGAAGCCTATTCTACTGTTGTATTTCAGGCATTTAGCCGACTTACTGTACAACGAATACAAGTCCACGTAATGGACTCAAAGCATCTGCATGCTAGCCCTCATGGACTTGCTAATTCACCGAGACAGCTCTCAGCCCACCTGGCCTTAGTGGGGGTGAGCCTCAAAGTTTGAGAGTCTGGGGAAGTTCAGACATTTGGGATTGAAGCCGAGAGATTAGAACTAAACGAGACAAGGTGCATGGAGACGAGCCCAGCAGGTTAATGATCATTGTGCCGCCGCTAGACTCCAGCCATCTGGTTAGCTTGTAATGGGAACTGTTCCTTCTCATCACAGACAAAGCTACAGAGGAGGTAGGGGGTAATTTGGTGGCAGGTTGGCCTCGTGGTAGGAATCTGGTAGTGTAATGATGAAATGTGACCTACAGTCAGTGGAAGGCAGCTCCCTTCCTGATAGTTAAGATATGAGCAAATGCTACAGGTGACATTGATGCTAACAAGGACTATGGGGTATTAGCTTCTTGCTGAGTGCATAGTTGTACATGTCTTGCATGTGTGCTGTGTCTGCCGGCATGCCAGCCACACAACGGCAGTTCTTTACAGGGAGACCTTCTGGTTATTGAGACCCCATGAAGTGTGAGTTGGGTAGAATTGTCCTTGAGCAAGAGATTGATCCTGTGCCATAGGTCTAGCCACAGGTCGGCTTGGCTAACTCCCACCCAGGGTCACTTCTGGGTATTCTGGGCCTCCGTATGTGTAAATGTCCACATGATGAGTGTCTGTTCCTTCAGTTGCATCCAAATAAAATGCACTATGTGGATGGGTAGGCGTAATGTGTACAGTTCATCGTGGTACATAACTTGTGACTCTGGAGGTGAGACGCTATGTACCCAGGAACATTTACAGTGCAGCGACAAAAAAGACGACAACGTTATATACCTTTTTCTTCTGGCACATTGCATCTAAGGGCAACACTACTTTACCGAGGCACAGGGGAATGCATCATACTTTGAGCGTTGTAAATGGCCCCCGAGCGTTTTACAATAGCTGCAACACCTGCAGCAATGACCCAAACACCAGAGGCAGTAGGCCATCTCTCTGCATGCTAGCTCGCGCGCCCTGACTCAGCTTGAACCGTGCGACTCTATTCCCTTCCTGAAAGTCTTTGCGGAGGAGCAGCGAAAGCTAACCGCATTAGCATTTGTCATTCTCAGCCACACGCCTTCAGTCCATCTTATTCTGTTTCATTCACTACCCATCCCCACCTCGCCCCGTCTCCCCCCCCCCCCCCATCCAGCCCTCCCATGCTCCATTATGCCCACATTGTTTTGAGTTGAGACAGAACAGAAACATATTGCTCCTATTATGCCCTGGCCTTTTCGTTTTCCATAGAAGTGCAGTGATTGTGTTTCCGTTGGAGCGGGCAATGATGTAGATGATAGGTTTGGCAGGCGGCAGACAGGCCTGCTCTGATGAGCTAACACTCTGCTGGAAGAGAATAGGAGGAGGGGGAAACGGCGTGAAAAATGTTGCAGCCGCCGCTCAGTGAAGGCAGCGTTTAGCACCGCTTGGCACTGGGTGTTGTGGTTTAACTGCTCATTGAGTCAGAAAGGAAGATGCCGCCTTCTTTGTGGGGTTTGATTGTCGCTGGTGGTTGACAGACGGCATGCAGGGGTATGGCGGCATATGAGTGACAAAATCCGCGAGCGCAATTCAAACAGCCGCGCACACATATTATTTTTGAGAGCGCTTTCACAGCACTCGCGCGCAGAATTATCTGCTCGCGAGAGCAATATTGTAACCTGCGAGGAGAAATCCATGCTTTGAGCGCGCGCGCAGAATCCGAAGCAGCGCGCACAACTATCATTACATTACATTACATTACATTACATTACATCATTGCTCTCCTGCTCGCGAAACTTTCACCTGCTCGCTCGCGAGTGTTTTTTCTTTTTGGCAGTAAGTGGGCGGACCCAGTCACAATTGTATCCCTAAATCTAATTGGTTACAGTGATTGGCCTTTTTGTATCGGCGCAAGTAAACAAGGAAGGAGAAACAATAAAGCTTTATGTTCTATGAAGTGGTTGATGGAAGAAAAAAAAGAGTTATGTCCACTCTTTTATTTAATGACTTGTTTGATCGATTGATAGCGTGAAACGTATAGGTTGTGAACGAATCGCGAGCGTCCATGCTTCTCTATCTCCATCAGATGAATGGCAAATGTCACTGTGATGTGTGTAATCTCCGATAACTAACTCGTCGCGTCTGTTTACGTAAACGTCATCGATGACGTATCAGGGTCTTGAAGGGTTGTCCCATTTCATAGGGGGAGATTTCAACCACTACCCCTTGTGACTCTGTTCCGAGGGCCAAGCCGAAGGGCACTCGAAAACGAGGGGTAGGGGTGAAAATGAGAAATGGGATTCGGCCTAAGTAGCCTTAATCAAATAAATACGTTGATGAATATATATACATGAATCATTGCATACATACATGAATCACTATAATAATTCCAGTGTTCGCGCCCTTTGGCAATTTATTCACAATCAGTTATGGGAAAGTGGCAGAAATATTACTGTATAACAGTTATGAATTATGTTCATTCTTTAGGCTATTTGTTTATTTATTTAGTTTAGCTCTCCTTAAATTGACCGCTGCTGCAGCCAACACCCTTCAAAATGCGCAAGGCGAGCTGTCTCTGGTTGCGAGAGGACTGAAGACGAGGACTGTAACCAATTAGATTTAGGGATACAATTGTGACTGGGTCCGCCCACTTACTGCCAAAAAGAAAAAACACTCGCGAGCGAGCAGGTGAAAGTTTCGCGAGCAGGAGAGCAATGATAGTTGTGCGCGCTGCTTCGGATTCTGCGCGCGCGCTCAAAGCATGGATTTCTCCTCGCAGGTTACAATATTGCTCGCGCGAGCAGATATATTCTGCGCTGTGAAAGCGCTCTCAAAAATAATATGTGTGCGCGGCTGTTTGAATTACGCGCGCGGTGATCTCAATTGCGCTCGCGGATTTTGTCACTCATATGCCGCCATACAGGGGCCTCCGAGGTGCAAACACACACCACATACACACTTAAACTAGCAGACCATAGCACAAGATTGTGTTACACAGCAAATATTGTATGCAACAAATGTCACCACACATTATTTTTTTTAAGACTTTGTTGCTGGCATAACTCTCTCTCTCTCTCTCTCTCTCTCTCTCTCTCTCTCTCTCTCTCTCTCTCTCTCTCTCTCTCTCTCTCTCTCTCTCTCTCTCTCTCTCTCTCTCTCTCTCTCTCTCTCTCTCTCTCTCTCTCTCTCTCTCACTCACTCTCTCTCTCTCTCTCTCTCACTCACACACACACACACACGTAGTACCTACACACAATTCTACCCTGACATCCGAAGTGGCCCTGAACAGCCGTATTGATCTGTCAGCATGAACCACTGCTGTTTGGAATGTCAGGCGACAGGTTGACAGCCTTGCCTTGAGAAGTTCAGCTAGTTACCAGAACATTCCTTGTAACTTCAAATGACTAAAAACAACAAAATAAAAAAATGTTATTCTTTGGTGAAGGCAAAGTGCAGCAGCAGTTGAGCGAGCAGGCGGTGAAAAGTGACACTTCCACTCTGGCTAATCTCTCAGTATTGTCAGACCGACTTCAGTTTTCGACTTCAGCACTTACTGTTCTTGCTCTTCTTCCTTGCACTTCTCTCTCGTTTGATCGTTCAGCATCACAGGAGTATTGCCAGGGCGCTACGACTCAAAATGCACTATGACTGAAAAATGCTTAATATTTGTCACTCTGGATAAGTCAACTGCCAAATAAGTAAAGTGGGAATGTGGCAGCTGCCAGGTCTAAGTGTGTTATACCCCCCCTCTCCCTGCATCCACTGCCAATGCCCTTGCTGTAAACAAGAAGGTCATCTTGCCGGGGCAAACAAGAGTTACAAACCTTTTGCAGAGCTTAACTAAAGAGCAAGTGCAGGAGGAGGAAAGGCTTTTATGCTATCTGCGGCGCGACGCATATCAAGGGCAACCAAGAATAAGAGGAGCACTTAGAGGAGCATGGTGGACCTCTTCAAACTATTGACCAAACTATCACAAGGCCTTCCTCTGAATGGAGCCATTAAATGAAGTGACACTGAAAGCTGTCGTGGTTCGTCTACGGCATGAAGGGAGGCGGAGGGATATGGGTGACTGGAGGAGAAACAAGGAAATCATCCACTATCAAAGAAACCCTTTCAGACGATGAAGCATCTTTTGGATAGATGGGTTTCAGATGACTTATGATTTCTATTTATCTTGTCAGACAAGTAGAAAAAGTAGATGCATGATATGATAATCATAGTATTCTGATATGTATATAAAGTTTTCTAGTAGTGTTATTGCATTGGAAAGACACAGTGACGTTATGAAAGAGGAGATGGCAGGAAACAGAGGAGAACATGGTATTCACCAGTAGGTTTGTAGAAATGTTTAGATCTGAGTGTGTCTTCTCTTTGGCTTCATTAAATACTAAACTGTGTGTTTGGGGTGTGAATCTACAAAGGAGGAGTGTTTCCCCCAGTCAGCCCAGCCTCTTTGTGTGTATCTAAATTGGCCAGATGTGTCTGGTAGAGGCAAACAAACAGCGCAGAGGCAAGCCCTGACTCGCATTCATGAAGACTGAAAGCTAAACAATGGTATGAGGGAAGAACAGTAGAAGACAGGGAAGAGACAATGAGGGGGAAAAAAGCAGGAAACGCTGATTGAAACATGGTAGAAACGGTAGACATCACGACATGTATGAGCAGAAAGGAACGAAGAAGCATGAGGAATGTTCCAATTAGCGTTTCAGTATTTTCACTCCTGCTCATCCTTGAGCACCAATGGAGCACCGGCTCATACAACAAACGGTACAAGACATTGAATTGAAAGACTTTGGATGTTGTAAACAACAACGACATGATCAGGAGCGTAAAACATCAGCTTCCTCTAGCTTCCTCCGCTGTGTTGCCTCTCTCTCTGTGTTATACGCCCTGGGCTGTTGTGGCATTTTCAAGCACACCACTTTACAGAATCCACTGTTCCAAAACCGGGCCAAGCAGGGCCGGACTAGGGCCAAGCAGGGCCGGACTAGGGCCGACGCTAAACGGTTACAACACGGCATATTGTTATGACATTTCTTCTTTTATGCAGCGTACAGATCAGTAGAGAATAGGGGAGAGAAAGGGAATGACATGGAAGAAATATGGAAAGCTGAAACTGACGCTGGGATGTTGCAATTACATCTTATACATCTTAGCCCGACTCCTCCGCCAAGACAACCTAGCAAATCATTTCTATCATCTCGACAAAAAAGAGTCACCAAGATTGATTGGCCCCCGTTTAGCTCTGCGGTGGACCGACATGCTTCTTCACCGATCCACTCCAGGTGAAGCTGCAGTGAACTGCTGTTACCCATAAGTCCTTTTGTGTTTGGAAAGCAGACATTTTGCCTTGAGGAGTGAAGATTACTGAGCCTCGCTGGAGGACTTCCCGACTGAGCGTGCCCTGTTGTGTTGTGGATGTACTGCTGCCGTGTCTTTTGAACTTTTCCTGCCCGCCTGCCTTTCTCTAATGGAACAAAGAGGTGTACATGCTGTCGGTTGTCGCCTTGGCATTTCAGCGCTTCTCTGTTATGACTCGACAAATTCCTGTGCATTTTATTGTACTTGATTCTAGTGCCGGGCTGAATGGATTACGAAACACTTTAACTTCATAATACGAGGAGGAGGAGGAGGAGGAGGAGGAGGAGGAGAGGGCTGCAGGTGAGATGCAAGGAATAAACATCCTCCATCTGTCAGGCCTACTGGTTAGAGAGACCATCCTGTGGCCAAAGGTTCACAAGTTCAACCCCCATCAGTCACCATCAAACGTGTCTGGTTGAAGTATTCCTCAGTAAGACACTGAACCCAACCCAACCACATTTAGATCGCTGAAATCGTTTCTGCTATCAAACTGTTGTAGCTGCTGGAAATATCACGCCGTCTACGATTGGCCAGTTATCCATGGGAATAGGAAAATACACCGAAGAAGGAAGAAAGAAAGAAAGAAAGAAAGAAAGAAAAGCAAAGTACATGTTTCTTAATTGTGTTAATGTATTTTAGGATTTTTCCTTTAAATTCTGGCATCAGACGTGTAAACTTCAGGACGAATCAAAGCTTCAGAGCGAAACACAAACTGTCTCGAAGCAGCAGCGAGCTCTTTCTCCGTCCAGAGAAAGATATGAACTCGCCGACATCAGATCTCTTCCTCTCTCGTCCCGTCGGGATCCCTCGGTATGAAGTGATCACAGACCGGCCGGGTTGGTAAACATGTGCATGCTGTGTTCAGCTTTACTGGGGTCACCTGGGTATTGAAGCTCAAATTGTTCCAACAGTTGCCTTCTGCTGCCGTTCGGAGCTGCCAACATGGGAAGTTGCCTAGTGTAGCTTAAGTCCTGACTGCTAGCTTCCTAGCTTAAGTGTGTGTAAGTGTGTGTGTGTGTGTGTGTGTGAGATACTTACTGACTTATCATTCACCCAGACACACAAAAACAGACATACACACACTCTACACTACACCTCCTTGATTTTCAAGTTCTCATTTCATTTCATTTCATTTCAAGGTTTCCATTCGCGACACAGAGGCTCAGGAATCCACAGGTCAAATGAAGAGTCCCAGAAGTGACCCGTTGATATCGACCATTGTCACCAGAGTACGACAGACGTTTTGATGATTATATATATATATATATGTTGTTCATCCAAAAGTGTTGGTCTATTGAAACATTCACCTTTCTAAACTTCAATTGAGCCTTCTTGTGTTTCTGTTTCAGCAGCGGGGTCTTCCGTGGCCTTTCGACCATGAAGCCCTTCTCGGTTCAGTGTCCGGTGTATGGTTCGGGCTGAAACCATCACCAGACGTCTCCAGGTCAGCCTTGAGGTCTTTGGATGTCATGTGAGGTGTTTGTTCACTGGCTCACACCAACCTTCGACGACATCTGAGATCAAATTTCCTCTCGCCACCTTAACAGTTCCGAGATCAGCAAAACTCTTTATATGATTGTGAACTGTGGGAACAGTTACCAAGCTCTCTAGAGATGACCTCATAGTCTTGTGAATGTTTGGTGATGATAGTTTTCCTGGCGTCTTTCCTCTTCACCATCTTCAGACGACCAGGGAAGCAGAACAGATTTATCACTTTAAAATGGATAATTGGTTCATTTGTACCAGGTGTTCATCTGCAACCCGTCACAGGTGAGTTGAATTACGCTGCAAATGAGAATCTATTTCCTCAACAAAACAGATCTGAGTTTTTCTAAAGGGAGCCGATAATCACAGCCAGAGTAGTATCTGATCGGTCTCAGCCCGCCGGACTGCCCCGAGTGAGACAATACCAACTTGGACTCTGATAAACACACACAAATGCATGCTCACTCACACACACACATTCAGCACACGTGCACAAACAAGATTGATTTTTGCTTATTTTGCTGAAGAAAACATTGATTAGAACATTTTACCCTAGCAAGCTACAATCAGGATTCAGAAACCAACGGTGTGCAGCCTGATCAGAGCGCTGCAGGTTTGGAGGGTCTTTTATTATCATCACAGAAGAAGAGGGAGGGAGGGAGGGAGAGCAATACAGACTGACAGACTGATAGAGAGACAACGTGACAACAGGTACTATTGTGTTATTATTAAGACCAGAACCCATGACGAGACTACATTTACTCAATTTGGATCTTGGGCAGACAAGGGAGAGGAAATATTCAGTAAATCTGTACCAAAAAAAAGTCTTTAATAACCCTTTTGGAGGCAACACCACCTGCATACAAACAATACTGAATAAAGTCCAATGCTGCAGTAGAGTCCAATAGAGGGCTTTCAGGTGGCGGCCATATTGAAGGACCTCAGCAACAAAATGTACCGTCTCAACAGACATCAACATTATCATTAAACTAGCCTGCTGGCTAGCTAGCTTACGTATCTACTAGAAGCTAGCGTTAGCAGTGGCTAGTAGTCCCATGTTAACAGTAACTAAACTAGCCTGCTGGCTAGTTAGCTAGCTACCAGTGTGTTCAGGTTAACTGAGCTGACTCGTGTTTTGGAGTAGAGACTAGGGCTAAAGACAAGACAGTTTACCGAGTCACAGTAACCTACATTTGGAGACAAATCTACCTGATCACACTGATCACTTACTTCTAAGATACTGAATCACCACAACATTGTTTTTCCGGCGTCTTGTTTTTGCCCAGTTGTTGTATATGTGTTCACTATGTGTGCCCAGCTGATCCTCCATCATTTGTGTCAACTGCAAAGCCCCGATACTGTTGTTCACCAAGTCAAACCAGCAGAGTCCAATAATTCAAGTTAATGAACATTATTAACGTCTCAGCTTGTGTCTGATGTGATTTAGTGGGGCTACACTCACAGCCCTCTTTAAACCTGCGTTCCTCCACAACGAGGCTCGGAGAGTTGAATGGAATCGAGTTGAACTGAACCGAGTCACATGGAATCACACTGAACTGAATTGGACTGAATTGAGTTGAAGCTTCATTGAATTTGCCGTCTTTTGAAATTAACTTGAACAGAGAGAGCGAGAGAGAGAGCAGGAAGCGCAGGGCTGCTGGGTGCTGATAAGCAGAGCGCCGTGTGTAAACCTTGTATCTGCTGTTTGATCAGCGTTGTTGGGGGTTTTTGCTGCTGAATATCAGACACCTCCATGCATCGCAGCGTTTGGCAGACGCAGACTGAGCGACGTGACGACACTGGCAGCCAACCAGCTGAGCAGCTGTGTGTGTGTGTGTGTGTGTGTGTGTGTGTGTGTGTGTGTGTGTGTGGAGTGTGTGAGAGTGAAAGAGTGTGTGTACAGTATGTAAGAGGGAAAGTGAGTGTTTGTGTGTTGACTGTGTGTGCATGTGGGCATGTATGCATACACATGTAATTGCTTACGGGGGTTTGTGTGTGTGTGTGTGTGTGTGTGTGTGTTTGTGTCAGGTGTGTATTCCAGGTGTGATCTCATGCTGACACTGGCCCCTCCTCCTCCCTCCTCCTCCTCTCTGTTAGTAACCCTGCAGTAAATCCCCGGTACCACCGACCATCCGCCACCGCTATCGAGGCTTTTGCAGTGACGTCACAAATCTCCTAGCAACCGCATCCGTCACCACCGTCACCACCCGGAGGCCCGGAGGAGAATTAGCTCCGTGCAAAAAAAAGTAAACTACAAGTCTGCTGCAAGTTCAAGTGTGTGTGTGGGCATATTATGTCTCTGTATCTGTATGTCTAACAGGCTCTAGGTGTGTGTGTGTGTGTGTGTGTGGAGTATGAGCTGCCTTGCCAGAGTGTGAACCTCCACCTCCACGCCGGCAGCTCATCTCCCAGCCTGCCTGCTCTGCCATGACTAAGCCTAATCTCGCAAGTCATCACGGTAATAGAATTCCTCGGCTGCAATTTTGTATGAACATTTCCTTAAAACACTCGACTCGAGATTACCCTTCCCAACGCTGCCCTCGGTGGAGCCGGGGAGTTTTATACCCGGGGGGGGGATTACAGGGAGAAAGACTCTCCTTCCTTTTGCCATCTGATAAACGAGTCGCCGGGCCGTCAGAGGAAAATGATCGGGGATGAAACGAAATACAGCGAAAATTGAAACGAGTCTTTTATGGACGAGCAGACGAGGCAGCAGGAGGGAAGGGAAGGCAGGTTCAACCACTAGACTGGAGCACGAACAGTGTGTTGATGTGTGTGTTGAGGTGTGTGTTGAGGTGTGTGTGCAGGATTTCATGCTCCATTTTCATAGTTGGGGTGAATCAGAAGCTGTAGCTGTGTGTGTGTGTGTGTGTGTGTGTGTGTGTGAGTGTGTGAGAGAGAGAGTAGGATGTCATGCTCCATTTTTTTTAGATGGTCTGAATCAGCAGCTATAGTGTGTTTCAATGTGTGTGTGTGTGTGTGTGTGTGTGTGTGTTGTATCTCATATTTCCGTGTTTTTTCCTCCTCTGACTTGTCGGCTGTGCTTTCAGCAGAGGAGGCCGAGGGTGTATCTGAAGAAACGTTGCAGTGGTTTTCCTTCAGTCCGCCACTCTGCAGGCATCGGGTTGAGTTTGTGATCCACAGCGAGAGGAAGAGCTTTTAACACATCACAGAGAGGGAGGGAGAGAAACTGGGAGAGAGAGAGAGAGAGAAGTAAAAGAGGGAAATTAGAGCTCTGGAGAAAGGCAGAAGAAAGAAGAGAACAAGAGAGAGAAATAAGAGCTTTGGAGAGAGATGAGACAGAAAGAAAGAAAGTACTGCAAATACTAAAGCTGCAACTTGGCAACTTCTCACCTCGGCAGCAAGAGGCGAGTATTGTGACTTGTGAGGTGTTGAGCATCCAGAGAGGCAACGTGCAGCAGACGGCTATTCAGATTAAAACGCTCCTGAAACTGATCTGACATCAGAAAGACAAAACGAGGCAGGCAGCGTGTGGACTGGGTTCCTACGGGTTCCTACGGGTTTCCAACGCTGCTGCAGGAAGTTGCATCAACGTCTAGCCAACGTCGAAATGTCGAAATCTTCTTTATCTGGCTGCCTCGGTGCTTGGTACGTGTTCATTGTCGATTCTCTTAACACAAGTAAGGCCAAGTCTGCTCTTCCAAATACTTACTACTATATATACTACTCTATTGTATTTAGGCCTTGTATTTGATATTTGTATATTCTATCTATCTATCTATCTATCTATCTATCTATCTATCTATCTATCTGTCTGTCTGTCTGTCTGTCTGTCTGTCTGTCTGTCTGTCTGTCTGTCTGCTTGAACTGGGCTCTGATTTATTAACACATTGTATTGTTGCTGTTGAATCAGACCCGTCCACCTGCAACAGAAGTAATTTTGCCAAACTGGTTTTGACCGGTTCCCTGTGTCTTCTCTATAACGTCGACCTGTCTGACGACTGTCTTCTCATGATGTGTAGCTGAGTGACCTTTTGCTTCCTGGATCGATTCATGAAGCCGTTTCAGATATTACTGATAATACACTGTCTGTGTTTGTTTGTTTTTTTGCTGGTATATTTTTTGTTTTTCTGTATTTGCAGACACTTGACCAACTGGCATCAGTTCAATTCACAGGGGATCCATTTTACATCGGAAAAATATTGGATCACAATGCACTTTTTGATTCAGTAATAACTCAAACTAAATAATGTATTGACTCCTATCAGGTAATATAAAATTGAAGTGTGTGTGTGAGTGTGTTTTTACTTGTTGGATCACATGTTAAACCTTTTCTCTCCATGGGGGAACATCATGTTCATCAGTCAAAAGCTCTAAAATATAATTAAGGTTTTCTGATTTTGTCCACCAAGGTCTTCTGTTACCGTCTGTCCTTCAGAATGGACGGTTGGTTGGTTGTTTTGATTTGATGTTATAATGGATATCTCATCTAGGAACAAAACTCTTTCATGTTCATCCTGTGATTCAGTCAGTATTACTGTAGTTCAGTCAGTATTACTGTAGTTCAGTCAATACTACTGTACGTGAACGTTTCTCTGTCAAGACCACAGGAATAAAAACACCACAGGAATATCTTGACTATGTTGTGGCGGATTTTCTGTCTTCAATGTGAGTTTGTCAGACTAGCTAGATAAATAACAATTTACACTTTTAAAAATACAAACAATTATATCTGCCCACTTTGTAATTCCACTGTGTTGGAGGAGAGGGATTTTCATTTAGTACTTAGACAGGATTATTGTGCATCGTTTCCATGCAGGTTAATGTCTTGAAACAAGGCCGCTGTGATTGAAAGTGTTCCTGCAAAAAGGATCAAATATTAAGGTTTGTTATGAAATGTCTTCATTTGATTGCCATTTTACATCATGATCTATCCTGCATGCTCTCTTGGGGGCGGAGCAACATGCCGGCAACAGGGCAGCAAGCATGTAAAAGTATGGACCGGGGTAAAAACACCTATAGGCATTTTCTCCTTGATCTGACTTTCAGAGGCATTTGGATCCTTTTCATTGAACTATGAAATAATACTTTTGCATTACATATTGAAAAATAAACTATATTTTTTCTGGTATTAGTTTATTTGTTGTTGACACAGTGGTTTGTGTTGGCTGTGTGGTGTCAACATGCTTTGGGCTGTTTGCTCGGTTGTTTTCTGATCAAAAAACACCCAGAATGCACTGGAATGAATCCCCCAGTCATCAGCCCCCACGAATAACCTATGGTAGCCCATGAGGGACAAGAGTCAACTCAATAAATACAATGGGAACAAAGTGAAATGGGAAAAAAAAAAGTATTCCTAAATATCAAAACATTTTTCTCCTCTCGTTATTAATTTCACTGGGATTTTCTGAACCTCCGATGCCCCGATGTGAACACGATGTAAACACGATGTGAACACCGAACAGGATCTGGATGGAAAGATGGAATATTATTACAGGTGAGCAATGCAGCGATCAAGCTAGTCATGGTGGAGGGATGGAAAGACGCCAATGTAGTTCTCATAGCCCCGTCAATAAAGTCACCATCTGTGACACACACACCCACACCCACACCCACACCCACACACACACACACACACACACACACACACACACACACACCTCCTCTTCCCCTCTACGACTCCTCACTACCAATATCATATAAATACATAGCCGGGGACGTCCATTGGCTCAATAATTCACTTTCTGCTGTCTCTTCCTCCACACCCAGCTTACAGCTGCCATAGTCAAGTCTGGAAGATGGGGTGGGGGGGTCTTGGGGGGGTCTAAGGGGGTTTGGGGGTCCCAAATCAACACCATGCAAGCCACAATACAAGCCCTACCTCTCCCTGCTTCTATCTCCTGCACCCTCTAACTCATTGCTCTGCAGGCTCGCCATCCAAAACTGACACAATGGTGTGTGTGTGTGTGTGTGTGTGTGTGTGTGAGAGAGAGAGAGAGAGTGACTCTAGCACATGGGCATTATCCTCAAAAACTTGCCAAAATGGCTGAATCTTGTTGAAGCGACGAGCCAATCTCTGTTCAGCTGCAACAGAAGGTTTAAATTGCCCCTCGTGTACAACATGTTGTGTGTTCGGTATGGGAGGGAATTAGGAGAGGAGAGAGGAGAGATCATAACATAGGAGAGAAAGAGGGGAGAGAAGGAGGGAAGGATATTAGAGAGAGAGGAGAGGAGTAAGGGAAGAGAGTGATGAGAGCTTATTGGAGCCTGAAGTTGAAAGTAATTCATTTCACCATCATTGTGTGTGTATTTATCTGTGTCTGTTTATCTGTGTGTGTGTGTGTGTGCACATACAGTAGGCACGTCTGGGTGTGTGTGTTCCAGCATGTCTCTGTGTTTAGGTGTTTTTGTATGTAGTGTTTAAAGGGCCGCTAAGTAATCTACGACTTTTATTAACCTCTATTGGCGAGCAGGAGGAACTGCAACAATATTGATAGAAGCCCCGCCCCCATCCCACCAAATTCACAAGATATTGCAGTGCATGTACTCACACTTTCAAGGGAGAAAATACAAGGTACTTGTATTGAATGGTGTGAGAATACAAGGTACTAGTATTTCTGACCTTTCACTGAGACCGAGGCCATTTTAAAAAGATGCCCAATAATCCGACCAAAAGGGACCATATAGTTAATGGTGTGAGAATAAGATGAAACATCTCTTGGCATCTCTCACAGTTTTTCCATCTGAAGGAGCTGCAGACATTTTATCTGCACACATTGGATAAGGAGGTTTGATTTGGCAGCAAGGGTCTTCTGATTTTATGGTATGGATGAAAACATTTATGTGGTCTTAAATGATCACTTCTAAGAGAGGTACTGGTACTACCGGGTATCCAACGCTCATACACACATCCCCCAAACTGCCCTGCTCCTTTTTAATACAGATATTATTGGCTATTATCCTGCAAAGTTACAGCTAGTGCTCAACACACACTCTGAACATCACATTACATTTGTAGATTGCAATGCTTTAACTGGGCACTATTGATAAAGTATCATGGCAGAAGTACTGTTGTAATTTAAGTTTTATTGGCGTGGTTGGTGAGGAGAACCATGCTGCGGGGGGTGTGTGGGGGGGGGTCAGTAGCTTGCATATAGTGGAAATGCCCTGCAGACTTTAACTTGCAGTCTCAATAAACTTCAATAAACAATTGTCATCTGTGTCTGTTTCATTCCTTTAATTTTATTTATACGACATTTATAGTAACAAAGTGACAAATGAGAGAAAATGGTGAAGATGATCAGTTTCATGTACAATTTAACAAAATATTGTTTCAAGTCTAAAAAAAACCTAGATTAGACACCTGGTGACCAATAGCCTATACAGGTTCACACCATTTATTTTGTCTACTTTCACTATTTGACCACAACCATGGTCCAAAAATGATTATTAGGCTTATTTTAATTGCAATTAATAGCAATTCCATTGGTATAATTTTGTAAATAAATCTCAAGCACATTTTTAAAAAAGTGCTGTACAAAAGAGTTAAAAAACTATATCAACAAAAATATCATAGATTTTCTATATTTTCCTCTGATTTATGGTCATAGTGCAGTCCCAATGAGGGTGGAAGGATACGTTTCCATGGTAACTTTAGTTTAATTAAACCTGCTTTGTGGAGCTGAACTCCCTGAAAACCTTCCTGAAAAACGTTTTACGTCTTAGTCGGTAATCTGGTGAAGCAGTTGAACAGTTGAGTCACTGGTATTAATCAACGATCTGATCAAACTCCTGCAGATATATTATGCTCATTTTGTGCCACTTTAAATGCAGTGGTTTGGCTTGAAGAAGGCTCCAGATAGAGAACAGAGTCTAATTACTCTAATTATTATCAGCAGTGGACCTGCAGCAGCTTGAGGTTCAGTGTCTTGTTCAAGGGCACTGTGGCAAGGACAGAAATGGAATATGTCCTCCTGCCAGTGCTAAGGATCACAGTAATAGCCTTGGGTTGCTGGTTAGCCTCTCCACTTCAGGCCCACTTCTAACAAAAAGGCTTCTACATATTTAAAAATGACAAGGGGTACCCCACCAAGCGAATCACCTGGGAAGGTAAATTCATCATATTGGGCTAAGAAGTGAAGAGCTTGATAGTGTTCTGACTAGACCGCCATATATTTTACTCAAGCAATCGCAGGGTTTGTTGACTCTGTTCGGCTATGCTGCTCCCCTCGGATGAACAGACACCCGCTGCTTGCACTTAAAACATTTACCAACCGATGAGTCATAAAGCTGAATTGGGTGAAATGATACAGAAAATTCCCAGAGAACGGGTTTTTTTGGGAGGGTAGAGGGAAAGAGAGATTGAGTGACATTCTGTAGAAGAAATTGAGAAATGCAGTGAAAAGCTATTTCTGCCCTGTATCTCGTCTCAAGTTGTAAGGCTGATGGCCTCTATTTGTGCCAGAGCTCGTTGCAGCTCGCTAGTTAGGGAGCCCTCCTCTCATCATCAACATGGTTGGTGAGGCTGCCTCGGTTTAATGGCCCCTCTGAAAAACAGCTCCCTGCAGCACTCAGCTTTCTAGACTTCCTATAACAGTTTTTTGGCGGTTTAGTTGGCATTTTGTGACCAGGATTCCCAATCTTTTAATGCCAGGGACACAAAGTGAGAAATTTAACATGACATGAAAAGACACCACATGACATATTCTAAGAGTATGGGTGAACCAAGTGAGAATTGAACCCTTAACCATAGCAGTGTTAATGCCATGCTTTACCCATGGAAGATCACTACCCCTGACAGTTAGTGCCATTCTCACTGAGCTACACAGGACTGCCACCTCTACAACAATCTACTTGTCTTGGCATCTTGGGAACTTTCTGAGCCTGGGACCAAAATGAGAGATCTAGTCTCCCTGAAGGTCCAGCCGGGTGGAAATATAACACTACTCTTGTCATTTGGGGTCCCAACAAAAGCCTACCGATGACTCATTTGCTTCAGACACAGGCTTGAGGGTCTGGTTGGTGGAACTGGAGGATCAGTGGTGTTGACAGCTCCCAGCCTCCTATGGCATTTCTTCCTGCTCACCACTCTGTTTCAGCCCCAATCTGCTTCATATTCTGAATATACACATTCTCACCTCATATTCACTCACATGAATGTGGATTGGTACAAGGGAACATTGACAGCGTTTTTTGATGGAGAGGAAAATGTTACGCATTTACTTTACACCGCACTGAACTGGCCACCTCTCTAATTGCTTCCCCAAGTGGACTGAGAACAAGATGGGATTCAGACCCATGTAGTCCCTGTGACCTCAGTCTCTCAGCTCTCTCTCCTCTAGTCTCATCTTCAATTATTTTTAACCTACATTTAACCAGGTAGTCCCCATGAGATGAAGAATCTCAAAGGACACCTGGGAAAGAAAGCAGCACCAAGACAAGACAAGCATGACGTTTCAATTTAAAGGTGGGGCTCTGTGCTTGGCCCTCTCCAATTTACTCAATCTAATCTTGATCTGTATGCTGACGATACAAGCATTTACTGGTGTGCTGCAGCACTATATTAAAGCATTTGAGAAGCTCTTAAAGATGAAATTCATGATTGCCAATCCTCCAGGCCACATATTCAGCATGGTAAGAAATGAAAGCACAAAAGAACAATTATTTTTTCTTTTGGAGCTAAAAAAGTAACTGGTCATAGTATTTGATCATGGCAATGTTATTTATTCACACTGCTCGTCCCAATGTCTTTGGGTCTTGGACCATGTGTGTCATGGAGGATTGGAGTTCATTACTGGCTACAAATCTTCCACTCATCATTGAACCTTGTGTTGATTGTCCACTTATACACTTACCCACTAGTACAATTTTATCTCTAAGGTCATTCTGGGTCTGATTCCTGATTATTTGTTCTCCCATCTTTTGTTGGAATTTACCGTTTACAGTTTATTTTTGTTATTTACCCTCAAGGCAGAACTGAATTAGGCATAAGTGCCTTCATATCTGCTTCCTCTTCATGGAACTCACTGCAAAATGATTTAAAGCGAGAGCTGAACGAGGTGGACTCTCATGGTCAATTAAAGTTTTAATGAAGGTTCTTGTGACTCAATAAGGATCTGTCTTCGCTTTGTGTAGTCAATATTTAGGTTTGGCCCATGAACCTGCTGGTTGGATATTGGATTACTACCTACTGCACTATGTCTTGTTTATCTTGTTTATATTGTTATATTGAATTTATTTTGCAGTGTTTTTTTTTGCGAGGTCACAACCTACTTTTTGTTTTACATGTGCATATAAAGTTGAATTGAATCGAAGTGAATATCCGAGCGCTTATTCAGAAACTTTCACTTTGCTCTCTTTGTGACTTTGATTGTATTTTGCTTTGGTACGATGTTGAATGTTGTATGTCTGCAACCTTTCATGTTTGTCTCGAGGCTGTCTGCTTGGCAAGGGATCCCTTGAAATCGATTATTGATCTCAACGGTTGAATAAAGCATGAATAAAATATACAACAACGCATGAACGCAATCAAAATTACATAAAAGTTAAGGGCAAAATCAAAAAAATGTGTTATATAAGAGCTCAGAAAGGCAGTAGTCCAGCCGCAAGCCAGCAGGATCAAGGGCCAAACCTTAAATCTTGACTTAAGAAAGAATAGGAAACTCTGTTGAGATGTGGAGTCTAGTCTCTGGGGATCCACCCATGGTCTAAAACAATTGAAGTTCCTTGGCAGCAGGACCAAAGATCTCTCTATCTTTTTTTACCCTTTTTGAGCCAGGGAAGACTGGCTGAGTACCATGCTCTTTTTGCAGCATCACGCTCACACTGTTAGACAAATTCACACCTGGGAGCTTCCCAGTACAACCAGTCTTGTAACGTTCCTGCTGAGAGGTTTCCTGCTCGAAAAAGTACCCAGGTTCAGGTTCCTGCGATGGGAAAACTGCTTTGGACTCTCGTCAGCCTAAGGGTCAACCAGGGTCGCGGTCTGGACGCCCTCATGCAGACTGATAAGTTATTTCTGCGGTTACTTTTAAAACTCGTACGAAGGTTGATAAGTTTGTGTGTTGTCCAGGCGTACGATCACAACAACCCCGTCTGCCTCTATATGAGTCTCCGTCTGAACATCCTGTGCTGTTTCCTCCTCCTCTTTTCCTCCTCTTTTCTCCCTGACTCACTAGTCACTTTCACATCTCTCTCCTCTCGTTTTCCCTCCGTCTGACTGCGCTGAATGACTCTTAAGCTCCGCCTCTCAGCTACATGCTCACTTTCACTCTCTCTCTCTTATGCTGCCTCTCCTTCGCTCCATCCCTCCCTCCCAACTCATCGCCTCTCACTTTCTCTCTCTCTCTCTTAGTCGTTTCCTTCTCTCTTATTCTCTTCCTCATCTCTCTCTGTCTATCTGTCTTCCTCTTTGTCACTCTCTCTCTTCCTCTCTCTTTTTCTCTTCGGCTCTGTCTCCTCTCTTTGCTCATCTCTTTCTTTCCCTGTCCTTCAGCACCACCCTCCTCCTCCTCATCCCCTCTCTTCCTCTCTCTCAATTGCTTTCCCTCTCCGTCCTTCACTCTCCTCATATCCTTTCACTCTGTCTTCCTCTCTTCACCTCCCTGTCTCTCTCTCAGTCTCCTCCCTCCCTCCCTCCCACCTAATCTCCTCAGTATCTTCCCTTCCTCCTCACTCCCCCTCTCCTTCACCATCTCCTCCGTCTCAACACGTTGCAAGGCCTCGGTGTATTTCAGACAGCGACGGTGACAGCGAGGTGTGTGTGTGTGTGTGACAATGAGAGTGAGTCTGGCAGACAGTGTCGTGCAGTAAATCCCCTGCTGACCTCCCAATGCATTGAAATGCTCTAATCTAGTGACAAAGGGAGCGAGGGGATGAGCCGGTGGCATATGGGAAAGGTCAAATCGCTCAGCTAATCTGCAGCCTGTAAACTCCCGGTGTCATTGAACCGAGGTCTGGAGGTCACTGTACTTCCGCGACGCCGCCTCTCAACTTCTGTGTAGCAATTAATTACCGTCACCGTCGTCCGGGGCGCATATGGGCCCCGTTATCACGAGGCCTCATGGGGGGAAGATTTCTCGCACCATTATTCTGTGGGAAGCGATGGGGAACTTTTTAAATGCCAAGGAGGTTTTTCTTTAGCTCCTTTTGTTTGCGAGCTGCTATCGCTCTTGCAGGCAGGCTGGAGACAATAGTAACGCTGCTCGGTGGTTTGATTCCCGTCCGGATCGACCACGGCAGTGATTTTCCCTTCTACCCAGGTAACAAGTCCAGTCATAAATGCACACTCTTTTTCAGTGAACTCACAGGTGCACTTGTGATTTCATTTGCGTTCGGAAAGACATCTCGATAATTTGAGTTGTCAGGCTATTTAGAACAGGACGTACCTCAACGTATCACCAGCTCTGCCTCTCATCCTCACAACACTCATCATCACAGCAGTCACATGAAGAAGGTGGGAGATTCTCAGGACCTAATGAGACTACTAGTCCGTAGCAACATCGACACATGTAGAAGCTTCCGGCAACCTTTCATCGTATCTATCCAACACCAACACCAAATATATGGATGCTAAAGATGTTGTTTTTTTTTGTACCTATATTCTTTGAAATGCTCAAGTAACAGAATCAAAGACGAGGTCAGAGATCCTCTTCCTTTTTAAGCTGAGAGCGAGATACAAAATATTACAAAACATTAAGAACTCCTTCCTGTTGAGCTTCACCCCGTTCTGCACAGCCCATGTCCATGACCCTCTTGAGCGTCTCCTCGCCTTCATCTCCTTCATCTCCTCCTGCCCTTCATGACTGAAGTGGATTTAATAGGTGAGATCGATGAAGAATCACCCGATCCACCTGCTCTGCCCGGTTCAAAGAGCTTCAAAGAGTTGAGGTTGTCCTGATGTTTTGTCCTCTCAGTGTTTATTAAGGGAGATGCAGCAGTGAAGGTTGAGGCGGTTACAGTTTTTTCACTTTTTGGTTGTTTTTACACAGGGGTTTCTGTCTGCATTGAACCAAAACTCAACGCTCACTCACCACACATCTCTCTATCTCTGTTTCTTATGTTGTTAACCTGCATCCACCATTACTTTCCTTTCTATTTGTGTTGTTGCTCCGTATGTACTCGTCTCTGGCCACCATTGTTCATCCTCTGTTTGTGTTCTATTTAAAAAAAACAAGTACAACTGCAGACAATCATTTCTTTTAACTTCATAAAGTATATTGCCTCATTTCTCCACAGAAGGCTGTTTTGTGTCGCTAACATCAAATGTAAGGCAGCGTGGTTAATGTGGCTAAGTGACTGTTGAAAGCCCTTTTGAAATGTTGAGGTTGAGGTTTGGCTGCTGGTCCAAGGAATGAAGTGGAGTGAGTGAAGTCATGTCTGAGGAGAGAGGCTCCTGATGGGGCTCGGCTGTAGAGTCGAGTAGCATCGGCTGTGTCCCTCAACCTCTGAGTTCAGTCACACAAAAACAAATGTATAACTGAAGAGTAAAACAGCTGCCTCTGCAAACCACCCTGACGTTGGATGGATGTTGAGGCGATGGCCGGTACCAACGTCGAAAAACCCGTGTAAATGTAGCGGCGAAATGAAAGTTAAGATGACGTCCGTAGTCGTCCGTCGCTGCTGCCTGCATCACTTTGTGAAACGAGGACCTAAATATCTTTCTGATATCAGTTCAAAACGTCTGTGAAATGCTTTCTGGGTAAGGTTTCCTGCTGCACTGTTTTGAAGCTCCCAGGTTGAAATCCCACCTAGTTTGGAGGCGCCGAGCTCCTCCTCTCTCCGTGTGTCACTATCTGGGGTTTCAGGTCAAATCGTCCGAGCATCAACTGGATGAATCGACCTGCAGCTTCAGTCTTCAGCTTCTCCCTGCTGCGCTCCTGTTGCATGGCGCAACATGTGCTGCGGCGCTGCGGTGCGTCTCCTAACGCAACTTCTGGTAATCAGTGACTCAGACAGAGAAGCAGTCTGTCAGTCTGTCTGTTGTCTCTCTTTCTCTCTTTTTCCCTCTTTTCCTTTCTCTCTCTCTCTCTTTCTCCATCTTTCTCCATCTTTCTCTAACTCTGTGCTACCAAACCTTCTTTTTCCCATTAACAGTATTACTACAGTGTGTTGACAGCAGTGTGTTGATTTTTTTCATTGGTTTCATGTTTTTTATTGGTTTGGATGAGAATCTTTTTGTTGTTGTTGTTGTTTTTAACTGTATTTGATTTTCTCAAGGTGTTTTCCTGCATCCGACCTCGCCCTGCCTCAGGACATCCCTGTGAAATCAGTCTAATCCGTCCAACATGATCAATCACGGCTTCGTATTTATTTGCATCTGTAAAACAGGAGATAATAAACTACCAGAAGGAGAATCGACCAGCTCACATCAGACCCAACGCAGATGCTGTGTAAACGTTGAGGAGAGGAACCTAGCTGCTCTTTCCTGCTTTCCTTCGTTAGAAAGGGTAAAAGGGAATAAGGCATCATGTGTGTAGAGCATAGACACACATGCACTACCTGATGACACACACACGTAGAACATGCATTCATAAACTGCAGATTCTCACACACACACACACACACACACACACACACACACACACACAGTGTGCTGATTCTGACTTCCTGACGGGGTCCAGGGGATTCTCCTAATCACCTGAGATGAGGAGGTAAAAGATCCGGCCAGCAGCCGAGGGAAGGTTCCGGCTCTCGGCTGATGATCTCCGCCCGGACCCGTATCGTTTACCAAGCTCCTCCAATTAGGAGGAGCTGACGAGGGATCACATCTCCCACAGTCATCTGTTTCATTACAGGCTGGAGGGGCAGAACCAGGCAGGACCTGAGGACCTGGATCAGCACTACCAAGTGAGCACTGGAGGTCACTTCAACTTCCCCAGCCGTCGTTCCAGTGAACGCTACGCCGCGGTCACATGGTTCTGCTGTGAGACCCGGTCCCTTCGGTTTAGTCTTTCCACTTTTCAAGCATATTAGCATTGCCACATTATCAAAGTTCTCAGCAGAGAACACAAAGAAGACTCTCTGTGATTCAACATGGAGGTTCTGGAAAGATTTTCAGAGAAATGTTTAATATCCTTAAATTGAATTTTGTCATTAAACAATAAATGAGACACAAATCAGTAACTGCTAAGTGGTTATTTCGACTTTTTCAGGACTTCATAGAACAAATTGAGTGTGTGCACATTTGCGAGGTTTTAAGATTTGATTTGCAAACAGGAATTTATCGTGGAGACGTCGGAGGAGGGACGTAGTAACAACAGCAGCATGAGTACTGTACACACACGGTGCAAGGTGACAGTAGAGGAGACCTGTCACTCTGCATTCAGCTTTGTAACACTGTGTGCATGCAGGCGTGGCGTGCACTGGGCTGCAGCATAGCATGATATAGGATGGTGACGCGTGGAAGCTGAGGGTTGCAAAAACATTTTCCGTCAGCAAATCCGACCCTTCACATATTCATGCACACACGGCCATTATTGATGCTTAAGAAACACCTAGATTGAGTCTTTAATGATTCAGTTTTAGCTGCTCTATAAAAATACTGTTTAAGGTATTAGAGGCTCGGCAGAGCGGCGCAGCATATGGAGATTTCAGGAGGCCTTAAAAATGTGGAGGAATCAGCAGGTTTTACTTAACGGCAACCCATGAAAATGCTTTGAATTCAAGACTGATTGGGTGTCTGTGTGTCTGGCTGGCTGACAGTGTGTGTGTGTGTGTGTGTGTGTGTGTGTGTGTGTTAATGCATGTGTGTGTGTGCCTTTCTCTCTGGCTGCTTGCCTTTGTTTTGTGTCTGCAGGTAAAGTCATGGGGTGTCTTGCAGCGAACAGGCCTGCGACCTTGAAGACACCAGGAAGTCATTGGGAAAGGAGGCTTCTTGCAGAGCGGCGCTGTGCAGCCTCTCCCGGTGCAGAAAGCCCCAAAGTTTCCATGTTTGCAGAAAATAACATTGATTCTCCACAGCAGAGCCAGCCTGCAGCCTGCTGACAGTCAGTGAGCGGTGAATAGCAGAGCTCATCACACTCCTACAGATGTCAAGTATGTTAAGAATTAATTTCCCGTTTTTTCCAGAGAGTGGACGAACACACCGCCCATCCATGTGCCACCGCCACCACCAAGTGGGCCAGGAACGTAAATGAATGAGACCCTTCGTTAAATGAATTAACGGAGGGTCGCGCTGATCTGCTCGGGCTGAAACTGAAAGCCATGTCCTCTAGTCTGTCCAGGTGAAGTTCCACCAGTGGAGACGATCAGTCAGGGCTCCCTATGAGTCACGTTAGCGCTGCCTTCAAATACTTTGTTTTCATTCTGTTAATAACATTTCTGCAAATACAATTAAATAAAGCAGTTAGTGCAAGAGGGAAAGAGGCTCTGATGAGTAGTTCAAGGACTGTGGGGTTTTCTCGAGGCTGACACACTAGATATTAATTTTGGCGGGAAAAAATGTTGATCATTCAATATGTTGAAAATGTAGAGGATCCAGTATCTAAAGGTATTATCAACCAATCATAGTCCCATTCAGAACGAGGCTCAGGTGTGCCGGGGCGGGGCCAATCAGCTGTGCCTTTTTTGATTGGTAGAAATCAACTGTCACTCCTACTTTGCCTCGTAAACCAATGATTTACTTGTTTGAAAATGTTCCTACTGTCTGAGAGGTCAGTGAAGAGGCTTTAAGCTGCCTACTGTACTTCAACATGGATGATGGATTTACAATTGCCCAGTTTTCCTGCTTTATTACATGAAACATATAGAACATTTTTATTTTTCATAGATATTTAACTTTGTGTTTCAGTGTGTACTGTGATATTAGGTTGCATTCATCACATTACGGTGAGTGTCGGGCTGACAGGTGCTGATCCAGGTTGGAGGTTTAGCTCTACAAACTCCCTCGTCTCTTATCCCTCGACCTTTTCACCGAGCTTTAGTACATCATTAGTGTGTTTTGGCTCCGCCCACTGAGGTTTAACTCAATCAATGAGGAGCTCTGCAGCCAAGACGTGTTTGTAACTAAACCCTCAACCTGCTGCAGTGTTGCCACGGTGCTGTTGGTCTAATTCAGCTAATGAAACAGCCTCTTTCCTCCAACATGCTAACCAGGTTTCTAGTTAAAGCTCTCTCCCCTGTTTAATAGCTCAGGGTACAGTTACATCACATCCTGTGTATTGGTGCAGCTGGTGGGATTTCATGGTACCTTCAATGTTTTATATGGTTGTAAAAGATGGAGCGCCAAGGCCCCTCTGGGTATCAGCATCTTTTGATCTTTCGGTCGCCCTCATGAAGACACTCACACTTTAAAACCTCCTGAGCTCACATGCAGGGAGACGGTCGCCCGGCCTAACGAAGTGTTGCTGGTTCAAATCCCTGTACCAGCATGTGTGTAACCATCCCCTCCCGTGAGCCGATGCTGTAAATTATAATGCTCTGTTAGTGACGTTCCCCGGTTGGATGAGGGTTAAAAACACAAACTTTATCACTGGAAGACATCCAGGAGCCCGCAGCCTCACACGACATGACAAACAAACTGCATAACTGAAACAAACCGGCTAAAACTAACAAGCTAAAACAGAAAGCGTCTCCAATGGGAGGCTCGGGCGTCTGCCGGCGAGGATGTGATTCTAATTGACAGGCGGTTGTTTAAGAAAAAGAAAAAACCCAAATCTTCGGGGGGAAATGCAGGCTTCAATTTCCTGGGCAGCCCGGAGAGGAAGCGGCTGACGGCGCACGGGGCTCAAAGGGACTCAGAGAATCCTGAACGCTGCAAATATCCTGCGAGAGCCGAGCCGAGGAACGAGCTAGCACCAGCCAATCACGCTGCTCCGAACCCATGAGGAGGAGAGGGGAGGAGGTCGTGTCCCCGGCATGCACATGAAAGGAAACCTGATGCTGACGATGGAGAAAGGCTTTTTAAAGATATATATTTATATATTTCAGTGTCATTGGATGGAGGGAGTTTCTGTCTGCCCTCTCACGCCGCCCTGCTGGTGACATTTAACACTGAATGATGATTTTTACTTTTGCTTTTCATGTTGTTTGACTTGATTAAATACTGGAGGAGGCACAGAGACGACATTCATTCTTCACAATCACAACAAGAAATTCTTGTATTGCATTAAAATATAATGGATTTGATGTATTAGAAATATAACAATATTGGCTTTTGTGTAACTTCATTTTAATTTGTATTTTAACCTTTTTATTTTGTCCTTTTTCATCTTTTTAATTCTTTCAGGCTTTTGTGTTATTTAGTTGTTTATTTTTCTTAATTTTATTTATTCTTTCTGTTTTTATGAAACTTTGTAAAACCTGTTTTTAAATAAATATGTTATATAAATAAAGGTCATTATTTTATTATTATATTACCCATTGCTTTTTTCACTGATCTTGGGTCTAATGAAACGCTGGTTCTTTGGCTCCGCCCACTGAGCTTTAACTCAACCAATAGGATTATTTCTGCTAAGACTGAAAGTCCAATATGCTTTTCCACGGCTCCACTTGTGGTAAATCACACATGACAGAGGATGCAGGTGAAACGTTGAGGGGCTGAAACCACGTCGAGGACTTCAGTGACACTTTGTCACTGTTACTGTTTTTGCCGTTATCACTCTCTCTCTTCTCTCTCATGCTCTCTCTCTCTTTCAACATCTTTCTGTTATTTCATCTCTCTCTGTGTCTCGTATTTTCCTCATTCTTTCTTCCTCCTGCCTCTCTCTCCATCTCCTACTTTCTCTTTCTCTCTATCGTTCTTTCCATCACTCTTTCTCCATCTTGCATTTTCCCCCCTTTGTCTCCATCTCAACCTCTATATTTCTTTCTCTCCATCTATCACCCCCACCCCCCCACACACACTTCCATCCTCTCCATCTATCTCTCTCCAGCCAAGGAAGATTAAACTGGAGGCAGAAGTGTTAATGACCATCAGCTCATCGTGCTCAGGCAGTTTCCTCGTGTGCACCGCCTACCTGCTTAATTAGGAGAGAGGCGAACCTCTGGCACTGAACACACACACACACACACACACACACACACACAGACATGTACACACACACTCAGGTCGTAAACCCAGTCAGGCCTGCTCTCTGCGGAGTACTAGTGCGGCGTTCAGTTTCGATACAGCTGGTAATAAGTCATCAGAGCTGGGAGAGCCAGAGGACCCGCCAAGGTTTATTATTTTTCTCTTCCCACACAGGAGCAGAGGAAGAGGAAGAGGAAGAGGAAGGCAGGGGGGATCACACTGACTAGCCTGTATTTACAACAACACATATATGGACTGTGTGTTGCAGGGTTGCAGGCCGAGCCAGAGCCACCGGTCCACCTTAACACGCTTTAACACTGTTAAAACTTCAGCGTCAATTTTGTTGTTTGGTGTTTTGTTCTTGTGGCTGAATGGCCAAACACAGATGATGGGATGTCACATTGAAATATTTCTACCGCAGCTACAATCGAGTCTGATAGCAGATTTTGTTTTCATGGATCTAAAACATCAACGGTAACCGGCAGGTTTTGGTGTCAGCCAATCAGAATCAAAGAGCGAGGGCTTCTTTCTAGACCGACGATCAACAATCATACAGGAGAAATCCATCAGAGGAGAGAGAGAGACCAATTTCTACACCGACAGGAGATAGACCAGAATGCAATGCAGTATCCGAGATAGACCAGAATGCAATGCAGTAGCCAAAATAGACCAGAATGCAATGCAGTAGCCAAGATAGACCAGAATTCAATGCAGTAGCCAAAATAGACCAGAATGCAATGCAGTAGCCAAGATAGACCAGAATGCAATGCAGTAGCCAAAATAGACCAGAATGCAATGCAGTAGCCAAGATAGACCAGAATTCAATGCAGTAGCCAAAATAGACCAGAATGCAATGCAGTAGCCAGGAAAGACCAGAATTCAATGCAGTAGCCAAAATAGACCAGAATGCAATGCAGTAGCCAGGAAAGACCAGAATTTAATGCAGTAGCCAAGATAGACCAGAATGCAATGCAGTAGCCAAAATAGACCAGAATGCAATGCAGTAGCCAGGAAAGACCAGAATTCAATGCAGTAGCCAAAATAGACCAGAATGCAATGCAGTAGCCAAGATAGACCAGAATGCAATGCAGTAGCCAAGATAGACATGTTGCGTAAGGGGAAGATAACTCTATTCCAGTCAGGAGGAGAGTCTGAGTCTGAGTCTGAAATATGAACCATCTCTCCTCAACCAAAGAAACGTTGACAAGCCTGACGTCATCACATCTCACCTGCAGCTTCACGTCTGAACCTGACAGGATGAATCTCTTCTCTTAACCCTTCTCCGGTAACTTCCTCCTCTACTCACTCAACGTTCTCCTGCTTTGAAGTGTAAACCCCCCCCCCCCATCACTCCTCAGGTTTTATTTCCTTTCCTAACACTTTCCTATCTTCCAGTCACTTTCGGCTCACAGGAGTATTTCATTACGTTGTCAGTCTAAACCTCCCAGTCCTGCCTCTTGGTTGGTGATGTTTACAATCTAGGAATTAAAGAATTAAAGTGATTCCTCTGGTGCTAAATGTCTACGTCACTTCATCGCTCAAATTACCGTTGGGGGGCTTTTATTTTTCAGGAAATGATTCCAGATTCCTGTTCAGCAGCATCCTGAACTGTTTCCACATAGATTAATAGTCAACTTTATAGCAGTATTATCTTACAAAACCTTTTACAAAAAAAGTACATTTAAGTAAAATAGTTATATAATAAAGAAAGTCCTAAAATAAGAAGATGATGCCGACTATCCATCACAGCCCATTAGCAGGCGTTGAGTGTGAGTACCTGTGGGAGGAAGCTGAGGAAGGAACAACTCCACCACTGTTCGGCTCTGTGGACTCATTAGGAGATACTGGTGAATGCATGCTGCATGTGGAGGCATTTAGCTGTATGTGTGTGTGTGTGTGTGTGTGTGTGTGTGTGAGATGTAGACCTTCAGAGTGAGGTCATTTAAGGTTAGCATTTGAGTTCAGGGTTAAATCAGGATTAGTATTTGGTCTTGGTTTAGTTGAGTGTTAAGGTCAAGGGCTAAACTGGTAAACTGTAATATTCTCAATTTCTTAAAATTCTTCTTCTTCTTTAGTCTCCATCTTTGTCTCTCAGCCTCACTGTAGGTTACTGTGATGTTCCTCACTGTGGTGTTCCTTGTGTGGTGTTCCTCACTGTGGTGTTCCTCACTGCTCTTCCCAGAGATCACCTGTCAATCAAACAGTGTGTCCAGTACTGTGACGTCTTTCTCCTTGGATTTCCTGTTGATGGAGTTTGAGTTCCTGTAGGTGGCGCTCTTTTCTTTGTCTGTTCAGCCACGGTGGCTATCGCCGCTCATGCTAACTACCCAGTTCTTCTTCTGTTGATTCCAAACAAACCGGAAACGTAAAACGCATCACTTCACTTGGTGATAGAGAGCAGCAAAACAGAAATCTATTTATAGCTGAGTCCAATTATTACTTCAGGTTAGAGATTAGGGATTAGGAAGTCGAAGGAAGGTCCTCATCAGGATGGAGGTGGAAGGATGAGTGCCTGTGCACTGTGAGGACTGTGTGTGTGTGTGTGTGTGTGTGTGTGTGTGTGCACGTACAGTAGCCGCTGTGCACGTGTCAAGAAGACATCATTTAGAACTAATATGAATCAAAATGTTTGGATCTTTGAGAAATGCTCGTATGAAATTTGGTCAGGTTTTCTCAAATTGTTTCTCACATATTTCATTCAAGTATTGAATGTTGAATTGAATGAAGTATATTTGAAAAAGGACTTCTGTTGAGAAATAATAATATCATTTGATTAAAACATCGTATTAGTTTTTGATAAATGATGAAACCAAAGAGTTCCTGGTAGTTTTCCATGTGTTTCTGTGTTGGTGACTAAATGTGTCGAGTGTCTAAGAAGAAGAAGACTTATGGCCGTCTAGGACCAAACATAGTTACACCCATCTCCATCTTTCTCCTCCTTCTTTCTCTCTCTCTCTACCTCTTCTTCTCTGTCCAGTTCATCTCATCCACCCATCTCAGTTACCCCTTCCTCTCCTCATCCTTCTGATTCCCTTTTTTCTCTTCTCTCCTTCTAGTTTCTTTCTTTCTGTATTTTCTATGCCTGTATCTCCACACACACACACACACACACACGCGCGCGAAAAGCGAGGAAGTCGATCTCTCGCTGACCTTTCAGTCGGGAGCAGCAACGCCCCGTTAACACCGGGAACATGCCGACGTTGCCAAACCGATCCTATCTGACTCGCTCAGCCTGCAAAGGTCTCGTTTCCATCGTCCGTCCTTGAGACGACACGTCTGGGTGGCGTCTGACCGCCCAATGAGAGACGAGGGGCGGGTCTCAACGCAGAGTCTCATGAGGTACGTTTTGCAGGTTTCTATTCTCTAGCCTTAAAGCTGCAATAACACACCATACAGATACAACCATCTTGTACCCAACAGGGAGAATAGTCCAATCCCCTCTGGGACACCGTAGCTTCGCCACATTGGCCCAAATTAAATTCCTGTGTCGGGTATGGTCCCTAGTGGGGAATCAAAAGCGAAGACAAACAGCAGTGAGGCTCCGCCCTTTGATTTCCTTTTGATATGAAGCATCACAGACGTCACGTTACAGGATTTCTGGGTATTGAAGTTCAAACTGCTTTTAAACGGTCTTGCTACCATTTGGAGATGCAACGTTTCGTAACGCACCAGGCCTGAAATGTCAAATCCGTAAATGACATTTTTCAGACGTTCATGTGTACATGGATGATACTCTAACACCACACAGTCATAGCATATCGTGCAGCATTGCAGGACATGTGATTAAACAATGTCTAAACTCCCCCCCACCACCATGTCCACCCTCTCGAGGGGCGGAGCCACCCTCTCGAGGGGCGGAGCTGCAACCTGCTCAGTTCAGCATGTTGAGGATCCACCGGCTCATCCAGCGTAATGTTCAACTAAAGCACATATGACACGATGCCGGGGCGTCCTGCAGTCATCACTGTTGTCAGTTTAACCTTGATCAGTGTTGACATTTCTGGTGTGTGTGTGTGTGTGTGTGTGTGTTTACAAAGTATTTGTGCACTATGTATGTGTACACACTCATTCCTGCATTGTGTACATGTGTATGTCTGTTTGTGTACATTGTGTGTGTGCAGTATTTACACACTCGCATTGTGAGTGTGCAGTGTGTGCGCGTACGCATCTATAGGGTGTGTGTGTGTGTGTGTGTGTGTGTGTGTTGTCAACAGTAGCATATGCATCAACATTGAAGAGAGGGAAAAGCAATTTAGTCTCCTGAGCTTAGCAAAGGTTAAACTGTATGGATAACCTTAAAGCTCTTATAGAACACACACACACACACACACAATCATACATGCAAGTCGTATCACACACATAGAAACATGTGCACACTAACACACACAAGCTCATGAGTCAGCTGGCTGGCAGTTTGTTGCTTCCTAATCCTGTCTGGAGAGAGAGAGAGAGAGAGAGAGAGAGAGAGAGGACATGTCAGCTGAAAGACAAGGAGGTGTAAAAGAGAGGAGAGAAAAGAGTAGAAAATGAGATGATGAGGAAGGAAAGAGAGGGAGAGAGAGAGAGGGAGAGAGAGAGGGAGGGTGGAGGAGAGGGTGAGAGAGGTGAGGAGGAGGACCGGACAAAGAGAAAGTTAGAGAGAGGGAGAGAAAGGAGAGAGAGAGTAGAATGGAAGTGGAGATGAAGAGGAGCTCTTAACACCGCCGAGGAGATTAGAGCAGAAAGCAGCAGCCCTCCTCCCTGTCGCCTCCCTCCCCATTCAACAGCCCCAATCCAATCCCAATCCCCCCACGGCATTGTGGGAAAGTTACAGCGTGCAGCCTGCAGGCGGACCAGACGACGCTCCTCTTCCCCCTCGTGACCTTTACGATGTACCGTTGTCATCCTCAGATCTGGCTTGACATTTCCACGTCTGATGGCATCTGTACCGGGGGGTCACGGGTTCGACGGCCACGCGTCGGCCTGGCCGGCGTGTCCTTGAGCAAGGCGCTGAACCTGTGTCTTGGAGGGATCAAGAGGTCCACGACACCGAGGTCTGCTCCGCCCCACCACCCTTCGCCATGGGCGTGCTGAGCCCTTGAGGTAACGGCCCTGTGCTGCTACGGAGGCCACCGGGAACTTCCTGTTGAGGATGAGGTTTTCCAAGATCTTGCTGCACTAGTCATAGAGGTGTTGTTGAATTGTCTGGCCCTGACCTGAGACCAGTTTGGGTATAGTTACCGGGAGCACAAGGCTCCACGATACCACCACCGTGAGGTTGTGATTCCTTCGTGACCAGGTGAGGAGCTCAGAGATCCAGGAAGACGTCGGTGTCAAGCCACTGCTCCTGAACAGTTGAGGTGGTTCGTGCATCTGGTGAGGATTCCCCCCCGGGGGGGCCCTCTTTGGGGCAGTTTGGGGCCCCCGGCGGACTGGGAGGAGGCCCCGGGGGGTACATCTCCCAACTGGCCTGGCAGCGCTCGGGGATCCCTGAGGAGGAGCTGGAGGAAGCTGCTCTGCTCTCCCTGCCGCCGCCGCCGATCCTGACCTGGATAAGTGGCTGGAAAATGGATAGATGGATAATGTGGCTCAAAGTGAATCTCTTTTAAATGGCCGATAAGTATGATTTTTACTGCCCCCTAGCATGAAATAACAATAATATATCTGCGGGGGATTGATAGGGTTGTTGATCAATACCAATGACTCAGCGATTACTTGGCCAGGCGAAGAGATTTCTGGCTTTCCAAACCTCATTTTCCGGCCTGCACTCGGTTTGGAAGGAAAAATCCTCACCCACTGGAATTTATAGACCGATCCACCTGCCCTCCACATATCTCAGCCAGTGTTGTTCCTACTGGTCCTATAGGTCTCAGACGAGTTAAATATCCCTCTAAATGTATTTTTAAGGCATTTTGTGCTTTTGCTAGATTGTACAGCTGAGAATGTCAGACAATATGGGAGGAGGAGGAGGAAGGGTCTTTATTCCAATCCTCAACCACCTGGATGCCGCATGTTTCCATGTTGAGGTCCAAGTTACGTTCATGCTGTGTAACAAAATAGATGAAGCCAGGAAAAAGCCATGATCCCTCCATGACTTCATCTGGGTTGTGAAGGGACATGTAGCTGAAGGGGAAAAGACCTGTCCAAACAAGGACTTTTCGTCCTAGAGACACAAACGGAGGGAGTAGCTGAGGGTTTAGAGTTTATATGGTGAAATATGCCATGCATTTGTCAGACTCCCTGTCAGGGATCCGGCTTGCCAGGCTAGCTTTGCCTTCCCATATCATCGAAGCCAAAATGAGGCCTGTCTGCTCGGCGTTCAGAGGTTTGCATTCCCTTTGAATGCAAGTTATTTCGGATGCCTAACATTTATCTGCTGGAAAAAAAAAATGGCAAAAAATATTTGAAATGAATGCCCATGGAGCTGTGGCTGCACAGTGTCAGGGTATTAGGGCGTTATCTGGGCTTAAAATACATCTAGGGGGAACCCGGGGCAGCAGGAGGAGGAGGAGGAGGAGGAGGCTCTGCAGAGAGAAACTCCAGGGCAGATAAATGTTTAAAACGCTGACTGAATGTTATTTGCTGACATTTACCCACGCTGGCTCCCAGATGTTTCAAGCATGACACGGTAGCATTCACCGTATTTCTGACTGGTGCCAAGGAGGGCGGAAAAAAACAACACCGTCTTCAGCCAGGAGCGCCGGCCACCGATCCAGAGACCCGACGCTCTTGGACAAGAAACCCAAATGAGCCTTTTCTTCCCCGAACACTGAAAATAACAAGAAAATAACAAGAAAATAACAAGAAAATAATGAAGAATTAAAGAAATAGGCGACAGTAAACTTGCCGTCCCCCAGGAATGATGAAGTTATCGTTGTGGGACAAAGATGCACAATCTCCCCGAGTTTCATCAACATCAGATCAATGGTGTTGGAGATATTGTGCGTAATGAACAAACAATATAGCGCCCCCCTCGGGCCAATCGGTGTAATTTTGGAAATGCTGGGACAGAGTGGTCAAAATCCAATCAGTCAGTGGTGTCTGAGATATCAGCATGTGATGGGAAGACAAACAAACAAACAGAGATGATAAAAAAAACCCAAAGGAGACGGGGGAGGACGGGGGAGGAAAGAGAGACGGAGAGAGAAAACCCAACGGGCTAAAGAAGAATAAAATAGAATGAAATGGACTGTGACTGTCAGAGAGAAAGTTATGACACAGACAGAAAGACACAGTAAGCAAAATAAATAGATGTGAAGAGTGAACAAGAGAGGAATAAAGTAAAAAGAGAGAAGGAGAGAGGGACTGAGAAAGCAAGTGAGAGAGAAAAACAGTGAGAGAAAGAGTTGGAGAGAGGAAGTAAACAACCGACAGAGCACAATAGATAGAGAGAGAAAGCGAGAGTGATGGAGAGCAAGAAGGAGTGATAGGGGAGAGAAAGCAAGACAGAGACCCTGACCCTGCTGCAGGGGTTTCTGGGTAAAATGCATCAATAATCTCTCTCCCTCTCTCTTCCCCCTCCTCCTCCTCCTCTTCTCCATCCTTCATCCCCGGGATGTTTTTCAGACTCCGAGCTCGGAGGATTTTATCATCCTTCTCCCCGAGGGACTTATCCCAGTTTAAAATCATTGATACTGATTACCCGGGGCCCTGTCATATTGATTTTTGAGATTTATCGCCGGCCGGCTCCCGAGCAGAGGTCCCTGGCCCCTCTGTCCCCGCCTTGGCAGTCATTTGTTAAACACTCGCCCTCTCTGACAAGGGCCACGTCGAGCTCCGTGCACAGACACAAACAGCCTTCGGCGAGCGGTCCTCTGCAGCTCGGTGGGTGGAGCGAGGCAGCGGCGTTGTTGGGAGCGGCCCGGCGTCAACACTGCAAGCAACTGGGGTTGATGTGATGACTTGACTTGACTTGACCTGTAGCGCTCTGCAGCCATGACGTTTTGAGCAAGGGAAAATAGCGAGCAAGCATTGATTATGTAGCATTCATCAGAAATAAACAGAAAAAACAGCCAGTAAACTGACGCCAGATCTTCCCACCGACCACAACAATGTATGCAATAATTCCCCAAGCGTCGATTTTGATTTAGATTTGATTTGAAGCTTTAAATGTCTGGAATCAACTTCTCATCCTTTAGCCAGGTGGAGCTAAATAACCACAGGAACAAGGAAGGATAGAAATCTGACTGACTGCCGACTGCAAACAGTTGAATGAAGAATTCTTGGTTACAAAGTTACTCTTTATTAGAAGTAACTGGTGAGAGTACTTTTCTGTTGCAGTACTAATATGACTTGTGCTGCAGTTTAAACAGTAAGACAATCTCAATTATATCAAGCATGTCTTTCAATTAGCAGCATGTTGTCAACAAAACTGTTGACTAATAACTGACTACAAGACTTGTTAAATTACAAGTTACCACACACACACACACACACACACACACACACACATACACACATACACACACACACACTACAGCAGCCACTTTTCCTTATCATCTTTTTACTCCGTCTATCCAACGCTGTCTCCTCACCGCCTGACCTTCAGACCTTCAGACAGAGGTCACAGAAAGCAGCTTAGTTGCCAAAGACGAGCCGGAGAAAAGAAAAGTGTTGAGTGTTATTGAGAGAGAGCGGAGCTGGCAGCGGCCGGCAGGTCAGCTGGATTACGAGGGAGGATGGGGATAAAGTGGCGGGAAATCAGAACGATGTCGTGCGGGGCGAGGCTGCTGAAAGGAAAACACCGACCCGAAGATTGAAGATCATCCACGTGTTCCCGGTAGATCATTCACTCCGGTGCTCCATGCTAACTTTAGCATATACGCTATCGACACCATCGTTCATCCTTTTGCATTCCTTCAACAATCATACAGGGAGAAATCCATCGTCCAATAGATAGACCAGAATGCAATGCAGTAGCCGAGATAGACCAGAATGCAATACAGTAGCAAGATAGACCAGAATGCAATGCAGTAGCTGTGATAGACCAGAATGCAATGCAGTAGCAAGATAGACCAGAATGCAATGCAGTAGCCGAGATAGACCAGAATGCAATGCAGTAGCTGAGATAGACCAGAATGCAATGCAGTAGCAAGATAGACCAGAATGCAATGCAGTAGCCGAGATAGACCAGAATGCAATGCAGTAGCAAGATAGACCAGAATGCAATGCAGTAGCCGAGATAGACCAGAATGCAATGCAGTAGCAAGATAGACCAGAATGCAATGCAGTAGCCGAGATAGACCAGAATGCAATGCAGCCACAGGACACACAGGTGTTTTGAGTAAGGGGCAGGGTTCTGTCAGGGTTGTCAAAAAGCATTCTGGGAAATGCAGGAAATCACTGACTGAAGTAGAAGTGGAGGAGCCAGACCGAGGGAACGCAGGTTCACCAAAACAGTAAATTACAAGACTTCATCACAAAATAACTCCTGGACCATCCCAGACTGGAAGGATGGATTTTACATTTAAAACTGAAAGGGTGGAGAATGGGGGTGGGGTTAATCTGTCGGCAACGGACAGTACAAGTGTTTTGTCCATAATGATATATAATATGCTTCTCCTAATGGAGAGAGGGAGAGGACGGTCAGTCTCAAGGTAATGGACGAAGAGAACAAAGTCTTTAGTGGAGGACATTTTCAAAAACAGACGTAAAACCAGAAACACGATGACGCCGCGGCGAGTCGCAGCGGTGACGATGAACTCTGTAACTCAACGTGCTGACGGTGATCGTTGTGTGATGTTCCACCATGATCATCCTGATCTCTGCTCTTTCCTTTTTGTTTGATTTGTTTCATTCGTTCATCCCTTCCCTTTTCCTCTGTAGTTTATGTTGTAGTATTATGTACAGCAGGTTATGTTGTACCAATATCTATAGTATTTGTAACGTTGTGTATCATTACTTGTCTTTCATAAAGGATGAGCTACAGGGGAGCTGTTGGAGGGTGGTGGGTGCTGCTTCCTCCGGGGGGCTGAAAACGAGCCCATGGTGTCACCGGTGTGTTTGGATACCAGAGTCTATATGGACAGAGAGAACCGAGGCGGTAATGTGGGTCTCGTCGCCGTGGTTACTGAGACGAGAGAGTTTAGCTTTAAAATATTGTCATTTGATTGGACTGTTCAATATTTGAGAATGAACTGTGTTCAAAACGCATGAAGGTCTGCCTGTCTGTCTGCCTCTCTGTCTGTCTGTCTGTCTGCCTGTCTGTCTGCCTCTCTGTCTGTCTGTCTGTCTGCCTGTCTGTCTGTCTGCCTGCCTGTCTGTCTGTCTGCCTGCCTGCCTGCCTGTCTGTCTGCCTCTCTGTCTGTCTGTCTGTCTGTCTGCCTGACCTTTTTTTAGTAAGAGTAAGTGTCTATTCTTGTAATCCATTATTAGAATGTTGTTAGTTTTATCTTTTGGTTTCGTTGTTCACATCTTGTCCAGACAACATGCTGCAATGATGACATCAAGTCATATTACTACTATTATCTGTCTGTCTATCTATCTATCTATCTATCTATCTACCTCTCTGTCTGTCTGTCTGTCTGTCTATCTGCCTCACAGTCTTTCCACATCCCTATTTCATCAGGTGTGTGTGTGTGTGTGTGTGTGTGTTTTCTCTCTGGGGGTCCCAGTGGAAGGGAAGCCATTGCCATTAATGGGATTATCATTGATCCCAACAGCAACGGGTGGAGGTTACATCAACACATGAAGCGTGTTTTGAAGACACACATAAACACACACACACACACACACACACACACACTGTGTTTGCATAAGAAATATCTTGAGCGCCCAAATGCACAAACAACCACACATGAAATATGTAAAGCCATTTTGCTCACACACACACAAACAGACAGGCTAGGTTATGCACACACACGAGCGCACACACACACACACACATTATTACACATTCTCCCTGACACATGAAGGAAGAAACAAATGAAGGAAGGGGGGATGAGCCATGCATCATGCATGAGCGGTGAGCTGAGCCGGCTGAACCGAGCCGGCAGCTCTGTTCCAGCGCCGACGCACCGGAGCGCCGTGATGCTGATGTACTGTGTAAGGTCGTGGGGAGGCGGACGGGACTCTCCTGGGAGCAACATGACCTAAACCGCCCTGCTGCACCGCAACCGGCATGTCTAATGAAGAACAAGAATAACAAGCCAGACTGTTTCGCCCCAAATACGACTCAAAACATGGCACTGACGCTGCGTTCAATGTCACGTCGGAATAAGGGAAAGAACGCGAGGACATCTCGCTGCTGCGACTCGTTAAATCTTCATCCAGAATCATGTTTGAGGATGAATTTAAAATCAATCATTTATTAAAAGCAGCAGATGTTTCTTCGCTCTGAGAATCACAGTAAGAATTTCAGAGATCATTTTTTGGCCCCTTGGTCTGATTTTTAGGGGTAAATTTGGTTCTTTTCAATGTTATTGAACTGTGAAATAATACATTTGCGTTGCATTCTGGCAAATAAAAACTCAATTTGTACCAATAATATTTTTTGTTTTAACTTTTTCCCCCTGGCAGCAGGCCTTAAAGAAGAGGCTGGTCCCTCCAATCTTGACGTTTTTACCATATCGGCTGTTATTTTGTGTTTTTCAGAGCTCTGTGTGGGTCTGGGGTTTCTTCTACTGCTGGCTGCTTACTCAGTTGTTTTCTAATCAAAAAATGCTTGATTTGTCTCACCAAGAACGCACTAGAAGAATCCCCCAGTCACAGTCGCCCATGAATCACCTACAGTGGCCCACGGGGGACAATAGGCACATTCACGTGTGAATATTTGACAACTCAATGAAAGGTTCAATTGAGTATGGTTGATGAATGGGAGTAATTGTCTGTCTGTCTGTGCGAGTCCTGTGATGGACTGCCGACCGGTCCGGGGTGTTTCCCCTCCGTGCTATCCCAGCATGCATCGGGTGGAAGGCAGTGGAATGGAAATGAGACCTTTGCAGGCCGAGCGAGTCAGATGGAATCAGCGTTGCTTAATGAAAGGTGCAAGTAAAAACACCTCTGATCATCAGGGTGTTTTTCGCCTCCTTATTTTTAATTTCCAGGGCGTTTCTGCCGCCGGTCCTTCCTGACCCTTCGGAAATTGGTTGATTCGCCGTCATGTTTGCTGTCTGTGTCGACACACTTCCACAATTTGTGACGCCAAGTGGGAAATATCAGAGGCTACAATCAATTCCCACATGTCCTATTTGTAATTGCTACCAGGAGGCTGACAGGAATGGTTCTGGCAGCTCGTATTTACGGTAAATTCGATATGACATGAACGCGGCGTGATTGACCACCATGTTGTTGAGTAATGAGGTTTATAATAAAATGAAAAGCAGTTTGTTTGTTTTTACTTATTAGAAGAAATATGATTGAACGTGACAGATGAACCTCTAGGCCATGAAGGTGAAGGGTGGCACGGTGGCTCAGTGGTTAGCGCTGTCGCCTCACAGGTTTGATTCCCAGTATGTTGTTGGGGTGGGTTTCAGGTCAGGTGAATGTGAGTAACTGCCTATCTGTGTTCACTGTTCAAAGTGTTTCCCTGCCTTCCACACAATGCATGCTGGGATATGCTAGTGAAGTGGCTCTGTTTTTTTTCAGAATCAAAACAGTAGAATTACTTTTCCTGTATTAGAAGAGATATGATCAGAGACACAAACAAAGAGAAGCAGTGCATAGGTTTACCGAGTTCACTCTTCCCACGTTAAAAAAAGAAATAAAAATAGATACTGAAGTCTACTTCTTATTTATAAAAACAATATCTAAAGAGAGACACTCTGCCTCCATGTTAGATAACGAGTTTGTTCATGTGTTCAACATTCAGAGCTGAAATATGAAATATGAAGGTTTATTTGTTGTTTTTGTTTGTGGTTTACATTTTAGGCATTGAGATGGTACTGTAGTCCACCAGTACAATACGCCTCCAGTCACAGATCGATCACTGAGGCAACCAATAGGAAGGTGTGCAAGGTCAGCGTCGTAGCACGCTGACAACAGATGCAACCAACTATCCCTACGACCCTGGATGATGGTGTGAAAGAAACCCAATTCACACACTTATCATGAGAAACCTCGTGTAATTAAAGAATTACCACCAACGATGAGATTCCCTTAAATCACCCGTATACAATTTTATAAGGTCAAAATTTTACGATTCGTCACTTCCTGATTTAGCGAAGCAAAACTCAGTTTGCACCAAAAATGCATTGAAAAGCTTCTTCCATGGATTCCACTGATGCCTCCATTTTTCAAGATACAAATCACACGTCTAGAAGAAGAAGAAGAAGAAGAAAAACAAAGACCAAGACTTAATTGATTAATTGGGCTGCTGCTCTGCAGTCATTTCAAATCATGGGAGCTCCTCAGGTAATATTAGTCCTGTGTGAATAAAGCTACAGAAGTACTAGAGAGGAAGTCGAGCAGGAGTAGTCTTATGTGGTACTTTTTCATGATGTGTGTTAATGTAATGTGAATTTAGCAAATGTGAGAGGAAGAGAGGTTTTGGAGTTGTTTTATTTATGATCAGGACTATTTTATTTCAAGGATTAGCGACTGTTTACGTAAGGCTTAGCTGCAAACCTGGGTGTTTTGTGACTCAAAAAACAATTTATTCCCGCCATTATGAGACTTTAGGGCTGAGACTAAATGTTTGACATGCTAGCAAAGTTCTGCGAGAGGACATGAGCGCTGAAACCTTCCATTAAAATGAATGCACTTTCTGAAATGAGACAGAAGTGAGAGAGGGAGGGGGAGAGAGAGAGGGGGGGAGACAATGATAAGACAGAAACTAAGAAAAGATGAGAGACAGAGTAGAGAGAGGGATTGTTCCCTTGCATCGGGCGTCATTACGCTGTGAAAGGCTCGTTCTCAGGGAGATCATTTCATCCTATTAACCGTGATGTCATTTACGGCGCGTTGAGGACGTTAACGAAAAACCTCTTTGACACTTGTGACAATTAACATCCTGTTTTAACCAGAAATACATTGAATCACGGAAGCGAGATGCCGTCGGAGCGCCGCTTCGCTGACACTTCACGACGCTTTTAAGAGCTCTGCAATTGTGCACATTTCAGGAATTTGTTTCTTGGCGTTTTCCCCCCCGAGAGGGATCGGCCCGAGGGGACTTTTGTCGGGGACGGACACGTTGGCTGGCCTCATTGTCCGCAGTAAACAATGGACAGTATGCAGTGGGGGTCTGCCATCATGTGCCATGGAGAGGCTTCAGCTGCTGAAAGACAGCAGCAAGGGAGTGGAGGGTGGAGAGAGGAGGACGGTGGAGGATGTGTTCAGAGTTACTGTGGTATATATGTGATATACAACGGGTGCATGTAATAAGTTCATACACAGAGAGAAATCCCTTTTCTGAGACTTGGTGTTGGAGAATTTGCTGCTAGCTAGTCTCGTCTGAGCTCATTAGCCCTCAGTTGTCAATTGTTTCTTACTAATAAAGCTTTGCATGGCGACCGCTGTCAGCAGGCCATGTAACGCCTTAATAACTCATCAGCTTTTCATACCTGGAGAAAGATTTAATCAACAAATCCATCTGTTAGACCTTATTAAACGTCTCATTCAACTAAATCCACTCACATCTCTACTCAGTAAAATATCCAGACTAATTCAACTGAAATAAATCGAGTAAATTCAACTAATCAAGTGAGTGAAGTCTGTTGTCGACTTGCTTCAGGAGCTAAACGCTTCAAGAAACACCTTTCATTCACTTGGATATGTTCATGTGCACAACATAACGAACATGAGGGTACAAACAAACCAAAACAAGGGCAGTTTCATCCCACTGCTCAAGGACGGAGTTATGAGGCTCCTGGCGGTCCCGTCTCCTCTCTCGTCTTGGGACATCATGTTGAAATAAAAAAGAGATTGTAACACTCTGATCTTCACTGGCGTGTGTGTGTGTGTGTGTGCATCTGTAAGGAAATGTAGTGGATGGAGTATAGTAAACTCAGGCCACGCCCACACCACGCCGGCGTCTTCGCCCACCGAAAACGCTCTGCCAAGTCGATGAATTTGAAAATGCCGACCTCGCGTTGCAGTCTGGACGGCGAAAACGAAGCCTTTTTATAGCGATGGCGTTTTATTGTCACATGATCCAGACGTGAGCGGCCGGCCGAGTGGTCTGCCCATAACTCTGTACAGTAAGAGAATCTGAGGTCACTGACTGGAGGCCTTTATATTTACCACTGTGTGTATGTGTGTGTGTGTGTGTGTGTGTGTGTGAGCCTCCCTGTCTAAGTTTGAAAGTTAATCTGAGTGGTTAAAATGCCAAGTTGTCATGCAGGACACTGTCGGCCTGACAGGCAGATTTGTCATCGTGGCGTGCGGCCCAGCCTCTGACACCCTGATGGATTGTGGAACAGAAGGCCAGGGTGTCGGTCTGGGAGAGCACCTCCCCCTCTCCCCCCTCCCTCCCTAACACTACCTCCACCTCCCTTTTTGTTTCATCAGAGTGGTGGTGGAGACCTCCTCATATATTCCCTCCACATTCTGCTTTGCTCTTCTTTCTGTTGAGCTTCCTCCTCCTCCCTCTTCCTCCTCCTCCTCCTCTCCTCCTCCTCCCCTCAACTGGACATAGAGAGGAAATCTCCCTCCATCTCCTCCTCCTCCTAACCCTCATTCTCCTCTCTCCTCCTCCTCCTGCCCCGAACTGGATCTGAAGGAGCAGCAGCAGCCGTCTCTATCTTATCACCTCCTCCTCCTCCTCCTCCTCTCCTCCTGCCCTGAACTGGGCTTAGATCCACAATGCTCCTTCCCTTTCATTCTCTCAACCTCTCCTCACTTCTCCTCCACTTCCTCCTCCTCTGAACTGGGTAAATGGCAAAATCAGTCCTTGTGTCCGTCTCCCAATCACCTCCTCTCCTTCCCTGAAAGGTTTAGAGTGGCAGCACTGACCCTCCTCCTCCTCTTCCTCCTCCTCTTCCTCCTCTTCCTCTGCTGTCTGTCATTACTATGCTCTCATAGGTGTCACAGTGCGTTCTGTCTGTGATCCAAACCTCCACCCCCCCGACACCTCCACCCCAACGTATTTATTTATTTTGAGGGATTCGTCGTAATAATCTGTTTCCTGGCGGCAAACATCCCCGATTTGATGTTTATTAAATGTGAAAATGTCAGCAGTCGTCAGATATGGAGGAAGACCCCCCCCCCCCTTCCTCCTCCTCCTCCTCCTCCTCCCCCCGTCTACCCTCCTCTCGCTCACATCCGCCCCGGCCGACTCAAGAGGATAACGCGACGCCCTCACCCCTCAACCTCAATCAATCTGCAAGTCCCGGAAAAGTCCCAAAGAGGGCGACGGCGCTCACCGTCACCGCCGGGCGGAGGACGGCAAATACAGAGAGGCATGAAATGAGTTTGGGTGAGAGAGAGAGAGAGAGAGAGAGCATTGAATAGATGTTGATACAACCGCCTGCACCGCAGCTGAAAACCCGAGTAAATACAGAATAGAAATCTAACATAAAATGAACGTTGAGTTGTCGTCCGTCGCCGCCTCCTGCCTCGTTTTGTGGTCCTGGGAGGTTAACAAATGTTCAGGCTGATTTTAGTCACGTTCTCCTCCGACGTTTCAATGAGGAACGTCAAAAAATCAAGGTGATTGACAGGTGTGAACCAGCTGAGGGGGGAGGAGCACTTTGCTGCGTACTGTACCTTTAAGAACCGATGAAAGCAAAATAAAGGTTTGGTTCTTTTAAAGATGTAAGCCTAAAAATACTGAATATATCTCCAGGATGTTGACAGGACGCTGAACCTCTCCTGGAAGGGAGATGTGGGCGGTTTAATGTGACTCGTTCATTGACTGGATAATACGATGAAGTGTTTTAACCTGTATTCATTCTGGGAGTGTGTGTGTGTGTGTGTGTGTGTGTGTGTGTCCACCATATTTGTTATTCTACGTTGGGATGTGGTGTGAAGACCGACATGTCACATCACACATTTCACCATTTGTGCAGCTAGTCTGATTCTCACACACACACACACACACACACACACACACACGGGTCAACGTTGGTCTGGCACGAGACTGAGTTCGCAGATGGTTCATTGCAAGGCATGAATATGCTGACATGAACACACCGGAGGACGATGCACCAGCTGGATAAGGCCAAGACCACGTGCACACGCACATGCATATACACGCCAGAAATATCACATACACACACACTAGAACTACATCGGCAATATTATCGATCCCATTTGCAGTCATCCACATTGCCTTTCTCTGACGTCTGCAGTTTAACAGTCCCATCAAAAAGCCAATATAAGATGCATCCTGTTTATATTGTGTTTTCTTCTCCTGCTCCTCAAATAAAGGGTGTTTTTTTCTTCCCTCTGTCTTCCATCTCTGTCTTAATGCAGCGAAACACATTAATGCATCTCAAAGCCAGCGCCAATACAAATGATGGCTTTGTGCTCGTTGCTCCCTTTGATGTTACGAGTTGGAAAAAAAAGAGAGAGGGATGAGAGAGGGATGGGTGGGCATGGATGAAATTAAAAATGAAAGGTCGGAGAGAAAGGGTGGATGGGAGAGGGGATGGAGGGATGGCAGAGAAGGTGTTGGGGGAATGGGAAGAGAAGGATGGAAGGAGTGATGGAGGAGAACTGGAGGTAGAGACTGGAGGGAATATTGGGGTTAGGAGGGAGATGACCAGAGAGGAGAGGGGAGAGGGAGGAGGAGCAGAAGGAAGGACAGATAGGAGAGGAGAAGGAGAAGAGAAAACACTTGAGATGTTACTGTTTGGTGTATTTTTCTTATTCCCGTGGATAACTGGTTGACGTGGCGTCAAGTCGAGATGTTTCCAGTGCAGCTAAAAGAGTTTGATAGCAGAATCCTTTTCGAAAAATACTACAAATACTAAAAATACTGACCCTTCCTCTTCCAAAACAATATATACCGTGTTCTTCTCTTGCTATGTTCATAGTTAAGTCAAATTCCTTGTATGGGATCTGATAGATATAGAGAGAGAGAGCTTATTGCACTTTTACCTCAGCACTGGTTCTGCTCCTAGATGCTTGTTTGGGGAGGTGATGCACTTAGGATTTCTGGTGACTTGTAGTTCTCTCGCATACCTATGTTGAATGCACTTATTGTAAGTCTCTTTGGATAAAAGCGTCTGCTAAATGACTGGAATGTAAAATGTAAAGTCACAATCTGAAGCAATCTGAAACATCAACGGTAAATTTCAGGTTTTGATGTCAACCTCAAAGGATTCAGGATTCCCCCCCCAAAAAAGGTCGTTGGAGAATGCCTGCGAAAAGTAACTGCAAAAAGTGTTTTCAAACTTCAGGACCAAGCAGACCTCGAGCATCTCTTCCTCACGAGGACCCGGAGGATGCTGCAGTGGGTCAAGACACGAGAGACTCTCCACAAGAATAGAGTCCTGCAAAGCCGCTAAGCTAATGGATCAGAAAACAAATAAACAGTCACAAGGTGAGAAGGGGCATAAAAATGAATGAATTCCTTGCAGGGGTCATTTTGTGTGTGTGTGTGTGTGTGTGTGTGTGTGTGTGTGTGAGAGAGTTAATGAACCCTCCAGAGCTGTGGCGAGGGACCATCACCACTCCTTTACAAGATCATTTTACAGCCGCTGTGAATCTCCGAGAAAGCCATCAATGTGTGTGTGTGTGTGTGTGAGTGTGCGTGAGGGCATATGTGTGCTGCCTGAGATTGTGTCTGCTTGGTTTATATGCATGTGTGAGTGTGTGTGTGTGTGTGTGTGTGTGTGACCTGAGACAGTGTCCTCACATTTTACTGTCTGCAGTGGTGCTTTCAAACAAAAATATAAAAGGAGAAAATGAACAACAAGGACCCTAAAACGGGGCAGCGGTAACTCAGACGGCGGCAACCTGGACCGAAACGTCATGACTACCGCCGCTGTCCTCTGAAAACCTCCTAACCCCAATGTGTTAACCCCTTCAGAGCAGGGTCAACGTAAAAATAAATAAAAAATGGCTGAAAAGCTTCTATTTACATCTGATTGGAGCGTGTATGTACTACCAGTTGCAGCTGGAGAAGCAACAGCTCAGTTAACCTAAACAAACCACCATTTTTTGGCTTTGTTAGCTAGCTAGCTACCTAGCCAGCAGGCTAACATTGACATGGCTGCTTTGGCAAATCCAAAGCAGCCATGTCAATGTTAACGTGTGTCTACTAGACTCTACTAACACTAGCTTCTACTAGATGTTTTAGATGAATTGTCCAAATCAGATGTATTTTAAAATGATGGTTAGCTGACCAGAAGCTACGGCTAGCTAGCTAACAAGCTGACGTTATCTAAACACTAAATTGATCAGATGTTCCCCCTCAAAATCAGCACAGAAACTAACTATGTTGATTGAATTCTGTTGAGAGGGTAAAGTCGTACATTTAGAAACATAATCAATTGTTCACCAGCTCTGTTGTGAGCAACTGAAGAGCCGTTGACCTCCAATATGGCCGCCAGTGGATACCTGAAAACCCTTTATTAACATCCCCCACTAAATCAACTTCAGTCCTGAAGAGGAAAGTAGATGAAGGGTAGAAGTGCAAAAGGTGTAGCTAGATGTTAGCAAGGTGGTCCAAATATTCTGGTTGTCTATTAAATGTACATTTGTAAACACTTTTAACTTTGTCAGTAGTTTGTTACTTTGTTAGGAAAAGTGTAATACAACGATTTCATCCAGTTGTATATTACATCCATTTATCCAAAGAGAATAGTTTCAGCCATTATCACGTCGTAAGGGAGAAACTCTCACGTTGAGCTTTTAATTAAAATTTTCAATTGAAGGAGCAAATTTCCTTTGATAGCTTTTATTCCAGGGAGGATTAAGGTATGCAGCGCCAAACAATGTCTGTTTCAGGTGAAGATACAAAAATTAATTCTTTGGAAATAATTTCAAGTCATTGTGTGATAGCTTCAGTTGTTAATCACTTGCTATCTTCTAAATGACGCTTGAGGCTAGGAAACTCTCTCCAGCAGACGGCAAGGAGGGCTGAAGGTGGCAAAGATACATGGAGGAAAACCCATAAAACCCACCGATGCGTACCCAAAGCATGGATACCACATTATCCAGCTGATGGACGCTCCACTTTCCTCTTTCTTTCTAGCGTCATTCATTCATGCACGCTCCTCCACACTGGCCTGCTTCACATTCACACAGCGACACTGGAGCAGCTGGGGGTTGACCGCCTTGCTCAAAGGCACTTGATGGTACTTTAAAAGGGAAGGGGAAAGAGTGGTGGGCTACTTAGCCTTTCCGCCAGATGTTTTATTTGAACTGGCATATTCCTTCCTTCCTTTCTTTAGCCTACCGCTGTTATCAAAGTTGATAACAGGAACGTTGAAACAAACTGAATGCACTTGACACCCTCACTGAATGCACTATACTTGCTGCATGTTTGGATTGAAGCACTTTGGCGTGACGATGGTCGCAACAGTGATGCACCGAAGCAGCAATATGGCTTTTATACATACACATTGTTATTTTTACATTGCCATATTGTTATATATATATATTTATTTTTTTACTATTGTTAATTTTATTGTAGTTCTTGTAGTAGTTTTTTGTTTTATCTCCTAGTTTTAGCCCCCTTTCCCTGCAACTGTAGCATGGTTACTCAGAGCATGCCACCGCGCATTTCACTGCACATTCGTGGAAGAAAATACTATGTTATCTTTGTAATACTGTATATCCATGTGTTGGACTGCTGAACAGCCTTGTGCAGAAATACTGCATTTGACATCACAAGAGTTTACTCCTAGTTCGTCCTGATCCCTATCAGGTACCTGGGTATCCTTCAACTGGCTGGTCGGTCTGAAACTGTCTTAGTTCCCCAGAAGTGTGAGAGTTACAGCCAATTAGGTCATGAAGGGTTACCGAGCTGGACCCTGAGAAGTTGTGCGAAGGTTGTGCACACTCAACATATTGTTGAAGACTTGCTGTGTGTGGATCTCTTCCCATGATCATGCTTTTATATTAAAGACAGTTGATGCAAGAGAAACTGTCTGAGAGGAGGATTTTACTCAACAACTTTTGCACCACTATAACTGTGTATGTGACGAATAAAGCTTTGAACTTGATACAACGCTTACCAACTCTTGTGTAGTGGCTGAAAAGTTATTTTCCAAAGTACTGAGATAACTAACTAACTCCCACAAGAGCCGATATATCAAGCAATAAATCATGACTAGCTGTGCTTCGTGGGAATTGTCGGATCAGTTGGAATACCTAGTGGAAATAAGTACTGCATAATACATTGAACTTTATACGTGATACTTACAGTACTTCTATGTTTCCTATGTGTCTGCATCATTCTGTTCTGTACTCATATGTTGTCTTTTGTGTTTTTGATGATGTTCAGGGTCCCTTAAGGTCAACAAAAGTAATTCAAAAAGGGTCTAAGTAAGAGGTTGTCCTAGTGGATGATCGGGCTGAGACACATACCAATGTCATAGTTTTGTCCAATTCTTGACTACTATTGAATATCATTCTCTCTCTCCCCCCTCTTATCGCCTGACACTTTCCACTATATGCCGCCTGACAAAACAGAAATGCCATTTAAATCATTTTAAAAATGGTCTGGGGAAACAACTCGCTCTGCTCCCCGTCGCCTCGCTGCTCTACTTACAAAGCCCTTTGTAACATTAAAGATGACTTTGGGGGGGGGAGAAGAGAAGGAGAGGAAGGAATTGAAGAAGCGGTGGAATGAAACATTTGGAGGTTATGATTAGATATTAGCGCTCTGTTGCGAGAGAGAAAGAATGAAGAAGGGGGAGGAGGAACTTCAATTTGTTGTTCTTCAGAGGTTTGTATCTCTTGGAAGCAGAGGGGGAGATAGAGCGAGAGAGAACGGAGAAAGAAAAGGGGGAGATAGGGGACTTAGTCAACCGTTCACCGAACCCAGCGGTGTGTAACGTTGCCATGACGACGCTAACTTCCCCCTAACGACACCGAGTAGCTGTCAATACTCCCTCCAGGCGGCATGGGACCGGCCTGCAACCGGCAACAGATGCCAAGTGGCGTCGGATCTCTCTAAAGTGCGAGCGCTTCCACGAGTGAAGGGATTCAAATTACAGCAGGTATGATTATCTCCCAGCATGCTAGATTGAGAGAGAATTAGAGGGGATACAACAGAGAGCCCTGTGATGTACCATATCACTGTAGAGTCACTCGGAGGCACCGGCAAGACAAATCAATAAATAATGATATCCTAAACAAATGTCAGAGTGGAACACATCATGAAGAAGAGTAGAAAACTGAAGAAGAACTGAGTGTCTCACGCACTTGATAACCAGTTGGATTTAAGGATCACACACTTGACGAATCTTGTGAAAAGACGAGTTCTCATGTTACTTCAACACAGAACCAAAAGAAACATGGAGGCTTTGAGCGGTTGACCAGTTTACACTACAGGAGGCCATCGAGACATTTGAGTCATGAGAACATGTCTCAAATGATCGTGATGGTCCCGACTGGATCAGGAGGGAGGAGATTCATGATCTTAACGCTCCAATGCAACCGCCCCGAACTAACAGACTCGATGTCAAAAATCAGACGTGATGGAAAAGTTGAGTAGAATCAGCCTACGAGTCATGCAGTGTGTCGCCAGTCCAACACAGCTGCTGTAATGTTTGAACGTGTCAACATGGAAACGAGGAAATGAAAAACTTCAATACGACTTCGATACCATTGTGAGAGATTTAATTTTGTAAATGTTCTATAATTTCACCAAATGTTTTCCGCATGCTGAAATTCAACGTCACCACCACCAGGGGGCGTATGCATGCGAATGGCACGTGGTCTGGAATAGTTAAAAGTTAAAAAATAAAGTTATTAAACAGTCAAGTTACTCAGCTTATTATTTAATTATTATAACTTTAAAATGTATGATGCTTCCCATGGTGCCTTTGGTTAAAATAAAGCGCAGTGGTTGTTCATCAGTGGTTGTATCATAGTATTGTAACTTTTAGATATTAAACTTAGTATTGGCATCAAAGTCCTAGTTCTGGTATCATGACAACACTACTGGACACTCAGAGTCTCATGTAGTTCACTCCGTAACACATTTAACACACCACTGCAGCTCTTTTGTTCCAGCTAAATGACCGTTCAGAAATAATTCCCATTCCATCTCTGTGATTACTTCCTCATGGATCTTCATTTCCTGTTAGGCGTGCTGAACGAGGTCACGCAGGCTTCCTCATTAAGCTGCAGCGTTATCTGATCCTCATGAAATATTACCTCATCTGTATTATGTATTAATTATATCCGTTTAATGTTATTGTTATGCCGCTGGTCTTGTGCATTGCGATGACTGAGAGGTGCCGTTTATTTCCTCGGTGATATTAAATCTGGGCGATGAGACAGCAGATGGTAATAAGTACGACTGTATCAATCTCTCTTGTTAGGGACGGTGACCATCTCTCCTGCAGGAAGCGTATTGTAATTGCTCTATTAAAGTTCAGTCATCAGAACACATCGTGTTTTATTGTAATTACATTATTACCGCAAAAAAATTGTAATTTACGGCGATCTCTTCTCACCGGGTGCAGAGTGAACAGTGTGATTCTATAGACAGTGGGAGCATCAGTCCTGTTTCTGATGCAGCAGCATATTGAAGGTATTGCTTTTATGACTGCCTGCAACACCGCTAGAATACCTGATGTGGCTCTCTGCTGTTCGGCTGTCGTTCCTCTTTGCTTCCCCTCCGATGGTGGTCAACTCACTCATTTTCATTTAATTCCAATATCAGCCGAGTGCCGTGGTGCCACGCCCACGTCCAGACGAGTACCTTTAATAATCTAGGGTTGGAGCGGCCTTGGACACCCCACCTTGGAGCAGTCCCGCACTGTACTGCATGCTGGGATATTTCTGTCAGCAGCATGCTACGGGGTGGTGGGCAGGGGAGGACGGCTGGACTTGGTGGAGCCTCATCCCACTTTTAGTGTCAAATAATGTGCAAATTCTTTTGGTTCAAAAAATAAATAATGAAAAAATGAAAAACATTTATTTTATTTATTTTTTTTAAGTCTAAAATATCAACTTTGCATGTATCCAAGGGGCAAGAAACTGAAATGTTTGAATACTGCACAACATTTTTCGTTGTTATGTTTTCAGTTTTGAATCAGAACAGGATGGTCGAGGTTTTTGAGGTGAACATTATTATTTTTTCTTTCTTTTGCTCTTTTCCATTCCTTTCTCAAATTGTCCCTCCGTCCCACTATTTTGTATTTCCAACTTTTTTTCACCCTCTCTTTCTGTCTTTCTCTCTCTCTTTTCGTCTCCCTATCCAGGGTTGTTTAATAGTCTCAAAAATATCTCTGCAATAAGTAAGATTTTTGTTTTTCAGCCCTGTCAGTCCAGCTACTACACCCTGACTGACTACTAATCTCCCACCCAACTCCCTTAGACACACACACACACACACACACACACACACACAGCATCAACCACACACAGAGAACTCCCTCCTGAGTGCAGGCCACTGATTTATGGTGTAATCTACCGAGGACAGGAGGGCTATTCGTACCAACAGGCAGAAGGACCATCGCTGACCTTTGGTGTCCGGCTCTCCTTATCAACAAACTCTCAGCACTACCAGAGAGAGGCCAAGGCTGAATCAGAATGAACCAAGCAGCTACATAATAAAATATGGATTGATTGAACAAGCTTCCTGGTTAGAATGATGATGCTGGTGGCGGCGGTGGTGACAATGATAATAAGAGTGAGTGTGATGATGATGATGTTCCATTTTGTTCAATCATCCTCAGTCCAAATTAAATCCGTGGAGACAATCCGTGGTAGAATTCAGCCGGGCTCATTTGAGACCGTGACTAAGCCAACTGGGCCAGACTGGTGACACATTGCTGAAAAGTCAGCTTTTCAGGAATTTGGAAGTCTTATTCCCAGACTGACTGCCATACATTTGTTTTAAATTGTATGATGGGTTTTTGACAGGTGTCATGGGCCCTGAGAAAATGAAATAACTACCTGAAAATCACCCAAATTAGCTACAAGGCTTGTTCGCAACAGCAGCAAGCAGAGTCCATCTATTTGCAGCTGCTATAACTTAGAGATATTAACTTTATGCCAGGTTGAGTGAGGTCATTGCATGAAAACACCATCGCCAAGCTCAGATTCTTCCTGTCTGATTGGCTCAGAGGCCCCGGTTGTGCTTCAGACTGAAGTAGCGCCAGACGAAAAAGAACAAACAAATAATTTGAAACGTACAAAACGTACAGAGTCTGCAGTAGTACGTACTGGTACAAGTAAACCGAACCTCCCACTTTGAGTTTCCCATCTAAGCTCATTGAGTCCGACAGCAGCTCTTCCAGTGCTCAGATACTGAACCTGCGGTTGACGAGTCGTTCATTCGGGCTTTCAAGTATTCAGGACGTAACCCGAACACTCAAACTCAACTCGACATACTGCAGATACTGAGCCTGCGATATCTAACGAGCTGCAGTTTTTCAGAAGATTTGCTGATATGATACTAATTGATACTCACTCATCATATAAAATGGACAAGTAGAATCAATAAATTTAAACTGTTAAAAGTGAAACACTTTCCATTACTTTCCTGCCCAGATGTTATGAAGACCATCTAAGACAAAACTTTGAGGTGCTTGTACGAAATGAACAAATCCCCAAAAAGAGTCAAACTGCCCATGACTTCACTGACTACAATGAATACAGCATACCATCGACTTAACGAGGAACTTCAATATGAGATCAAGGTTTGGGGATTGTTCATTTTTAGCTGTTTTACTGTAAATGTTACATATTATCGTATTCTTCACTCCACTGTGTACTTCGTTCTCATGTGGAAGTTAAAGCACTAGGCAACTTCACAAATGGCACTGAGAGGTTTTGGGGACTTAATACCCAGAATGTGTTGTCAGTAAACTGCACACTTCATATCAAGGGAAAGTTTTGTATTTATCTCTTTAGTTTGTCTGTTTTCTTTCATCACTTCCTGTGGGTGGAGAAGGTTTCCTGCCAGCGTCCATACCTGAGAGCAGCGGGGGTGTGATCCTGTTTGTGGTTTGGTCTGATAAGATGTGTTAGTCTAGTGACGCTTTCAATTTTTCTGTTTAAAATGAAGTGTCACTCTACAAAGCTCCCCACCTCCAGCCACCAGAGCAGCTGTCCACCTCTGCTCAGTGTGTGTCTGGGGACACACTGGGTCTCCAGGCAGCCTCCATAATTACAATGGGAGAAACATTGATGCAGGTTATTACATAACTACCGGGCTGCTGAAGGTTGAAACACCGCCACCGTCTTCCTGTGTGAACCAGCTCAGAGGGAAACCTTCAGATCGTCTACGTACAATGAAGACAAATGACATTGAGCTTAATGCAGAGGGAACCCATGTGGGAACCCACCTGCACCCCCAGGCGCAGACATACCCCCGCCCACCCCCCACCCACATCATCACTGCCACCCATCCCCACATTATACACTGTTAGCGTCGATGACACGTCGTGGCCTGATGGATGGGGCGGCTTCATTTGGAGCAATGAAACAATTATGCCGCAGCTCCATCTCTGTCAGGGCTTCAAAAGGTTCGCCGTGCAGAAAGAGAAGGACACGTAACTCACAGGAGTCATCGTTTCAATGAAAGTTGTGTGTGTGTGTGTGTGTGTGTGTGTGTGTGTGTGTGTACATTTCCGTCTATGGCGAAGCAAGAGGGGTCAGTGAACCCCGTGGTAAAGAAGTTATATCAGCAGATATTTGGCAGATATCAGCAGGAGATCTGTCTTTCATTAGCGTTGACACCTGGCAGCTCTTCTACAAACTTTATTACATTCATTAAAGGGCTCTGGACTCTCAGAGTTAAAGTTAAAAAACAACAAAAACATAAACAAAAAGTAGACAATTTGTTTGGTGCACGTACAGAACGGGATCAAATAAGGTCATCCTAGTCTTTATATTTCCTTCTCTGCCTACCCACCCCCCCCCTTCCTCTTCCTCTCTCTCACTAATTACCTTTGGTTTGAAGCAGCTTCGTTAATGGTGTATCATGGATGCTGTGTTGCTGTGTGACCACCAGACCTGACAGTGATTCATAGCTAACACCTGAACAGTAGCTGTGCAGGGCGGCGGATGCATGCGGCGGCGGCTCAGAGATCATTTGAATCTTTTTGTTTTTAGGAACAATCATCTGTGAGAGGAGGAGGAGGCAGCGAACCCTGTCGGTGATCGCTGCCAATACTCTATATGGTTCAAGCACACGGCTGACTCGTTAAAGTCATTTTGACTGAAGTCGGCTCACTTGACTTTTGCAAAACTGGAAAAAGAACACAACTTTTTTGTGCACACCCAGACGCCCTTTCTCTCTCTCTCTCTCTCTCTCTCTCTCTCCTGTCTCTTTATCGCTCTGTTTTCCTCTCTCCTCATTTCCCTCTCTCACTAATTATTAAAGCTTTTAAACAACTTAAATCATCTTGCAGGCCGGACGCGGCGCCGCTGTATTTGGCAGTCATTCACAACTAATTGGTACACTCATAAACTTCCACAGATGCAGGTACATGCAAAAACAAAGGTGACACCTAAATGGCTGCAGCCTGATGAAACTCAGATGCATCACCGCCTTCACCAAGTGCCTTTTGAGAATTATAATTTAACTTCTGTTGCAGGAGGAAAATGGACAAAGCAGGAATATTTGAATACATTTGAAAATTTCCATTCATGAGAGCAACGATCTGGCAACAACACGGGCAGTGAAACTTGACAAAATTGCGCCTTCAACAAACATTTATAAAGCTTTACTTACGCGGTGGTTAGACCTGAGTGCCCGAGGGATAGCAGGTCTATTTAAAGCAGATGGAGTTGCATTTTCCTGGAACGATTTAGGTTTACTCAGCCCTTAAGAGGCCAAAGCAAATGCCAATGCAACTGAAGTTACTAGGAGTGATTACCTTTTTACCGTGGTGAAGCATTTGGACGGTGTTTCCTCAAAGAACAATGTTCCTGTCCAGTCTAAGTCATGAGTGGTCACTGGATCATTGAATGAGATTTTAAAAGGGACACACTGCTTCACACACATTCACACACAGTCCACTGTTGGCTACTGAGCAGCTTCACTGCAGTTGGAGGGTGCGTTGCTCGAGGGCACCTCAGCGGTAATTGCTGTTTCATGAACTGGAGTACCTTCAGTCACAAACGGGCTGCTCTAACCTGCAGCCTCCCTCCTGTAATGTTCTGCAACAGCAACCAAGGCAACATTCAGCAGCATCAGCACTATCAACAAAACACCAGATGATGGTTTTCTGGAATAACGGCTCCACGTCCCTTCAGCACTTTCAGTCACTTTGAAGAATCAAAGCCAAGCTGAGATGAAGCTTTTCTAGAGACGACAGACGACAGGTCTGACACCCGACAAGAGCCAAATGTTTTCCACCTTTTGGGGCAATAACATTTGGATGTACTGTATTTGGTCTTTGCCTGATTTCCCTGCTGGCCTCCATACAATCTCTCTGACCGGGAAACAATCAAATAAAAGCAAAACAATGGCTCTGTGTCAAGCAGGGTCCTGGTTGGCTGCCTGATACGCTGCTCTGCACAGTGGCAGCATCTAATCTGAGATGTATAGAGCAAAGTTAAAACTCTAAATCTTCTTGTGTGTTTATTGAATGTTGCCCTTGGTGCCTGATCCCAGACACAAAATAGCATTGAAACCAGGCAGGGTGACGTATGTATTTTAAAATTGATATTAATTATTTTTGCCACTAAAAAATTATCTAAGCAGGTTAAGTTTTTTAGTTTACCAGAAATAAACATAATTATCTATGCATCTACTTTATCTATATATCTGATTTCCACACAGGGATCATTGGAATTTCATCTAATGTAATCATCTAAAAGTCACATGTGAAATCTGGAAATGAAATTTCCACATGTGAAAATATAATATGTGTCAAAGTCACATGTGAATTCAACATTTCCACATGTGATTGTCCCTATTCACGTGAAAAAATGTTTACATATGTGAAAATGAAGTCTGTGTCACAAAATCACATGTGAATTTGACATTTTCACATGATTGGCTTTATTCACATGTGAAAAAATAAAACACGTGTCCAAAAACCACATGTGGGAACACTCACGTTTCATTTCATTTCCACATGTGACTCTTTTGTAAGGGTAAATCTATAAATCTATAAATCTATAAATCTATCCATTATTGAATCTCTAAACACAGCAGTTGTATTCCAGCAGGTTATTACGATACTTTTATATCCATGTTTGCTCTATTTTGCGAGTCACCTGCACCTCTGTTCCCTGATCTCAGACCAGTGGCGTGATGGCTGTTGACTCTCAGCTGGCCGATAAACACCTTTTTTGTTTTTCTATCCATCCAAAAATGAAATCCTGGTCCAGCAGACGTGTACGGCGCTGACGAGGGAGACCCAATTCCCCTCGCCAATCAGCCGCGCTGCACATGTGCACCGACGGACTCGGCCCGGGGCCAACGAGGAAGAGGAGGAAAGGTGGAGAGGAAATAGAGAGAGAGAATGTACATTGTGTGAGAAAGAGACATTAAGAGACACATACGTGAGAGAGAGAGAGAGAGAATGTACATTGTGTGAGAAAGAGACATTAAGAGACACATACGTGAGAGAGAGAGAGAGAGAGAGACAGAGAAAGAGAGAGAGAGAGAGAGAATGTACATTGTGTGAGAAAGAGACATTAAGAGACACATACGAGAGAGAGAGAGAGAGAGAGAGAGAGAGAGAGTATTTGTGTGTTACTGTCACAATACCAGGATTTTGGCTGTGATAACATCATTTTAATAGCTACAAAAATACCATGACGAAGAAGAAAAACCATCAAGCAACGTCACCGAGCAACATCACTTGTGTCGTGTCACCACATGTTACTTGGACGGCTTTGCAGCAACTTTAGTACAGGGGTTTAGGTGTTGGTTGGTGTGGAGGAGGCGTTCTTCTGTTTTCCTGCAGCTCTGTTCACATCTGTGTTCCTTCTGCCCTCCCTCTCCTGCAGCGGTAGCCATTGTAAAAAGTCGCTTCATGCATTTATCTTGCGTTTGTCCTGCTTTAAAACTGCTGAGTGTTCCTTCCTGAATGCACAGTAGAACCAAATTAATCTATTGTAACAGAAAACTGTGGCGTCTCACAGGCGACGTGTTAACCAGACCTTTCACTGCAACTTCTGATGGCTGAAAACGCTAAGATGAAACTTCAATGACGTCCACGGGGAAATTGGGTCGGTGCAGCAGCAACTAGTCAGCCCCCCCCCCCCAGGAAGGACCAATTCTCTGGTGGACATTTTAAGTTCTATGATTGTAAAATTGCAATTTGTGCAATATGCCTCAGGCATTAAAAACACATTGAACTGGATCTAAGCTGCTTTATCTTGCAAAAAATGGTCAATAAACAGCAAAACATCTTCAAGAAAACAGACTTATTGTGCGTCTTCTTATTGTAAAACAAGAGATCAATACTTGCCAGAAAGTTCAAACTCGTAAACTTTATTAAAAATAAACATTCAGTCCATTTCTATCAACTGCATTAGGCTTAACAATTGAGACCATATACTGTAAATACACAGTACACACAGTATGCAGGCGACTCAACACATTGAGTCGAAAGTATGAGATTACTCACATGTATGGCTTTACTTAGTTGTTACTAACGGCATGGATTGCTTACTTATATATGGATTATAAAATAGGAAATATGTGTTAAATATACAAACATAAGCATGTATACGCTTTGTTTTAATCATGTGTAAGTATGAAACGGTGGAACTGTCAGTATGTACAGTAGTATGTAACAATGAGAGGGATTCACAGCAACATGATGCAGACGTGCGTCGTGTGTACAGAAGGTCATACCTACGTACAAGAAATACCGCGGCATGTAGACGTGCGTTAACCTACGATCAAACACACCAAAGCTCGACTTTTCAAAACAATTCCTCCTGCAGATGGAGTGAAAAGTGCAGCAGTAGTTCAGCGAAGCAGTAAAAAGTAGGACTTCTGTCTAAGTAGCGGTCAGTCTGCGACCTCATGGTCCCTCCTGCCCCAGGAGTCCCACGGTCATCACAAAACAAACCACTGCCTCCAGGAGATGCATTTGAAGAGTTTTTTACCCTGTTGGCCAATGTTGAGTGTTTTCAACACAAGAAGCCCTTGTTGATTTTATAATAGTGCCATTAAGCTATTAATTAGAAGTAGCAGCTCTGTTAGCTGAACAAGTGCTTGCAGCAGCGAGTGCCACTCCAGCAGAGACGCTCCCAATAACAGACACTAAGTCCCATGGTTTACTTTTTCTTTCTGCCCACGAGTGTTTGTTTTCTTTTCCTCTCTATTTTTTGTAATTCTTGGTTGTGTTTTTATCCTATGTGATTTTAAGCTAAAGCATCTTTGAGTATTGAGAAAAGCGCAATACAAATAAAATGCATTATTATTATTGTTTGGAAAAACTGTTGTTGTTTTCGAGACATTAGAGGTTTGTGTTACAACACTAATTTGGTACCACAGTGCAACGCTAAAGAAAAACATGATAGCAGTGCTGCTGCAGAATGGATGCAGGATGAATGAATAAAGGACGACATTGACAGTGGCTACTATCCTAAACAGGATAGGGTGGATAGATGGATAGGCAGGGTGGATAGATACTAAAAGCATGAAGCCGGACCTCGGCAGTTCCTCCAACTGTAAAAAGCACAACGATCGAATACAGAGAAGCCGGGAAAATGTAAAGAGACAAAGAATCACAGGAGGGACGTTGGGGGAGACATGAAACTGTTTCTTACCTTGTAAATGCTGCGTGCTCTCTAAACCCCACTTTCATCACAGGGACATTATCACTCTCTCCACATATATTACAACTAGATTTCTGCTAGTAACGTCAGGTGCTTTAAGAGACAATCCCATTCTTTCCCACTGTGGCATCGTTTGTGGGAACAGCTGTTTGTGACTTGTGTTGTTGGTAAGCAACTATTGAAAACCCGTTTGAACTCCTGGTGTTCTAATGCCGCAGAGCGCATCCTTCCCATTAAAACTAGCAAGAAAAAGAAGCCAGTACTCTGACGTTGGGTTACCGTATACTTTTCCTTTCAGTTCAGTCTCCCTGATATTTGAATCACAACAGCCCTGACACAAAAAATACAACCTGGTCCAATGAATTCAGCCATCAGTCGATGACGTCACAACCCAGCCCTCTTTCTATTGGTTCTTGACTCACTACGCTTTTTAAAATCTCCCAGAAATGTCAGACCCTCCGTCGTTCCCACGTAAAGTGCCCACTGTGGTTATATGGCCAACGTCAGCTGAATCATCACCACCTCATATAGCATAGAGACAAACATGTGACTGAAACTCCAATAGAATGACTCCAAGAGTAGAGACAGAAATAAGCGTCAGGTTGTGGTTCAGGATCTACCTCATTCTGCACAACCCATGACTGTCCAGAGACTAAACCCTCTTGAACGTCTCTTCTCCTTCATCTCCTTCATCTCCTTCTGCCCTTCATGACTGAAGTGGATTTAACATTGAAATCAATCAGGACAGCTTCACCTGATCAGCCTGTCATGTTTGTATCAAGTATATATCAGTTGTTCTTACTACCAATACACAATATTTGTGGAGTAGAAAGTAAGTAAAAGCCTAATTGGTCAGCTGATGCGTGGAGGGGCGGGACATAAACATGGTGATCTTTTATCTCGATGCTTTGATGTCGTCGTCTGCAGAGAAGAAATAAATATCGTCACAAACATTTCTTAACATTTCTACTGGTTTCGCCTCACACTGCAAACGCTTCTATGCCTACTTATCTGCTGATGCATGGCCTCACTTACTACACTAGAAGGTGTAATATTTTCTATTTTCTATTTTTTTTTTTTTAATAGTTCCTCATGAATACAAACTGTGATAAGAAATACTCCAACTCACACCAAGGGAAAATAACGAAACAACACGACACAGTGATGTAGTGTGATATTCTATTTGTTTTGACCCTTACGAGGACCCGTACTGCTCTTCCTTTGTTAAAACTCCAAACAAACTGCTGAAAACCAGAACAGCAGCAGAATGACACATTTCACGTTGAGAGCAGGTGCCGAACAACAAATTATAAAGGAAAATAAGTAAAAACAAACAAACAATTATTTAAGATTAAAAGACTAAAACATATAGTATTTAAAATAGCAGCTAAAAGACAAAGAATGAAATTAATTCAATTAAAATTACTTACAATTGAAGCTTACCAAATTATTTACTATCATTTTGAACTCATGTAGCTTCAGGCTTTGCTGTAAGGACTTCCTGCTATCTGGAGCATAGGATCTAAAAGCAGTCTTTCCAAGAAGTGACAACAAATCCTGCAATTCTCTGGGATGTTAAAAATGGAAACATCTCCCAAATAACAGGGAGGGGAAGTGGAGCTGCAGTGAGCTCAGCGTCCGGACCAGGACTGAAATAATTAGTTTCTGCTAAACTACAGAGACGATGGCGGCGTTTCACCGACCAGCCGCCGCTCTGCTCTCTGCCTCACTGTTCCAACACTGTCAGAGCTGGAGATGGGAGATGGGAATGCAAAATGGGATGTCAAATGTGAACATAATACCTCGGCTGCTTTAATTTATTGAAGAGCTCGGCTCATCATGAGTAACTTGTACATCAGAAAGTAGAAATGGCTTCTAAGTGGTGCAATTTATTCAATTCTGTCACCTTCAATTCTACGCTTTTCACACTTTCCTGTACTTGTCATCGCCCTAATGCGTAATTGCCTCTGCAGTGAGAAAGCAAATTCTTCCAGAGACACCTGGCTCCTTTGTTCACTTCATATTCTCTCTGATGAATCTTTCAAATTAACATATTACAGTGCAATCAAAGTACATGTTGCCGTTCAAAGTTAAACGGCTGCTGAAGGGCCTATTACTGGCCTTTGTGTTAAAAAAAATGAAATCTAACATTTTCACCCCGTCATTATCCGCCTGCGCTGACACACATTGTGAGAAATACTCAAAGCAAAAAGACGTTTTCTCAGAACACAAGACAAAGAAAAGTCAGGTTGGCTTTGAAGGACGGCTGTTGCTTTGAACGCCAGGACGAGACGAAACCGCCAAGGCGCGGTAGGATGGAAGACGAGACGCTCAAAATAAATGCCATCTGTCTGTTTCAGTATCTCGGATAAAGAAAATAGACACGAGTGCTTGTGAGTCACACGGGAGACGATGTGAACTGCTTTTCAGAACAAAGCCTCTCGCTGGTTTGCCGTCCAAACAGTTGGTGAGTGTTGGCTCCTGGCCTAATGAAGGAGCAGCCTCCCATTGTGATGTCACAAAGAAACTTCACAGGGCCGTTTGGCTGTGACACGTTGATCATTCATCACTCAGGACTCGGATGACCTGAACTGACTGGGTAAGACTTGTATGTGCACAATATGGGCTCTCTCACGATGGGTTTCATCAAGTCTGTATGTGTTTGTGTTATGGACGAATCATAAAAAACTAAATTTCAACATTTGTTCAGAAATCAACATTGACTTTTGTAATATGGCGGTTGAAGGAAAAATCTATCCCGAAAAACACGTTCACACTGTTGAAAAAGTAAAAACTGTACCTTGCATTTCTAGGCTCATTTTGCTGTTTGGTGTATTTTTCTCGTTCCCACGGATAACTGGCCAAATGGATCTCATCAAGTTGAGATATTTCCAGCAGCTACAATGAAGTTTAATAGCAGAATAACGTCATACAGGATATCATACAGGAGAAATCCATCGGAGGAGAGAGACCAATTTCTCCACCAACAGTAGCCAAGATAGACCAGAATGCAATGCAGCCACAAGACATGATGTCGAGGAATGAGGAATCTGCTGGGTCACTCCTACTTTGCCTTATCAACCAATAATTTACTCACAGAGCTTGATTGAAAATGTTCATATCGTCTGTGTGGTCAGTGGAGGGGAGCTTTAAAATAATTACTACTAATAATAATAGTTAATAATAATAATCCTAGCAGTGTGAAGTGGCTCTATGGAGCAATGGAGGTAGAGCAGCAGCAGAGAGAGCTTCTGGTGTCGGGTTCTTTCCATGTCGTCCCCTGAGGATCCTCTGTTTCATTAACAAGCTCATAAAGACGATTTATTCCAACGTTAGATATCCACCATTTGAAAAAAGTGACACGTGCTATTACAAATATCTGATAGCACAAAATGAAAACTAATTATGGAACTTTTTGAGAGATAGTTGCTCACCAAATCCCTCGGTTGACCAAATAACTCATTTCAGATACACAAGGTTTCACGTTGCCGTCAGAGGTGGTTTCAAGGGTACCAAAATGTTAAGATATGGAAATGATATCAAGAGACAGGAACTTGGAACAAAAGCCTTGATAAATAATAGTTCCCTAGAATGCAAATCCCCTTTTGGAAAAAGACCAAATGCGCCGGCTTGGCACGCCCTGCCGCAATGCAAACCAAGGGCACCAAAACCTGCAGAGCTCATACATAAACATACGGTCTGAGCTGGGTACTTTCAAAATGTAATCCATTACAGATTACAGATTACCAGTTACCTGCTCAAAACTGTAAATGAGCGTAATCCTCTGAACGTACTCTGAACCGTGTACTATTACTCTTTAATGTAATCCATTACTACTCAAACTCTGCATGTGAATTAGAAAATAAGAGGTGAGATAATCACTTTTTACTGCACGTTTGCTAAACTAAGTGCTGCAGTAGTTTGGTAATTGTTTGGTAAAATGAGGGTTTGCCTTGTTTTCAGGTAAAGATGTGTTTTGTTTTACAGTACAATCGTTTGGTTCGTCTGCAGTAGTGATGCAGGATGGATGCATGAAGATCACACATTCATGACCACTGTATAGGCTCAGCAGGAAGTGCTCAGTGTGTGTGTGTGTGTGTGTGTGGGGGGGGGGGGGGTCTAACACTACAAACAGCAGTCAAAACATCTGTCAAAGGATAAGCCTCGGTCGCTGCCCGCTGTGCAGCTAATAAAGTCAAACTGTGACTAAATTAGATTTACCTGCTTTTTATAACAATCTGCATACTGTAACCTGCCAAAAATATACTCTGCATCACGGTGCTGCAAACCAGGAATACAATGATAATGAAAGAGAGAGAGAGAGCGAGAGAGAGAGAGAGAGAGAGAGAGAGAGAGTCTACACAGAGAAGCAAGGAAGAATAAAAAGGTGCGAGAGAGAGAAACAGAAAAAGAAAGAAAAAACGACTTAAAAAGAAAGAAAAAAAGACGTTAAAAGGTCTTTTAACATCATAGGAAGTCATGCACTTTTTTATTCATCACATCACTGGACAGAAAAGGAGAGAAAAAGAAAGTCTTAGTGAGGAGTAAAGACAAGAAAGAAAAATGAGAGAGACAAGAAGAGAGAGAGAGAGAGAGAGAGAGGCCAGAGGAGGCAGATCTTTATTTACACTGTAGAATTTATTGCGTCCATCCTTACGCTGTGTGGCATGGGAGCCTTCGCCTCCTGGCCGGGGGAAGCAACATCATTTCAAGCTCGAGTGCCCGCCGCACCGTCAAGTGTCCTGCCAGAACGCAAACAGCTGCAGAATACCAACAGAATCCCCTGACCTTTCCCCGGCATCTGCTGTTCATCTGAGCAGTAGAAAGGCTTCTCTCTGACTGCACTGGAGCCGCCGTCTCCCCGCGGACGCAAAACCCCCACAGCAAACATCATAACTCCTCCAACACATCCCAAAAAACATTTATTTTTATTTTATTTTTTTTTCCCATGATGCTCTATTGATCCCCCGGAGGAGAAATTTCATCTTTTTGTCATAGTGCAGGGTGAAAAACACTGAATCATAAAATATCACGGAATGAACACGAACTCTCTGAAATGCGGATCACGTGATCTGGACACAAACACATTCCTCCGCCATGAGAGGGTGATGGTGACGAGCAAGGAACTGGACTCGCCATTTTCATTTAAGATCAGAGTTAAGGCTAAGCTTCTACAACAGGTTAGGGTCAGGGTGTGGTCACAAAACCTTCGCTGACAATGAAAACTTGACTCACAGTATAAAGATTATTTGCACGTTGGGAATAATGCTGCTCAAGACAGATGTATCCGTCCGTCCATCACCCCGAGCTCCATCCCTCCATCCACCACACCACTTCAAACCACGGCCTGTTTCTAGCCGTGTGGGAAACTTCTTCCTCTCACTTTCCTCTCAACATGGGCCCAATCCCAATGTCCCCCCTAAAGCCTAAGCCCTGAACCCTCACGGACTTAACTGACGTCACCTGGTAAGTGCTTGAGTGCGAGAGGCTGCAAGGGCTCCAAATTGTATGGAATGGGACAGCACTTTGCGACATATCGCGTTACCTTGACGACACCAATTTTTTTTTTTATGTACGATTGTGGGTTTGGGACTTTTTATTTTATGTTTTTTACTTTCTTCACGACCAAGGCACTTCAGGGACCGACTGCCCGATCTGAACGTCTTCCAGGCTCTTTCCTTACAGAGTGGACAAGAGTTAATTGTCAATAATCAATTGACTCGTTTTGTCAAAACAGCATCATCAAGCAAAAATTTAAATAAATGGTTGATGAATAAACATTTGTCCTACCATTTGTTTACCGTTTTTTTAAACGCTTCCGGGCTTCCCCTGGTAACCCCGTATTCAACGTCACAACGCTATGAACTGTGGGTAATTCCCTCAGGCAAAGTCTGCAGGCATGCCGACTTACGGAAAGTGTGCATAAAGGGCTCAAAAGGTCTGCGAGAGCGCCCTCATGCACTTGACGGTTTGACAGTGGGACAGCCCTAAACCCTCGCGGACTTAGCGGGAACGCGCCTCAAAGTCCGTGAGTCCGTGAGTGTGGACATTGGGATTGGGCCATGCTCTCTGAATTTCAAGACACTGTGCTAATTTCACAAAATGTCCCTCCTTCTCCTCCTTTAACCTCCTTCCTCCCATGACTCCACCCCCCCGCCTCCCCCCTCCTCCCCTTCCCCCGTACAGCTAGCTAGCTGCTGCGACGGCCTTTGAATTCAGAGCAGACATCGAGCCAATTGATTTGCTAAGTGGTCCCTGGCTACCACACCTGGACCGGCTCCCTCCCTCTCCGGCATGTTTGCTCATTGTAACGGGGGTTTCACGACGAGGCTGGCCAAGCCGCTCGCTGGCCGGCTGTGTGTTAATAATCACAGACACAGATGGTGACCAGGATGTTGGAGTTACACTGTAATTATCACCCCGGCATTGTTTGGTCAGGGGGCGGTGTTGACGTTGTTCGTGATGAGACAGTTTCCTGCCGTTCTTGTTTCTTCTTCCCTTAACTCTTCCCTTCCCTTCCCTTCCCTTCCTTTCCTTTCCTAACTCTTCTCCCCTCTCTTTCCTCTCCTGTCTTCTTCCCTTCCCTTCCCTTGAAAGAGACCTGAGCTCATCTGGAAGCAATACAGTTTTTAATTTGGAGGCCTTGCTAAAAATTATAAATAACCATTTTCTCCCCGATTGTGCTCGTCTGATTTGTGTGTGTGTGTGTGTGTGTTGTCAATCTGCATTTAGCAACATAGTGTGTATAAATGTGTGTGTTTGCATGTGTATGTGTACTATTTCCATGTAGTAGAGGTGTATTTTAATGCGTACGACACCCTAATTGATGTGATATGTGTCTCATTGCCATGTATTAGTGTTATTCTCAGTATGTGTCTTCATGGTGTCGTGATACATGAACATCTGATGTACTCATCTCTCTGTAGCCTATCGAGGCTTCGTCGCTGTGTCACAAATCTCCCAGAAACCACTAATGGCACTAATGGCGTGTGACTCCCAAAACTCAGATTCTGAGTTTGACTGTAATTGTTGGAGCTGCTGGAATCGACTCCTTGACTCCTATTGATTAAAAGCTACATTTGAGACCTCTATGTGGCATCTAAACCGTGGTGACGCTTTCATGAGGGAATACCTAAAGGTAATTCATACAAATTAAGAATTAGCAAATAGCTTTTTTATGTACACAGACAAAAAAAAATTGGTTGAAAAAATGAAATTGACGTGAAAATGAAATTCTGACTCCCAGTCATTGACTAAGAGCCGACCCCTTAATTAGTGTCAAGGAATCAACTCTTTGGGGGTCGACTCTCTACCACAATCTGGACCATCATGGAGATGCTTTGGAAAATTGATACTGACCCAGGAGCCCTTGACCCTCCGGCCCTCGCCTCTACTTTAAAGAACTACAAGTGTCATTTTTATTGCTACCTAGCTAACTAGCCAGCAGGATAAGTAACTAATGTTAAGATGTGACCATTAGCCACTGCTAATGGTAACATTTGTTTCTACTATATTCACTAGCTGGTGCAAATATCAAATGTGTCCTCAACAAGACAGTGATGGTTAGCTGACCTGATGTTAGCTAGCTAACAACCTACATTATCACATATATCAGTGGAGAAACGATCAGTTCACAGTCAAAAACACCACAGAATCTAACCATGTCTATTCTGTTCTGTTGAGGCGGCCATGTTGTACATTCATAAACACAATCAGCTGCTAACAGCAACTGTTGCACAATGGCTGAGGACCTCCAATATGTCCGCCAGAGGATACGTGGCATCACCTTGTTCAAACCCTGCTCTCCCCTGTAGATTGTGTAATTGTTACATCCTCTCCTGCTTCCTGCCCACAGGTTGCTGCATGTAGACAGACTGTGGCGTCCAGACAGAAAGAGGGTGCTGTGCAGCGTGGAGGACATCAGGTGGACAGATGGACGGATGGCACCAGGGTGAGGGGGGGGGGGGGTGGGGACCAGCACGAAGCTCCGATATAATATCTCCACCTGCCTGTCCTCACGCCCCGTCTGACCGCAGGCCTTGTGTGACCGCCGCATAATAAAACACAAGGCAACGCCGGCGATGCGACGCCTCTGTTGAGACTCTCTCACTCCGCCCCCATCCCCGCCACTGCCATCAAGGACACCCATTCCTGTACCCTGTTTTAAAGTTGTCTGAAAGTCGTGCCGAGAGAGAGAGAGAGAGAGAGAGAGAGAGAGTTCGGGGCTAACAGGAAGTAAAGAGGTTGTGATAACACCATTAAATGCCGCGCCACCACCGCCGCCTTCCTTCCCAGGGCTCTGTGTGTGATGCCGGATCCAGGCACAGAGGCTCTGGGCTGGGGGAGAAAGGGCAGGGGGCCCTCTGGGAGCCGGGTTGTCAAGGGTCGGCTGGTAAAGACGGTACAACAGAGGGGTCGGGGAGGGGGGTCTTTTCCACAGTGCCACGATTGACATCAACACCTATGGGTGAGCGAGCTCTCGGTGGGTCCTGCGGCGAGGCCAGGCCCGCGTTGAGCTGAAGACATTTGTTGTCCTTGAAGTGAATGATTATTCAGCGTGTCGCCTCACACTGATGAGAGAGAGACAGACCATCTAATAGAGACTAACAATCATCGCTCGCTCAATTTTAAACCCATAATTCATGTGAAAGTGCCCGGGGAACGTTTCTATTGTTTTTGCTTTAGCTTGTTCCAGTTTTGGTAGATTGACTTTGTGTTTGACTTTGTTTGCTTGATTTCTTCCCCCCTCTCGATTGGGTTTTGATGAATTACGTCTTGTTACGTAATTTCTCTTATTTGTTTGTTTGTTTGCCGTTTTGCTAGCTTGCTCACTCGGAGGGGCTACACGGCACTGCTAGAATTGATAATAAGGTCTAAGTGGAATTCCTGACAGAAATTTAGAGTTGGGATGATTGAGAGAGAAAGAGATTGTGTGATTGGTTGAAAGAGAAAGATTGGACAATTGGGTAGAAAAGGAATGAGAGGAAAAAGAGGGAGTGTCTCTACCTTCAAATGAGTGGATATATTGTCAAAAAACTCTTGCGTCGCCTGTAAAAGCGCCTCCTGCCAGTCACGCTGTTATTGACAAACTAACTCAATGTCCAAACACTGAGGGCAAAGATACAGTGAACAGCAGATGAAGCTGGAAACTGAATTGGAGTTGCACAGAGGGGCTGACTAGCAGGGGAATAATTCATACTGCAGACTGCTGAGGAAGTTTCAACTCTTTGAAAGTTTCTAATAATGAACACAGTGGCTGCACAGAGTGTCCTGGCTCGCCATGAAGTTCCCTCTCTCCACCTCTTTCTGAGAGTCTGTTCACGCATACTGAACACAAACGAGGAGTGGGAGAGAAACACTGGGTCGAGGAGGTGGGAGGGGAGGGAGTGAATGGGGGGAGTGAATGGGAGACAGACACCAGCCAAAGGAGAGAGATGGAAGAAGAGGGGAGAGACCGGAGGATGGGGAAAGAGACGTCTTAGAAGAGAAAGAAAGAGACTGAGAGAGTGGACAGAAAGAACGTCTTTGCAATGGAGGAGAGACAAGAAGAGGAGGAGGAGGATAGGATGAGGAGAGAAAAGACAATTGAGGAGGAAGGAGTGAAAATGAGATTCAGGAGAGTGAATGAAAAAGGGAGAGAGTGGAGAGAGGATGAGGAGAGAGGAGGGAAGGAGTAGGAAAGAATGAAGGGGAGAGGGAAAGAGTTGTGGCGAGAGAAAGGTTGGAGGGGGAGGGAGAGAGTGGTAAACAGTGAAGGAGAAAGAGGGAGATGTACATGCATACAAAAAGCAAAACAAACCCTCCGTCACACCAGACAAGCTCACGGCGGCTAAACTGAGTCCATATTCTGTAATGCAGCAATAATATGTTTGTTGAGGATGACATTTTCAGTAAAGTGAGGGACACCATGCAGAAAATTAGCTGGCCCCTCCAGACCCAAGTCACATGGCTGCATCTGCATTTCTCCCTTAAAGAGCAAATACCCTTAAAGAGACAGTACCCTTAAAGAGACAATACCCTTAAAGAGACGATACCCGTAAAGAGACAATACCCGTAAAGAGACAATACCCTTGAAGAGACGATACCCGTAAAGAGACAGTACCCTTAAAGAGACGATACCCGTAAAGAGACAGTACCCTTAAAGAGACAGTATCCTTAAAGAGACGATACCCTTAAAGAGATAGTACCCTTAAAGAGACGATACCCGTAAAGAGACAATACCCTTAAAGAGACGGTACCTGTAAAGAGACGATACCCCGTAAAGAGACAGTACCCTTAAAGAGACAATACCCTTAAAGAGACGAAACCCGTAAAGAGAGGACACCCTTAAAGAGACAATACCCTTAAAGAGACGATACCCGTAAAGAGACGATACCCGTAAAGAGACAGTACCCGTAAAGAGACAGTACCCTTAAAGAGACAATACCCTTAAAGATATGATACCCATAAAGAGAGGACACCCTTAAAGAGACAATACCCTTAAAGAGACGATACCCGTAAAGAGACGATACCCATAAAGAGACAGTACCCTTAAAGAGACGATACCCGTAAAGAGACAATACCCTTAAAGAGACGATACCCCATAAAGAGACAGTACCCTTAAAGAGACAATACCCTTAAAGAGACGATACCCGTAAAGAGGCGATACCCGTAAAGAGACGATACCCGTAAAGAGACAGTACCCTTAAAGAGACAATACCCTTAAATATATCATACCCGTAAAGAGAGGACACCCTTAAAGAGACAATACCCGTAAAGAGACGATACCCGTAAAGAGGACACCCTTAAAGAGACAATACCCTTGAAGAGACAATACCCTTAAAAAGACACTACCCTTAAACAGACCGTACCCTTAAAGAGACAATACCCTTAAAGAGGCAACACCCTTAAAGAGACAACACCTTTGTACATAACATTGTTTCTGCTTAACACCGCAGATGAGTAGCCTACAAGTATTTCTTGCCAATAAACGGAGCAGATATAATACTTAGCTGCAGGGTGAACGCATCAAGAAGGACCTCTACAATGGCTACCACTGTATAACCTCGTTCCCCCAGTGATGTGTTGTTTTATATCCCATCAAAGGCAGCCCATGTAAGCCTGTGGATTTGTCCGGGTCCCAACAGTGTCTTAGCTCTTGGTCTTACAGGATTCCAATGTGCTGATGTTCCTGCAGGACAGAGCCTCAATCGAATTTCGACAATGGCGACCACTGCATGTATAACTCTACTGTTAGTGGGTGTTCCTCTACAGCTGCACATGCAGGCAGGTCACCAGGCCAACGCCACTGCTAACGCTACGTTAGCTAGTGTGCTAATCAGATGCGTTAACAACAAGACAGTGATGGTTAGCTGACCAGATACTAATCTAGCTAGCTAACAAGTTGACATCTAAAGGAAGTCCACTATGGCCGACACCTGAAAGCCCTCTATCAGATGACCCAATAAGATCATGTGAAGATGAGGATGTCTCTTCTAATATTATTACAATTTGTCGGTAATAAACGCTGAAGAACTGGCTGTCCACTGGCTGTCCACTGGCTGTCCACTGTCTGTCCACTGGTTGTCCACTGGCCATCCACTGGCTGTGTACAAATGCTTTCCCTTCCTCTTTTGACCCCAAGTAAGCCATTTGTCATAAACCAATATGCTGAAGATTACTGAATGAACATAGAGCTGATCTGGGGGAGGAAAGAAACACAAGATATTCATGTGGTGCATCTGTGTGTAATAAATTTGAGGGAGATTGCATTGTCACCGGCAGAATTGGATCCAAATAGGCTTAGTGCTATTAACATTAATAACCATCAGATACTAAATATATTTCCCTCTCATGATTCCGGCCCTATGGGGATTGAATTATTCATGGAGCCTGTTTGTAGACAGGAAGAGAAATGCTTGCCACGGGAAAAAGAGAAAATACACTAAAATATGGGGAAAAGAGTGTGAAAATATCATATTACTCGCTAAGTCATTGCTTATTTATTTCCCATATGAAACAATGCAGATGAAGAGACGCTCCAGAGTTTTGAGAAGAGCTGATGAAACTTAATGGTGGCGATGCCGTCACTCGGTTTCCCCCTTCTGCCTCCATCCGTCTGCCCTCTCCAACCAGTCAGACACACAAATCTCCCAATTCCCAGCCGGCATTATCACAAAGCTTTATTTACACGGCCAGGCAAAAAGTTTGGACACACTTAGAAGGGTTTTTCTTTATTTGAATTTTTGGAATTGAATTTTCCACATTTTAGAATAATAGTAAAGTCATCAAACTATGAAATAACACAAAGGGAATCATGCAGTGACCAAAAAAATGTTAAACAAATCAAAACTATCTTATATTTTAGATTTTTCAAAGCAGACACCCTTTGGCATCAACGAGTAAAGAAATTCCACAAATTAACTTTTAAAGGCAACAATCACTATGTGTGTCTTTAAAATGATGGTTTAATCATCGTGGTTCAACATTCTCTACCTCTACATTTCAACTTCAAGTTCTAAATGAAAACTACTTGTTGGGGGTAAAATTTTAGTTTTGAAAAGAAATTCAAACTTCACTATTTATATTCATCTAAGAAACTAATTTCAAGCATTGAAGCATCAAGCCGTTAGATCAAAATGTCTTTCAGATCATGAGAAACAGTTAGCTGTGTATCTCAGACCTTAATGCCGAGAGGCAGATACAGTCTGCAAAGAATTACAGGGTGACTGCATGTGAATTCTCTGTGATGCTGGAAGGCGGTCTAACAGCGGTACGTAACCTTTACAAAGTCTGAGTGGTAATAGAGGCTCTTAAAGTTGTTAGAGCCTCGGTCTCATTAAAACACACCTCTACTACTCAGACACAAACCAACGATCCACTTCAGCCCAAAGGTCAAGAGTCACTCAGCCGCCGCTATAGGAATGATGCATTGATGATTCAAACCTGTGTTTAGCTGACTGTAGTCTCAGGCCTCTGGGAGAGAGCAGGAGACGTAACATCACCGATATGGTTATGAATGTTCAAAGCGGAGAGAGCAGTAAGGAAGGAAGCAGCTTCTGTCATCTCACAGCTCTAACTAGGCAAGCAGGAAAAAAGCTGGCGCACAAATAAACCAGAAGACTTCCTCTACAACTACCTAAGTTCTTGTTGTCATGACAACTTCATCATGTCCCGTTGCATCATCTCAATCGGGCACCGATGGGCGATTGGTTGATTGACAGGTGAGGTAGCCACCATTTGAGCTACTGTACATACCACTGACCACTTACAAGACAATTGGTGAATGATGATACGTTTTGCAGTGCTGTTTTAACAACAACAGGTAACTAAAGTCCTCGCTTGATGAAGTTACAGCCTGCATACAGAGCTTTTTGAAACAGCAGGTTTAAAGGCACTTGCTGGGATCCTTTCTTCAACTCATAACTTGAACCTCACCTTTTGTTTTTAGATGACTGTCCATGTCTACGCCAGGCTGTAACCCATATCCCATAGCAATATAAACTGACAGTGATGTCAAAAAGACACAACAACAATAATAAAGACAATCAACACATCAACATCTAGTCACATCCGTTTTTATCCCGGCACTTCTCCGGCAGGTTTCAAACACATTTTGGTTAAGGTTTGTGCCTTCGAGTTTTGACTGAATTGAGGTGTCTGCCCAGATACCGGTCTAGTCGGCTATTTTACTTTCTTTCCATTGTTGTGTCTCCATGCCAACTCTGGCATTATGATGATGGTTGCCTAAGGTGAATGACGTAGGATTTACTTATTGTAATGGCAACGCTGACAAATTCCAATTTGAGCTTTAAAGTCACATGTAGGTCGGATTTTGTATCATATATCCATGTTCTTCAGACTAGAATTGAAAAAATGCAACTCCATGCAGTTTTTTTGCTGTGTTTTGAAAACATCAGATCTGTGTCATGAGGGGGGAAACCAATCCGAATTGGGACACTCTGAGCTGCAGTGTGAACAGAGCCTGTGTCGTACTTCAGATTTGTAAAGGGTGTACGAGAGCAGCGGGGTCAAATGACTCCACCATTTCACCCTCTTGCCCCTTTTCCTGGTTCCAACATGGCCTGGACACGGCATCAGCAGGTCAGTCACACACACACACTCACACCCTCCCATCCCTCTGGTCAGCTGGAACAACAAACAGCACTCCAGACACTGCAAACACTGATCTGTCTCTCACCAAGGGGACAAACTGCATAGGAATCAATGAAGCAGCACAATAAGCTCTCTGCCTCTTTCAACAAAGAAGACCAATCAGAACCACAAAGAAAACCCACAAGAAATGTACACCAGTGGACTGGAGCATTCAAAAACACAAATGTATGTGTAGGCACAGAAGAATCGGGGCAGTTTCTATATTTAATATTAGGATGGTGAAGTCAATATATGTAGTCTACAGAAAGGGATTTCCCTCATCCTGAAATCTGGTGAACTGCAACAGGAACAACAACACACAGGTGAGGGGCAGCACTAGATCCCTTTGGACAGCAATGATAATCCTGTCAGAATATTGTGTACATTAAAGTATAGCCACAGGCTGCGCTGTACCGGCTACGCTAATGTTAAATTGTTAATGTTAAATAAAATGTTAAAAACCGTCCGATGAGGTTGCGATGCACTACTGCTGCACTGCGGCTCCATCCCCGTCAGGAACCGTCTGAGAAAGTTTTACTTTCTATTCATCCATCAGACGGTACACAGAGCTGCCCAGCAATTAGTCGGCTAAAGCATTCAGGTTTTTTTTTTGCCACAATACAACATTTGGTTCTGCTGCTGCTCACATCTTCAAAGTCCATCCCTCCAGCTCAGGTGGGTTATTCACAACCTTCCAGTGTGAAATGCAGATAAATCTATAATGCCTGGAGCAGCTCAGGCAGGAGGTGAGGCTCTGCCATTATTATGCTAGTGTACGCCAATCCCTCAGTTCAGTATGAATGCAGCTCGGCACACCACGATCAGTAGCAAACAAACATTGATCAGTAGATCGCAGGGGATAACTGTTAGCATAGCATTGGTCCGGGTCAGGGCGAGGCGGGATGTACCATTGAACGGGAGGATTACTGGTCGATTTGTGCAGTGATGCCGCTGGATGCCAGGGAAGCCGAATCATTGTTCAACATAGAAAAGCAGCAGTTGTAGAAGTCCCGCTGTGTCTTGCACATTGGCCACACTCAGGTTAAGGTCTTAAAAGTGTTTACATGAGCCTTTCATGCCCCGTGATTGAGAATCTCTGCCGCTATGAATAAATCATTTAACAGAATATTTCTGAGTCCTCCAGCTAAAGGAGTGTGAGATCTAAACCACCAGCCACCCTGTTTAACTGAGGTTACTTTCCATATAGGGGAAAGACATAATGATCCCAATAGTAACAGTAACAGAAGTTCTTCTACGCAGCACGTTTTTTGTTGACATCAAATGTAACCAGAATTCTGTGCAAATCTGAGTTTGCAGACAGAAAAACAAAAACAAGTGAAAGCAGTAAGGTGTTCACACAGTTATGACATTTCCACGCCTCGACCCGAAACCAGGTTACTTGAAGTTCAGAACAGAACTGTCTGTGCAGGCAGTGTGGATGGAGCCAGTCAGTCATTGTAAGGCACTAGGAGTCTGCAACCAGTGGTGTGACTTGTTTACTGACTTGTTACGCACTGATCCACATTCAGGAAGGAATATCTGCAGGGGGCTGCAGGTCCAGGGGAAGAGCCATGCTGTCATCACCACTAGGGATGATTACTCTCCTCATGTAATCCAGTACCTGCTCTAAACTGTAATAACAAATGTAATCCACTGGAGTCCTTCAGTAATCCTACCTTTAAAGGTACATTTGTTTTACCTGATTCCATGCACCATGCAGAATTACATACTTCTAATTTGTCATTGTCATATTGTCTTAGCATCAGATCTCAACATCTCGTTTCCAAGTCTAACAAATAATCAGCTATGTTTTTTAAATTTCTGTAATCTGATTGCTGATTTATTTACAGTAACTGTAACTGTATTTTTGTAATCAGATTACTGTAGTCTCATTCCAGTTAATCTGGTCTGAAGCAGGACTGGTTCAGGTACTGGCCTGCAGGATCATCACTGCACTAGATTCCTATAAAAACCAACAGCTAAGATTCAGTTGGGATCCTGACAAATCCACAGGCTTACATGGGCTTCCGTTGAGGGGATAGAAAACAACACATCACTGAGGGAACAGCATCGTAGAAGTCCTTCCACTGCTCCGTCTTGCAGCTCTCCTGCAACAGCACTGGAAACCATTCTCTTTTGAACATCCGGTAGAACAAAATCAGTACATCGTAAAACGAAAACTCTAGTCATGTTGATTTATGAAGCACTTCTAACAAGCAGCAAAGTGCTTTACAGAAAACAAAGGATACGAAACAGATGAAAGCAGGAGATAGAACAGATCCTCATAGCAGGAAGGAACCAATCCTTTCTGTGTGGAGTTTGCATGTTTCTCCCCATGTTGGTTTCCTCCCACAGTCCAAACACATGCAGGTCAGGTGGATTCAAGACTAAATAGACGCCCATAGATGTGTGTGTTTGTCTATCTGTGTTAGCCCTGTGATGGTGTTTCCCAATGCATGCTGGGATTAGCAGGTACAGAAAATTAATGGAAGATCAAATACATCACAAACTCCATGAAACCGGGACACAGCTTGTGTGTGTTTATGTGCTTGCCTGTGCACATGCACATATGTGAGTGGATGTGAGAGTACTGGGTAGCATCAGGGCAGTCTGCAGAAGGGCAGACTGTAGCTGGAGATGAGGTAGGCTGTGTTGAACAGCGGGTTGAGTGTGCTCCGATGTTTGGCCAGGTGAGAACAACGCCATTCCAACTTGGGTGGCACCAAATACTTGCACAGATACCACCTGAATATGTGGGCCTCAAACCACTTCCAACTGTGGTGCGGTTCGTTAGGAGAATTTAATCTGATCAATTTGATAATCTGATCATGATAATCCAATCATGATAATCTGATAATCTGATCAATGACTCCAAAAATCAAGGCTTTATGGGTATAAACAGACGGATGTTGACATCTGATAGCCAGCAGTTCCTCATGCTTGGAAAGCCTAGAATAACGCCAAAATCTCTAACCCGGCAGGTTGACTGGTCACCAAAACTCTGTCCAATAAACAAGCTACTCATGAGTCCATGTGACTTTTGTCTACAAGCCCTGGTTTGCTTGTAGATGGGCAATGTGGACCAAAATGAAGCAAAACAGAAAATGACACAAACATTGCTAACACTTTATTTGGACAGTCCAATGTTGATACTCAACTCGGTATCAGGTGACAGAAAGCAGATGTGTTTGCTGTATCTCTAACCCTAGCCCCGCCCCTTAGCCTGACCACAACCCAAACATTAACCCAGACATTTCATATCTATTGTATTGTAAGTATCACCTCAAACTCAGTAGTGGCACATTGTCACTCGATATTATCACTCGATGGTAAGTTGAGTATCAGCACTGGAGAATCCAAATAGATGTGACCCAAACCTTTCCACTATGGTTCGACCCAAACAAAAAAAACTGCACCATAACAAACAACCAAACCAGTAAACAATTCCTTTTTTTTGTAGCCATAATGGTAGCCTCTGGTTGGCAAGTCCCACTTGCAAGGCACATCACCAAAAACTGTGGTTAATAGCCTCAGGGGAGATGAACCAGCAACCTTCCAGTCACCAACCTGCTGTTCTCACATCTCCACCAGTGTACTGTACATTGCCTCCCCTGGTGTTTGTGGAGTTGTAACCTGCACAGAGATCCAAATCTGATTACAGCACGTCGTCGCTAAATGGTGTAAATTCCAGCGTTCTTTTCCATTTTTATTTCCGAGTCAGTTTCCAGCGAGCGTCAGGTGTGCTCCGACAATCACCGATGTTCACACATCCATGTCAAACAAAACGATTCCATTTACTCCATTAAAATGTAATTTTATGGGTTTCTAATCAAAGCTTTCCTGCTAAGTTAATGCAATTGGAGCCAAGCGGAGCAGCTGATTGTGTGTTTTGGCCCTGATCATGCAACGCTTTGCTTGACATTTTCCAGTAATCATTAAGTTGTTCTGCCCTAGAATTTGATTTTTTTTTGCCTCGACACTTAAAAGGCTGATGGTGATGAGATGAAGATGATTTAATGACGTTAGGAGACTTTACAATGGCATTATTTCCATGTAATAATAATTTCATGCATTCATTCATTCATTTCATGTGTATTAACCTATAGAGAAAGTATTGTAACTACATAATACTGTGTGAGTACTTACTGAAATGTCGTGTGATAAATTATAAGCTTGCGATACTCTTCCACAGATTAATGTAGAACACTTAAACTGAAATAAGGCCATTGAAAATTTATTTTTGCCTCATTCAGCCGCGAGATGAGGGACAAAACAGCTTAAAACACACTTGGCATGCCACCAAACGATCACACATGAAGTGAGAAAAGTTGCAAAATTGTAAAAGACGACAATACAGCAGATAAATGAGGCCTGGGTGTGATCTGAGCGCCCACGGACTCGACGGTCTCGCTTCCCAGTTTGTTAATTAGTGGAATTACGTGTGATTTGGAGCGCAGCCATGCAGTAAATCTGATGGCATTACCTTAATACGTTGACAACTACAACTAAGTTTTGTTTAAAGTGGTAATCCGCAAGCGACTTCGGCGCCAAGCGGTCACTGCTATGCTGTTTCTGCACGGTATTTCCCACTGTGACGTCTTATACTGCTGATATTTAGTGTAACCTTTAAAACTAAATGTGATCTGATCCTTTTCCCTGGAATTTCTGTTGATGGAGTTTGAGTTCCTGTAGGTGGCGCTCTTTTCTTTGTCTGTTCAGCCACGGTGGCTATCGCTGCTCATGCTAACTACCCAGTTCTTCTTCTGTTGAAACGTAAAACGCATCACTTCCTGTCTCCAGAGGATTTCTCCCGGGAAAGACCTACCTGACACCGGGTGTTGAGAGCAGCAGATGGAAAGGCTTCATGATGGTTGAGGTTGATCACTGTTGAGTTACAGTGATCAGATATTTATTTATATTAAAACGTTGCTGAATACTTTACACTTGAATTTAAAGTTAAATGTAGCTAGATAGGATAAAGTAATCCATTAGAGATTACTAATTACAGATTAAAACTGTAATCAATGAATCCATTAATCAAATGGATTACGTCATTGATTAGGTAAATCTATAAACTCGTCTGTAATCAATAATCTGTATCGGTATTCCAGCCAAAAGGGTAAAGCATGTGTGTAACTACTGAGGTTTAGAGACGAATGACCGAGGGGGGAAGCAACCACTCGGTGTTGCGAAGTAACGCTTCCCCGGAGGAACAGCTTGCCACGCCACAGAACCATTAACTCAGCATCATGACCGCCCGGGTGCCGGCAGCAGGCAGGTTGAGTGTATCTGGTGGCATCATTATAGCTGGTCTGATCAGGACAACACAAAAACACAGTAAATAAAGGGTGGATGTTGTGGAAGGGTGGATGTTGTGGTGGAAGCAGGAAGTAAAGGCAAGTGTAGGTGTGATTCCATACTGGTATCACACGACATCTGACACATTTCCCATAAGAAATCAAATCAAATTGACCAATCAAATCAAAGCTTCTTCGGATCTCAGGGGACTAAATGCAACCTCCTACAACAGGCGGTCACATGATCCACGACTAGATCACGCAAAGTAAAAAAAAGTCCAAAAGACCAATTCTTTTAACTTGCTCAATTGTTGCAGGCTGTCCAGCAGTAGTGAATTGATTCAGGACCCGTTCGTTTGATTCATTTGTTAAAAGCTCACTGACCGATACAGAGAACTGGCTCATTAAGTGAACTGAAGGAATGAATCACTCACATTGGTACCGTGTCTTTTAACCGAAAGAGGGCACTGCCTACGCAGCCGAACGACTTGTTCAGTCCAAACGAAAAGCTGTCGATTCATCAACTGAGCTACCGACCCATACGCGACTGAGCAGCTGAGCAAACGGAGAAATCGTACAGTATCACGCTTGCAGCATGGAGTAGTCGGTGTCACATGATGACAATGGATGAATGAAGTCAAGCCAACCATGTCAGCGTAGAACTTCATGGAGCACCAACCAGTCCAACCAGACACCGACCGACTCCCTCACTTTAAAGTACCGTTACAATAAACAGTCGATCCATGAATCGACCGATCACCAGTGGGATGGACCAACGCCAACATAGTTCAGACTCTTACCGCACTACGTTTAAGGTATTTCCCCGAGGAGACTAGCAAACTCCTGAGCCTAGACTGAAAGAAAGACTGCAATACTGATGCAACAAAACAGGGGACAACAAGGAAAAGGGCTGAGAGTTTTTACTTCTCATCAGCTTCTGCAGATGTCAGGCGCAAAGAATTCTGGGAAGTTTGAGTTGCCATGCCACGTACACTTTAGGAAACGTCCATCACACCCTGCTAAGAGCCCTAACAAGGTGCCAAACAGGCTCTTGAGAAGGGAGGAGGGGCTTAGGCGGCGGCGTACACATGACATTTGGCGTCCATCAAAGTCACAGACAGGTACGTGTTGAAACCACATCGGTTGCATTGTGAGAACGAACCAGGTCGAGCCTCACCACCCGTCATGAAAACGCTCTCTGGTCAATATCTGTGTGAATGGTAAGAGCTTTTCCCTGCAGGCATCGCAGAACTCACTTGGACACATTTCACTGGCGGGTGATGTTTACCTCCACTCCGTCAAACGTTCAACTAGTTTTCAACATTTTTGACGGACTGGGTTGTAATATTTTCATCCACTGCACTCTGTCAATCCATGTCAGTCATCGTAGGTCTCATTGAAATCCACGGGATGCTCGTGAACGGGGCCGTGGGGAGGACGCAGCCTCACTTTCATAGTCTGGCTTTTATGTGGACCTAAATATTTACATTTTAATTGGTCTTTTATTGTTTCTACTCTTTGTGTTTTTTATTCTTCTTGTCTGTTTATTGCTTTTGGACCCTTGTGCTATTTATTTTTTATCCCTTTTGTTAATTCCCCTGAGTCGGCAGGATGCTGATTGATGGTGCCTCACAAATCAACACTTCAGATCGTGTAAGAAAATAACTAGTTGAAGTGTGACACATTACGACTCTTCTGTTCGTCTTTCACTGTGTTTTGTATCTTGACTGTCTACAGTTCTACCTGCAGCCGTCTGGATCAGCCTGAACTGGCAGGTAAAACTCATGCTAAGTACAGTGGCGGCTAATGCAGATGTCCCTCCAGCCTGCATCCACCCTGCCGGTACCTTCCATTAGTAAAGGACCGAAACTGGAACTTAATTTGTTTTTTCAAAATGTTGCAAAGTAGAACTGAGCAAAGTTAGACCAAACGTACACCCCTCAAACGCCGGGTTGCCGGTTCGTTGCCTCAGTGCCTTCTGGCAAGAGAACAAAAAGATTTGATCTGTTTTGCTCCTGGGAGTGCAGCAACAGTGCAGCGAGGAAAAGTGGGACTCTATGCAATGGAAATATCTGTACACCTTCCTAAGTTATGTTTTATCGACTCATCGCCACATTACGCCGTCTTATCTCCCGACCAGCATCCTAAACCCAGCTAATCGTGTACATCGCGTCCACATCTCTCCAGTGTTGAATTCGCGCTGCATGAAAAGATATGCATTTTCCTGCTAGATTAGGTTTTAAGCAGCCATGCCGGAGATAGTGAGTCTTCTCTCCTGCAGTAAATAGTGTGACTCCTATATTTGGAAAATGACAAGAAGCTACCTCGCCCCCGCCCCCCCCCCCCTCCCCCCCGCCTCTCCTGCCCCCTCCAGCCCGGGGCAGGAGGAAACAAAACGAGGCTTTCCACAGCAGCTTTAAGGGTGGAGATGTTAGCATTGCAAACGAGGCCCTGATTCCATTTGGGCATTTATTCAAGCGTTATTTCATTTAACTTTCAAATTCCAAAGTGTCAAGGATGTTTTATTTCCCCCCCCCGCTAATACTGATGACGGTAAGCGCGTGATCCCAGAGGCGGTCGGTGTTTTTGTCGATGTTTTGTTCTCCGTTCGGCTCAGAGCGGTTAAATCCTCCAACATATTAGCATCGGAGGTGGATCGTGAGGTGGATCGAGCCTCGCAGCGTCTGCAGCAGTGTACTCATCTGTTTGATTTGTGCTCATCTCAGCTGGGGTTTTTTTTATCATTAGTGGAAAACAGCCTGGGGTGTGATATGGACTGTGAGTACACAGCTCTTGGTGAATTCTGGGAATTTCCGATAAATTTCAGCGCTCCACCTCCATTGAACCGGTGCCTGCCTGCTGCACCAAACCTGAGGATATGAACTCTCTCTCGATATCTTTCTCCTCACAGACTACAGGACCTTTCCCCTCGTCTCTCTCTGGTGCTCAAAGAAAACCGAGAGGCCTCCACCGGGGACGAAGACAAAGTATAATGGCGACGGCAGTCATGATGATCTGATGAAAGGACAGTAAAGCAAGCAGCAAACAACAATAACAACGACGGCAGCAACGCTCAATCTACCCTGGCTTCAGCTCTTTTTTTTTGGGTTGGGCTTGGTTCTCTATCCGACTTCAGGATGATTGAGGAGTGCAGATACACCGAGGGAATGGGCGAGATTAAACCGTGACAACAAAGACGGATCGCGTGCATAGAGAAGTTTCCCGCTTCCACCGAGAAATCGCTGCAAAAAGCGACTCGTTCAAAAGGAAGATTTGAGATGAAAAACGACGTTAACCAGCCGACGGAGCGGGAGTGGGGACGAATCCTTAAAGAAGGGAAAGACTTTGACAAGAGGAGTTCATAAAAAGGCTTCAAAGTAATAAAATAGCTGGAGTTACTTTTTTGGGAACTTTTTTTTTTTTTTTTTCATCGTTGTTATTCTGAATCCAGCGTTGGCATTTAGTGTTCATTAGTTCTCTTCCACTGTGTTCATCTCAGCCGCCGTCTCAACCGATCTGTCTCATTTTCTTTCCAGTTTCTTTTCCAGACTACGTGTCACTGCAGCCACACTATTGATTGATTGATGACTGATCACTAGACTGACATTTACCTCATCACTATAAGGGGATTTTTTATAATGTCACAAGCAGCAGCACATTTATATAAAGACACAAACTTTAAAACATCAAACTGTATCTCAGGTGTTGTAGGTGGAAGGAAAGTGGGTTCCTGTCGTCTGCACAGCGCAGGAGGAAGCTGTCTGTTTGTGTTTTCCCCCCGGTCTGTATCTCTACTTCCTCACCGTTCCCATGATCCTCTGCTCTCCCATCTGTCCCAGGAGTCGAGCACTACAAGAGAAGGAGAGAGACTCGCAGTTGACGTGCATTTTCTCTCTCTCTCTCTCTCTGTCGTTGGCTTCACGTTTTATCGTTCTCAGCATCTCCCCCTTCCTCTGTTGTTGCTTCTGTCGCTGTCTATTTCATTTCACCGCCAGTGACACCGCCGTCGTCCCGTCGGAGTTTGTGTCAGGTTGGAAGTCCATTTGAATTAGCGTCAGTTTGCTGATATTGGCCTTTTATCAATCCTCCCTGACCACATCTACATAAAAACCTGTTAAGCCTAAAAAAGCATTTTTAAACCTTCATCGTTTCTTTTTTCACATTTAATTTATTAATTTAATTTTTCAACAATATTTCCTGTCAGTGTATTCTTCACTTAAAGGCAGGAATGTATCACAGATTTTCCCCGACCATTGAATCGGTGTGGAGGTTCCTCCTGCCTTAGAGAACCTGTTAACACTAAAAGAAGAGTTTTAGTGTCCCATGTTGGTCTCAATGCTGCTTCAGAGGCTTTTCCATCCTGTCGAGAATAAAATACTCAGGGGAAACGCTGAATCCTTTTTTGCGGGAAATTGTCAAATGTAAAGATGTTAGCATAAAATATCGGTAGCTTCAATCCAAACATATCAAACTCGGTATCGGCCTTCAAAAAGCTTGAACCCTAATCTGAATCACATGTATTGACCTGAATCTGATTGAATTGCTCTTAAAGCATCCCATCTCATCAATGATCATAGTTGTCGTGGTAACGGGGGCTCCACCACGTTTTTTTTCCAAAATAAGAGCAGTAAATGTGGGACTTGAGGAAAAAGTGGAGTCATGTGTGGACAGAGTAAATACAACATATACAGTATAACAGCTCCAGAGAAGACAAAAACGTTTGGAGAAACTTTCCCAGAGAGCAGAAACACACCGGCGTCTATAAAAGCCACGATAACCTTGAAGAGGTTCTTTACTATGATCATGAATCCTCCGGCGCTGCCAACACGAACGCAGCAAAGGACTCCTCAGCTTTTATGATACGGAGCTGGAGGCAGCATCAGCATCACAACGCAGGTACAGTTACAGTGGGTCTGTCATAACTATCCTCCGCTGGTCCTGAACCAGCCACTGCAACAAATAACCAACAAATAAAGCAGGAACAGCAGCGCAGCAGAGCACACAGCATTCAGGTGACCGTGCACCCTCTTTACCCAAACCATGTTTAACAGCCCCCTGCAGCTGCATCTCCCCTTCATGACTGAAGTGGATTTTAGTGATTCAATTGAAATCAATAGGGGATTTAGCGTCCTACCTCACCATGTCTGGTTCATGGGAAGAGCAGCTGTTCCTAATGTGTTGTACACTCATTATGAGTCTGCTAAAAGGCAGCATCAGCATCCTTTCTCACTATTTTAGTTGGCCAACCAGTGTTGTATGTACAGCACCAGTCAAAGGTCTGACTGACTGTTTCTCATGATCTGAAAGACTTTTTGATCCAAAGGCTTGATGCTTAAATGCCTGAAATTAGTTTTTTAGACAAATATAAACAGTGATGCCTATGTATGAATTTCTTTTCAAAACTAAAGTTTTAATTAAAAAATGCACCCCTAACAACAAGTTTTAATTTAGAACTTGATGTGGAGGTGGAGCATGTTGAACCACGATGATCAAATCATCATTTTAAAGGCACATAGTGATTGTTGCCTTTAAAAGCTAATTTGTGGAATTTCTTCTTTGGGTGTCGTCTTTGAAGAATCTAAAATATGAGATAGTTTTTCGTTTGTTTAACATTTTTGTCACTGCATAATTATTTTTGTGTTATTTTATAGTTTTGCTGTCTTTACTGTTATTCTAAATAAAGGAATACATAAAGGAACGGCGTGGCCTGAAGCGTCGCGGTGGTCCTGTGGTTTTGTGATTCAGACTGAGTATCTCCCGGCTGCTGCTGAGGTCCCACCGGCAACCGCGGGAAAGTAAGTCCTCCTCACCTCCGTGTTTATCCACGTCTTGGTGTGGAAACGGCCTCAGATAATTCACTCCGGCAAAAATAAAACGGCACTACTTAGCATTCAAAAGGCCGGCACCACTGGCAGATAGTGCTCCCTTATCACGGCACCGGGATGTAGCCGGGTTGAATTGTATTGAATTACTCTGCCGTCCTGCCATGAGAAAATATTAGCATTTTAGATAAATTATTGAACTTCACCGTTTATCTCACTTTTCTGGGATTTATTATTGTGCGGACTGTTCTTCGGCGGAGAGAGAAATAAGCAAGGATAATGGAAGGAGCTTTCTATTTCATCCCAGCAGTTATATAACACGTTTATGACAGGGGGCTTTCCAGGCAGAAGACCGTCAGCCGCTCATGTGTTAGAGGTCCTTAATCAAAATTTAGTGGAGTGTCCAATTATACGAGCAATTTCATTGAGACATTAGCGAAAAGATGAATGTCTTCATAGAGACCGACTTGAAAAGTGTAGGAGTGACCCTGTGTGATAAGGCCTGTATTTGAAGTTACACACAGACACCAAGACAACCTCCTGCCCTTTTGATGCCGAACATCTTACGCTCTAAATTAGGGCACATCAATGGTATCGCGGCAAAAAGGCAATCAATCCGAGACACTTTCATCTGCCGCTACACACCGGCTCGCTGCCTGTCTTCTGAAAAGAGGGGTGATTTCATGACTTGTACATGCCAGTGGGAATCCTTCTATTTCTTCACCGGCGGTGAGGAAAAATAACTGTCCATCACATGCCTGCCATAACAATGAAGAATGGATTTTTCAGTTGCATGTTTTGGCAAAATGGCGCGGGCAGAAAAGTGTCTTGGAACCGGGCCGTTGGTAATCTTCAAAGAAAGTTCACGAGACATTTTCTATGGAGAGTATGCTACACCATAAAAAAAACTGATGTTTTAATACGGGAGCTGTTTTGAAGTACAGACTTTGAATCCAAGGAGAGGGGCATTCTGGGGGATTGCAAGAAAAAAAACAACAACTGTAATTTCAGTGAGAGGTCCGACCCGGACAGCTCAGTTGGTCGCTTTGGATAAAAGCGTAGCTGATTTTCCGATGGATGAAAAGGTTTTATAATCTACCTATTGCATTGCAATTCAACATTGCCAAACCTGCAAGAACATTGCAGGTTTGGACAATGAAGTTAAACTCAGTAGATTTAAATGTGCGTAGGTCAACAGAATAGATATCCTGCAGACTTAAAGCTTGAACATTCTTTTCATTTTAACATAGAGACCCAAACACTGGAGCGTCTAGACCAATTGGTTACTGCAAGGTCATGTCATTATTTCAGTCTAGGCGACAATCTGCAGTGCATGACAAAAGCCACAAAGGAACTTTTAATACATGATGTGATCACCTGGTAGATGTCACATAACCAGTATCACATGATCACAAATACCAATATAATATAAGTGAGACTCAGAGCCCTGTGATGCTTGCCTAGCATCATAGGACTCTTTACTAGTGGGTTTCTATTCTGCCTTTATATAAAAAAGAAAATACATTTCCCATGTGGAACCATCCGGTCTGCAGGATGTTTTTTAAATAACTCCAGTTGCTGCCCTGGGGTTGAGGAATGAAGGGCACTTTGAAAGTCCCTTGCACAAAGGGCTGAATAATGACGGGTCAGACAGATTGCCTCTGATCTCCATCCAAGTCTGCAATCATCGCATCCAACTGGGCGTTATGCTCTTACACCATCCCAAATGACAAGATATAATTAAATGGACCCAACACATAGCCATAGGTATTGACCAGGCTCCGAAAAACACACACAAATACCCCGAACGCCTCTAGTAATGACTCCGAAAACAGCCTACTATTCTGGTATGTAATGACCCATGAAGGAACCCTTCTGCGAGCCAGTAGCTAAATCTAGCCACCGGCTTTTGGCCCGCTCGTGAAATGTGCTCTGACACTGACAGAGTGGGACAGGTGGCGGAGGCTGGAATGGATGCCGAGGCTGATTGATAAAGAGCCTCTCACTGCTGCTGCCGCCGAGAGCTGCTAACTGCTAACCCGGCTTGCGGAGAATAGGGGCCACCGAGGGGTCGCCGGAGTTCCTGCAGGTCGGCTCCCAATACCGCCGACAGACCTCCACATAGAGCTGAAACGCCAGGCTCATACTCATATTGTTATATATGGAACGTGATTATTAGCCATGTTTTACTTTGAACAGTCTGAGAGTTCGGTGCAGAATACTACACTACCTACAAGCTACACCGACAGAGGCTTTGCAGCTTGGGACCATCATGGAGGTCTAATGGAGAACTGGCTGTTTGCAAATAAAGACTAAATATATCAGACAGACACCTGAAGAAGACTATAGTGGTTTGGGTGTAGATCCATTCAATGACATAAGTCAAACTACACAGACTGATGAGGTAGATTTGTTTCCGAATGCAAGGTGCCTTTAGCTCTAGTGGTAGCTTTTGGTAGTTCTTTGGTTCTGTTAGCGGTTAATAAATGTGTGACTACTAGCCACTACTACCGCTAGCTTCGACTTGATATGTTATTGTGCAAATCAGATGTGTTAACAACAAGACGGTGCCGGTTAGCTGACCAGATGCTGTGGTTATCTAAACCCACAATCAATCAGATCGGAGGTGAAACCATCAGTTCCCAGTCAAACGCCGAAGCTCAGAAGTTAACCACGTCTATTCAGCTCTGTTGAGACGGTCAACCTGTACGTTTAGAAACACAGTCAGCTGTTCACAGGACCTCCACCACGGCCAGAGGTTACCTTATGTCACCTGAAAGCCTTCTAGCGGAGAGGTCGCGGTTAGATAGAACATTACCCGATGTGCATGGCGGTAGCAAGACCAGAGCAAAGTAAGGTTAGTCGGGTAGCAACCTGCTCCACCGTGCAGACATGAGGTCTTTTTTTAGGGGTGAGAAGAAGAATGTATTTTTCATTATATAATTCTTTCTATTGTTATTAGCTCATTAATCTCTGGCTGGTTCAAAGCTTAAAACTCTTTGAAGAAGCAGCTCTCTAACAACAGACACACCAAGACACAACAGTACTCCCCTCTCCAGTGCCTGATCTCCACCTCCGCTTTCACCCTCGCAAACTTGTGATGGTCTTTTCACTTGATGTGGGGAAAGTGATGGTTGCCATGGTGACTGCTAATCAGGTTCCGTGTGCAGATGAATGGACAGTGGGTCAGCTTATCAGCCGGTCTGTCGGGTCTGTTTTGTGTCATCGTCGGCTAAAATTAACTTTCTGTCGCGGAGGTTAGAAACCGTCGGTATCAGATCTCTGGCAGCTGAGACTGAGCAGCAGCATGCAGAGGCGGCTGAGGCCTCGGACGGAAGAAGATATGAATGAAAATGTGTAACGATATGATGATACGAATGATTTTTCACCCGGACAAAATATATTGTTATATTGTGTTTGTTGGGTGGATGTTGAACTTTGCCACCTCCGTCTGTCAGATGCTTGCTGGGACGTTTCAGTGCTAATCTTTAAAATTAAGTAAGAATGACTCGTAAATGTTAGTTCCACACTGTATTTGGCTATATTAAACCATTACAACTGTGCAGAAAAGGGAGTATTAATATGTACAAATAGAGTATTTATAGCTTCAGAGAAGATAGATGAGATGAAACCTGTATGACTGAGAGATGGCTGCAGCAGATACTAAGAGGATAAAACACAAGAAAGCAGGAAGACTTGAAGCATTGTTGCTGCCCAACACTTGGCAGGTCAGTGAAGTGGCAGGTCACCTCAAACCTGCCATGAGACAATTGTTGATCATCTCCTTCCTCGATGGCCTTTAGGAGTCCTATAGAAAATAAGACAGCCCATCTCGAAAAAAACAGCCATTTGTACAATCTTGAAATCAACGCCACACACTAATAGAGGCACATTCCCAGGGGTCCTTGACGTAAGGAGTTATTATCCTCTCCAATTACTGTACTTCAGTTGTTGCCTTTAGAAATGAGCAACTTCTGAGCATGAATTCAGTCAACTCACGGGAGGCCCTCGGTGAACACTGAGCTTGTTAACAAAGGCAACGTGGAGATCTTGGTATCTCCAGAGAAGCACATCTGACACCTGACCCAACCGAATCTATTGCGTCAGTCAGTACATCTAGTGTGAGTATCCCTAACACAACCTCTTAGAAAGAGCATTTGATTTGTTCTTCCACATTAAAATGTTCTGTGGTTGCAGTTAGTCGATGGAAAGGTTACTGCATCCACTAACCGCCAGTATAATTGTAACCAAAATGTGTTTCAATCAAAATGTACCACAGCTTTTTACAGTGAAATCCCCAATTTAACACTTCCATTATAGTTAATTCAACATGGCCAAATGAAAGTGTCAAGTGTTCTTTTCTTGGAAACAAAGACTCTTGGCTGTAAATGTTTCTTTGGAAAGCTCGCTCTTACATTGACAGATTAATCTCCTCTCAAAAGTGTCCTGCGTGGGTTGGTTGAGAGTTTGTGCAAACTGAAGCAAAAGAAATAAAGAGAGAGGTAATAATTGGTCAAAAGTGGCAGGTTGGACAGTAGAGATACACCATGTGAAAGGTGAACTGTCAGATAGGTGGTAGCCTAGAAGTTACCAAGGTGGGCTTCTGACTGAAATGTCACATTTTCCAGGTTGTGGTCTGGCCGGGTGAATCTGGGTGGGGAAGTTGAACGGGAGCTGCCCTCGCCTCACTCTACAACTACAGGTGACTTTGTGTTCTTCAGCAAAGCACATAGGGGACAAATCCACTCTAAAACCATTGAACACAGTTAAAAGAAAACAGCTCTTGGTGATGTACCTTGCAGGTTTTGGTGGCAAAATCATAGAAGAGGCAGAGAAACCAACTTCTCCAGTGATAGTAGCCACAATAGACCAGAATGTCATGCAATTCCTTCAACCCCCAGTTGATCCACTGTAGCTGCTCAGTGGCCAACAGTAAAGGACTGTGGTTGTACTGGGCAGGTGTGTGTAACTCTATGTGAGTGAAGCAGGTCGTTGCTGAAGGAAGTCATATGTACTCCGACAAACTTTCCATTGAGAAAAAGGTTTTAAAAAAGGAATAAAACCTTGACAATCAATGTTAAGTGTCTTGATCTGGACAAAGTAAAGAGACTCTTAAAACGGTTGACAACTTAAAACACCCGGTTCTTACATGGCCCGATGCAGCGATGCAGTACTTCTGCACTGTAGTTCCTCTCCTGAGAGGAATTATTAATTATTATTATTAATGACCTTTCCAGCCATCCGAGGGCACCAGGGAAGGTCTTACAAATGGAATGATGTGACCTTTGACCCTTTTTACACTATGCCTATGCACTTTTACATTGAGGTAAGGTAAAGGTTGGTACAGGCCACAAATGCGGAAACCTTTTTAAACAGTATTTATTAATGTTTCACTTGCTTGAAACAGTTTTTAGGGTGATGGAAACAAAATGTAAACTAATAATAATAACAACAACAACACTAATAATAATAACAATAAAGAAAAGGGGGAAAAAAAGTTTCCATTATTTAAAAAAAAAACCTATTTAAGAAAATAGGCGCTATACTCCCACTGAGATAAAAAAATAACAAGATTTCAAGACTGCAGGAAAGCAGAATCATGGGAAACATAAAAGTTGCAGATATATGGGTGTATGCATGAGGGTATACATGGGTACACAGCCAGCAGGTCTTTTGAACACCCATGTTGAAAGGAAAGCTAATTGACCCGGGGGGGGGGGGGGGGGGGGGCAGGCTGCTCTATTAGGCCACAGATGAACACAGATGGTGGGTGTTGCGTCTGCGTAGATGTACGACAAAATAATAAATCCCCCTCCAGCACAATAACACAACACAGCGGGGGGTGTTGCAGAATAATGGGTTGGAATATCAACTATCAGTGACAGATGATGAGGACTGTGTGTGTGTGTGTGTGTGTGTGTGTGTGTTCTCAAACCTTTTCCCTGCTGATCAGAAATAAATGAAAAGCAACACGACGGCTCTGTAATTGGCTGCGTGTTACTCTCCACTGCTGTAAAGCGCTAAAGCATCTAGACTTCTGCAAACTTCCCCTCACGTTTCTCTGCTGTCTCCACAACCCACCGTATAAATGACTGAGCAAGTTTCAAATTAAAACTCTAAATCTCTCTTGTCTCTTTATTGAATGTTTCATACAGTACCTGATACTATCAATTAAATAGCATTGAAAACGAGTCACATTGCCATAAAAGATATACAATAATTACTCTTGGCAGGTCAATTCTTTTTTAGGTTTACCAGCCCAGGTGAGCCAAAAAGTCAATTTCGGACACTGTGTGCATGTACAGTACAGCATGTACAGCATGTGCATGTGCACCAAGTCATGGACTGCCCGCTATGTTGGTATGATAGTGTGGTGTGAGTCTACCTAGCAGAGACAGTGAAGGCCACTGAACTGCGGACTCCCGATGACGCAGTTGTCTGCTTGGCTTCACAACGCACCTGAACGCCCCGCCACTTGTTTGCTCAGATTCAACAAAGGAGGAGGATGAAGAGCCAAAGCCTTCTTTCACTTAAACTCTATTGTTAATAATAAGAGGAGGAGAAGGAGGGATTACCTGTGTTGTCTTAGGAAGGAGGTGCCGTCCCGTCTCATCACACCTACCGGCTACCGTGACATCTTCTGCTGCTACAACTGTCTTTTCTTTAAACATGAACCTTTACTTTTCCAGGGAAAGTGAGCACGCTTCTTCTTTTCCAGCAACATCCTGCTTCACATTACTGATTACTGAGTGTTAAATGTGTTTCCTTTTTAAATTGGTAATGTTTTATGTTTTTTCTAGGTCATTTTAACTCTGAACGACAAATCTCCTGCCTGCAAAACAGATTTACCTCCGGGTACGAATCAAGAAACCTTGAACCTTCATACAGCTCCACACATTCCCGCCCAGTACAACCCCAGTCTTCTGCTATTGGCCACTGAGCAGCTCCACTGAAGCATCTGGGGCTGAAGTGCCTGGCTGAAGGGCACCTCGACAGTAGCTGTTAGGGAAGAGCTTTACTCCAGCCAGCCGCTCAGCCGGGGATTTGGCACTCGGTACCAAAGAGCTCAACAGTCACATCCAGTCAGGGGATGCCTTCGCTGTGAACCCAAATAGCTGCAGAACGGATCTGAATTTTAAAAGAAGAAAGCAAAAGGCTCCAAAATTGAAGTGAAACCTGTCACATGATGGTGGAAGCCCTCATGTAGCGCTGCCCGGTCCCTGTTGAGACTGTTGAGGTCATCTTTCTTTCTCTAATCTGTTTTTTTTAATACCGTGAAATCTTAAATAACCTTTGTTGCTTGCACAGAGATGCATGTGTGTGTGTACGACCACTAGAGTTTACCTTCAAGTGTTTCATTTAATTTCCCCAACATGTATCTCAACACAGTTCAAGACACCAAATGTATTCTATCATCCTTTATGATATTAAAGGGGGAATACGTTGTGTTTACTGGCCCATAGCACAAAATAACCAAACTATATCTGTGGGGCTTGATAGGGTTGTAGATTTCGTACCTCCACACCGACTGGAGATCCAAGACAGATGTGGAGTTTTGACAATTTAACAATCAGCCCAATAAAACATCCCGTATGACAACAGCTGTTCGGAAACAGGCATATTGACATGTTCAGTCTCATTGGTGCTGATGAACGACGAGGATAAAGCAGAACGATCTCGTTTGATACCTGTTATTGTACACCGGTTTCAGGGGAGCGGTTAGTTAGTTCCTGATGTGACGCTGCCAATCGTACCAATTATGGTTCTGAGGATAGAATCACCTGATTTTTTGGAAATACTGACTTTCAGAGTCCACGCCTCGCTGATGTCCAGGTTTATCATTCCTTTAACGCGCCTCCTTTTTGAGTGAAGTGGATTTAATAGGTGAAATCAATAAGGACTGAAAGCTTTCACCTAGTCACTCTATTATATTTTCTACTATCAGTGTCGAGGGAAGTTCATAACATTAGGAGCCAAGTCTGCTCCAGTCCAGTCTGCACTTTTACTAGAAAAATCATTCCAGAAAGATGGATTCAGGATCTCACCGTTCATTACTTAGAACTATTAAGTAATGAACGGTGAGACAGCAATCCTGAATCCATCTTTTTGGAATGATTTTTCTAAAAAAATTTAAAAAAAACTTTCTTAGGAAAAATAAAATAAGATAAAGGAAGATTAAAATAACTAATAATCACTAAATAATCACTTCACTATTAATCCAGTTTTCCTTTCATGCCAGCAAACAACAAAACACTGTGCTGCGTTTCCAAATTTACCACATGGAGAGTATGAAGCCAGTGTGTGTTATCTTTGGTAATTCATCTCAATGCTCGTCTATTTGTTTACCGGGCGCTGAGATGACTAATCTTCATGTGGACCTCCACGGCTGCACCAAAGAGAAATATGTCCTGGTGAAAGGAAGCTTGGCAAAGCCGTCAGTGGTCGAACGTCCAGTCCAAAACCTAGTCCTGTTGCTGGAGACTGATCAAAGAGGGCGGTAGCAGAACCCCCTCTACCAGGAGAACCGGGACGAGGCCAGGACCGGCGCCGCTGACCCACAACGGCAGACGTGGTGCGCTAGCTACCGGAGAGGAACGCTTCACCAGATCAGAGCAAAACAAAGTGGGTTCATGTGGAGGATGTAATAATGATGCAGGAGGCTCTAGACGACGCCTCGGTCCGTCCGTTCGAACAAGGCAAAGATTTCCCGCTCCCCTGTGCTAAGAAACGTTGAGTGACGTTCCTGATGATTTTCCACCTTGTTTCTGCTCCTGTGAAAATGGAGCTTCAAGGTTTACAAAACAAATCATTACCTGGAGCGACTGATGGGCGACTGACGGACGCCGGCGACCGGAGCGCTGGCTGACGGCGTCCCACACCTCACAGACACTATTAACGAGTACCTGCAGCTCGGATACCTTTAATTGCCCGGCGACCCGAAACGTTAACGAACACAAACGGAGACGCACGCCCACTTGTAAGACATCCTCCGGTCTAACTGATGATGCTCGGGGGGAGTGGAGCCGACGGCGGCGGCGGTTCGTTAATGAATATATCGGCCATGTGCAGTGTGATGGTGTTAAACAACTGGAAAGTCATGAGTCATAAGTCACACGTTGGATGTGGCGTGGTTGCCGTGGTGACGCTGCTACAGTAAATTGGCTTCATAAAGACTGTCAGTCCAGAATGAAAGCACTTTATGGATTGCTATTACAGATATAAATCATCTGCAGACACCAAATCAGTGCTTGTTTTTTTTTGAGGACAGAATCATGTTTGTGTTTTTGAAACCCTGACTGATGATTTATTTTTATTTATTTATTTTTTGTAAATTGGATATACAGAATGAAACCCTTCACGTATTAATGAAAGTAAAAATTGAATGTGGCTCCGGAGCGCGAAGCATTATTATGTATTCCAAATACATCATTTTGTAAAACAAGCCTCTTTACCATCCCCACGGGGAGAACACAATAAGGCTATTGGAAAACAACCCTCCCTTGAACCTCGGAGACTGATCTGGGCGCAGCTACACTCTGCAGCGTTGAATTTGAAATGTATTTCCCAGTTGGAGGACTTTTTTTTTTTTTTTGCTCTAACAATAATGAAAAGTACACACAGTGCCACCCCAGAAAGCAGCTCAACCATGTTTTTGTTGCCTCGTCCCTCGACGCGCTACGCTGAACATTTACAAATACAAATACGACATCAGCAGGAAACCCAGAAACGCTAACTGGTGCAGCCGTTCTGTTTGCCAGACACAAAATGGTTCCAAGTGTTTCTGTGGTCCGTCTGATGGCAGAGGATTATGTTTCGCTGAACGTCTCCTTCACTGTCAGAGGGTTCAAGCCCCGTCTCGGCAAGCATCCGCTATAGCTGACCTCTGACCTCTGACCTCCCTGGAAGGTACAAAAAGAGAATTTCCTCATCGTGGGATCTGTCAAGTATCACGTTAGTTTTATTGTCATGTCACGGATCATTCAGCGATCAATGATCTCTCAATTCATCCGAAACCATAAAAGTAAATCAGTCATCAAGAATGAATCTTGTCAGCCGACCTGAGGAAGACGGGAGGGAGGAAGACGGGAGGGAGGAAGACGGGAGGGAGGAAGACGAGAGGGAGGAAGACGACAGGGAGGAAGACGACAGGGAGGAAGACGGGAGGGAGGAAGACGGGAGGGAGGAAGACGGACAGGGAGGAAGACGAGAGGGAGGAAGACGAGAGGGAGGAAGAGGAGAGGGAGGAAGACGAGAGGGAGGAAGACGACAGGGAGGAAGACGGGAGGGGGGAAGACGAGAGGGAGGAAGACGAGAGGGAGGAAGACGACAGGGAGGAAGACGGGAGGGGGGAAGACGAGAGGGAGGAAGACGGGAGGGGGGAAGACGAGAGGGAGGAAGACGGGAGGGAGGAAGACGAGAGAGAGGAAGACGGGAGGGAGGAAGACGAGAGGGAGGAAGACGGGAGGGGGGAAGACGAGAGGGAGGAAGACGGGAGGGGGGAAGACGGGAGGGAGAAAGAGAGGTGGAGAGAACATGGGTTAGCAGGGAGGTGAAAGTAGATCTAGGCAGACAGACGCACATGAAGATGTTCAGAGAGGAAGACGGACGTCCAGACAGGAAGCTGACCCGGCGGTCTAATACTCAACATACTCAACATACTCAACACTGCGGTTTCAAGTCCAGCTCATGACCTGTGGCATGTCAACCCCTCTTGCTATCTAAGTAAGTGTTGTCGCAGCAGAGGAGATCCAGTCCTTCCCCCCCGTCAGACTCTAATCCGTGGATCGCCTGTCGGCTCGGCGGGGGTGCAGGGGGCCCGACGGAGAGCTTGACCTCGTCTTGTTGGGTCATTAGCCTAAATAATTGATTATTTATCCTCAGAGATCAGAGATACCCTTGATAGCCGGCGACACCAAATAAATCAAACTGTGTTTTCTGGGTTTTTTTTAATCAGGGGACGAGCGCTGCACTGAATTGAGCAGGAGGGGAAGAAGGAGGGGATGTTAATGACAGACGGACGGGGGTGAAGGGACAGGGAGGAGAAACTCAGCATCAGTAAGTGGAAATATAAATAAGTGGCGGTGATACGATAAAGAAACGACGACGAGTGGATTCCCCCAGAAGTCATCATCTCGGCACACAGCTGGACTCCCGGTCCGACTGGCAGGCGGGGCAGACGGAGTGGAGGGGGGGGGGGGGTCCCGGCCTCAGCAGGAGTTTAAATGACACCATTAAACAAGGTCGTAATTCCCATTTTATCTGAGCCCACATGCACGGCGAAATGACGACCTCCCGGAGCATATGTCAAATTCTCGGACTTGTCGGGATCCAGCAGGTAGCCAGAGGGCGCCGTTACTGGGGGGTGGAGGCAGGCGGAGCGGCCGGGCCTGGCCAGTTGCAGGCGGACCCCCGTCAGCAGAGTGGTTTCTGCCTGCCTGGTTACTTCCTGTCCAGGTGTGGGCCCGCCGCCTTACATATGTATAAGACGTCTCTGTTCTCCTTCCTGATGTCTGGACCAATTAAAAGCGTCTAAACTACACCAACGAGGGGCGGAGAGGCGAAGGGGGTCGGGGCCGCGAGAGGCAGGCTGAATAAAACATCAGCTCCTCTTCCTCCGCGGGGCCACGCCGGACCTGACCTGACCTGATCGGACCTGATCGGACCTGATCGGACCGGACCTGACTCAAAGTCAAATAACAATGTCAGTAACACAGAACCAACACACAGACTGTCAATGGACAGATGACCAGACTGATAGTGGCAGCAAGTTACACAAGGAATCAATCTGTCTGTCTGTCTGTCTGTCTGTCTGTCTCTGTATCCATCTGTCTGTCTGTCTGTCTGTCTCTCCATCCATCTGTCTGTCTGTCTGTCTGTCTGTCTCTCTATCCATCTGTCTGTCCGTCTATCTATCTATCTATCTATCTATCTATCTATCCATCCATCTATCTATCTATCTATCTATCTACTTGGCTGGCACCACCACAGATACAGAAATACTGTCAGAGAGATCAATGTGACTCCCAGGTCAAGCTGTCTGTCAGAGAGAGTCCAGACTGGAGACTCTGGCTCACCAACAACAACAACAACAGAGCTGCTGCAACGACCCGATTTCCCTTCGCCGATCAATAAACTTCATCTTATCTCAAATGAATACACAGAGACAGTCATAGATCATTGGCTCTGGTGTATGCTATCACTTTAGCATACACTGTGTTGAGTGTTAGTAGGCTTCATGCTAACACTTTAGCATACACCATGTTGAGTATTAGTAGGCTCCATGCTAACACTTTAGCATGCATTATGTTGAGTGGTAGTAGGCTCCATGCTAACACTTTGGCATACACTATGTTGAGTTATAGTAGGCTCCATGCTAACACTTTGGCATACACTATGTTGAGTTATAGTAGGCTCCATGCTAACACTTTAGCATGCACTATGTTGAGTGGTAGTAGGCTCCATGCTAACACTTTAGCATGCACTATGTTGAGTGGTAGTAGGCTCCATACTAACACTTTGGCATACACTATGTTGAGTTATAGTAGGCTGCATGATAACACTTTAGCAATCACTGTGTTGAGTGTTAGTAGGCTCCATGCTAACACTTTAGCATGCACTATGTTGAGTGGTAGTAGGCTCCATACTAACACTTTAGCATACACTATGTTGAGTGATAGTAGGCCACTAGCACTATCACACATCTCAACAAGAGAGAAAATGAGAAGCTAAACGGTGAGTAATCTGAGTCTGGCAGGTTTGTGTAGGAGGCAGAACTCACATTTAATATGACACATAAAAACATACGGTTTTAACCGCCTGTTTCCATACGAAGTGGATGTGGTGGGCGATGGGAGACAGTGTACTGCTAAATATCACTGAGCAGCGGAGGGATACGTGGTTGCTCACCTTAAATAGTTCCAAAATAAACATCAGCTATAACGAGTTAATGATATTTAAGTTTTAACATTTTGGAATCTACAGGCCAAGTAATTAAACTGTTCATCACTAAGAGGTCCGTCTTCTAGTCGACTACTGTCAATCACAGTGTCTGCTAAAGAGTCAGCGAATGATGTACCGGGGACACATGCATGATTTTTGGTGTCTGGGTTCTTGCCAATCTACCAAAACGTGTGTATTCCTTCAACACCAGTTAGACTGAGTGTGTCTTCTCCAGAGTAGTGAGCCGGTTACTGGGGGGTAATGACACCGTAGCTTCAACAGCCCACAGTTTGTTGGTGTCCCTTTCGAGGGCAACGCCGCTTTATGAAAAGTGCATGTGCACACACACACACTAACAAACACCAGTGTAAGCACACTTTCATGCAGACACACACACACATGACCAAGCATCATGCATCCCTACACATACACACAAGTGTACCCAACACTAAATATGCACTAACACGCCCACACAAGCAGCCTCAACACCGGGTGTTGCTCCCCGGCTCTCACGTACACACTGCAGCACTCCTCCACCGCTCTGCTATTGTCTCCTGACAGCATTTGTTCTTTTTCTACCATTGTCTAACCTGTCAGGCCCTGCCAAAATATGTTTTCTCTCTCTCCCCGTGGCTCTGTGCACACAGCCGCTACCTTCCAATTATCTAAAGAGAGAGGCAGGCGGAGACCGGGTTGATAAATCTGAGCAGCTTCTGACAGTGAAATGTTTCACAAGGTGATTCTGCCTCCTTGTTTTGTTCTTCTTCCTTTCCTGCGTTCCTTTCCTTTCTTCCTCTCGCATCATTTTTCCTGAATGCCGATCCTTCCTTATGTGGCACATTACTCATCCTCCAGCCCTTAGCCTGACTCTCTCTCTCTCTCTCTCTCTCTCTCTCTCTCTCTCTCTCTCTCTCTCTCTCTCTCTCTCTCTCTCTCTCTCTCTCTCTCTCTCTCTCTCTCTCTCTCTGGTAGAGTGAGATACAGGCAGAGTCACATAGCTTGCAGGGCAACAAAGGTGGGTCTAACGGTGTCAAAGAGAAGACTGGGGTTCTAATTACCAGGCTGCAGCATCGGCACTGTGTGTGTGTGTGTGTGTGTGTGTGTGTGTGTGTGTGTGTGTGTGGATACATATCTGTGGTCTAGCCATCTGCCATTCTTCGGCGCTGTGCGGTGAACAATGCCCCGGTGAACTGAACATAGTAATTAAGCCGGAGCTATTTATGACTGCAACTTGAAACAAAGCTGATCATGTGAAGTCGGAGTGAATCCGGCTAGTACCACCATCTCTCAGGCTGAGAGACACGAGATGCCAAAACGAGATATTTGTTTGAAAACCCATACAAGATGATTGACGGCACGACATTAAAAACTAATTATGGTACATATTTGGGTTGACAAGGTGAAACCACTGCCAGACTGGATCCTCTGTAGTTTATATAACACATAGCATTTGGAAAGGATCCCTCAATTAGAAATGAAGCCTTTATTGTTCCTTTTGCGGTTACAAACACGCTGATAACTGCAGCCGGGCAGCGACCGCCCTCGATATTGATATGACACGGTGTATGATCACACGCTCACACAGCAGAGACCGTTTACCGGGTTTCAGATGACACCACGAGGGCCCTGCTATCGCTCCCAAACCAATTGGGGCCGGTGCCAAAGCACCAGCGGCAAACATGCACCGTCTAGCCGGCTAACGACCATGAATTGAATGTACATCGACTCGCGGTCCGAACCGCTGAACCTGCAGAAACAAACCTGCATCCCCGTCACGCCGGTTTCCTGCAGGAGAGTTGATGTATTGCGATAATGTGGCGAGGGACAGAAACTCTCACCTTTCCCCATCAGCTGCAATTTGTTTCCCCCAGGGGGTCTCCCGGTCCCGGGCTTTACCCAGGCCCTCGCCGGCTTGGCTGGGGAGCCCGCGATACACAGCCTCCCAGCATGCAGCGGGGTGGGAAGGGTCCGCTGCTCCGGCTGCCACTTCAGGTTGGTATTTATCATCATAATGGCTGCTATCCTCACTGGGAGGCCTGTGGCCGCCCATAAACAGGAAGGGCTAATGTATTTACTGGTTCCAGGCGGCGGTGGGCTTGGCGGTCGTGTCTTCATCATGTATTCTCGGCCGGCCCCGTCTACACTTCATCACAGGCAGTATGTAAGGGTTGTACAATACTGGGGGGCGGGACTAACAATTCACTTCCTGCCTCAAGGTGAAAAGTTGTGGCTTTAAATTTAGATAATTTATTTTCTGACTTTTTGCAGGAACCTCCAAAACCCTGGATATGAAAACAGAGAGAAAGTAGAGGACAGGAAGAGATGGAGAGAAGGAGGCAGACAGACAGACAATAAGCCAGAGAGTGAGACAGGAGAGCAGGACCTCCAGAAGACAGAAAATGTTGCTCTGAAGGTGAAGGACGGGGGGATGAAGAGGAATCCGAGAAAGAAAGATGACAGACAGAGAGAGAAGGGAGAGCGGGAGAAAGAGAGGAAGGGGATTAGGGGAGGAAGAGAGAGAGAGAGAGAGAGAGAGGGAGAGAGGGAGAGAGGGGGGAGAGTGAATGCTGGGTAAAGCGGAACTATCTTTTTCCCCAAACGTGACAACATAATTGAGGGAGGAAAAGCTCTCAGTTCAGCCCCCTGGGGGGAGAGAGAGAGAGAGAGAGAGAGAGAGAGAGAGAGAGAGAACTTACTAACCAGTATCACACAACTGCGGTTATAGCTTATAGCCCATACACACATGCACACACACACATACATGCACATGTATGCCTGAAAACACACGCATGTATAAATGCCCAGAAAGAAACACGTTTGAAGAACTTCACTGACCACACTGATAACCAGATTTCACCAAACTGTGATGTTCAACGTTATTCTGTGATGAAGTGTAATTCACCCTCGACCTGCCTCGTCTTCAGTTAGAGATCCCTCTGTTCAGAAAGACCTTCAGGAACCCCCAGATAACATACCTGAACCTGTTTCATTCAGCTGTGGGTTATACGGGTCACGCCCATAACTCAAAACCTGTCTTGTGGCTGCATTGCATTCTGGTCTATCTAGGCTACTGCATTGCATTCTGGTCTATCTCGACTACTGCATTGCATTCTGGTCTATCTCGGCTACTGCATTGCATTCTGGTCTATCTCGGCTACTGCATTGCATTCTGGTCTATCTCGGCTACTGCACTGCATTCTGGTCTATCTCGGCTACTGCACTGCATTCTGGTCTATCTCGGCTACTGCATTGCATTCTGGTCTATCTAGGCTACTGCATTGCATTCTGGTCTATCTAGGCTACTGCATTGCATTCTGGTCTATCTTGGCTACTGCATTGCATTCTGGTCTATCTCGGCTACTGCATTGCATTCTGGTCTATCTAGGCTACTGCATTGCATTCTGGTCTATCTACTGTCGGTGGAGAAATTGGTCTCTCTCTCTCCTCTGATGGATTTCCCCTGTATGATTGTTGATCGTCGGTCTAGAAAGAAGCCCTTGCTCTTTGATTCTGATTGGCTGACGGTTACCGTTGATGATTTAGATCGATGAAAAATGTTCTGCTATCAAACATCAATATGACGTCATGTTGTCGTACGTTTTGGCCGGTAGGAATAAGAAAAATACACCGAACAACAAAGTTGGCCCAGAAATGCATCACCAAGTACACCACCAATAGCTGGGTTAACAGGCTCTTTAACACTAACCCAGAGGTAATCCTAATCCTAACCCTGAACCCAAATCCTATAGGAGCCATTTGGTCCCCATAAACCATGGCCCCGGGCAGGACAGATTGATTGGCTGGCATAGTAACAGCACAATCAGACCGGGAGAAAAAAAATAGAATAGAAAAAATAGAGATACAAAACCACACACAGGTACACAACCAGGCTTGGTTTGAAAGGGAGCACACCGGCCTCATGCGTCAGGCAGAATCAGCAAACAGATTCGTTTGCGCGTCAGCTCCAGTTGGAGGGCGAATGAAAGTCGTGAGCCGTGAAACTCCCCACAAGTTTATCTGGGGTTCTAACAACCGGCAAACAGAGCGCGGGTGTCACTGTAACCTCCATTGATGCTCTCTTCCCTTTGTTCTGTTGTCGAACGCAATGTTTTAGGAGGGAACAAAACCACTCGAACAGAGCGACGCCGGGCCAAACATATCCTTTGAATTACAATTGTGCTGGTTAAATCCCTTTCACAGGGAGCGCTTTTGTTCGGCGAGCGCTCCGACACTGTTATCTGTAATGGCACCGCCGCATGCACAGAAGTCTCATCCATAGGATTACCGCGGCCAGGAGAGTGACGCCGCTGTCCTTAACTGAGTCAACAACTGTGTGTGTGTGTGTGTGTGTGTGTGTGTGTGTACAGCGGCAGCCATTCTAGAAATCCCGCTTCATGTATTCATCCTGCATCTATGTTGTATTAGTATTGTAGACGATTTTGCAGAAAAATTCTTATAAAGGATGAAATCTTGATTTTGTTTTTGCATGCGGTTCCTCTCTGGCGTGGAGCGAAACCACAGCATTAGTTTAGCAAGCATGCAAGCGAAAAAGCGTGACTGTGATCCTGTAGAGGTCATAGAGTGTCTTTCCGATAAGACATGGGTTTTTAGCTCGGAGCTCTCTCGGGAGCTCTTGATGAGGCATTCAGGGACGTCGGGGGTAGTGTGAAACAAATAGGCATTTTCAAGAGGCAGGAAGGAGGAGAGCTGTTCCTAGCTTGTTATCGTGCTGGTTGTTGTCTATCCAAAATATAATATCCAGTGGTCATAAATCACTACACTGCATCTTAGTGGAGATTAGCCAAGTGGTACGAGGAGAGAGCTTTTCTACTATGCTCCCTGTACAACTTCAGACTTCGTAGAATCTCATTTTCCTCCATTTTCTTCCCCCTTCCTGACTGGCTACTTCCCAGCTACCCTTGTTGTTTCGATTCGGCGTGTTGCGCTTTGCTCGGCGCAGCAGAAATTGATTCATGCTCGGTGCAAGCCATTGGAGATAATGGGTTTTAGAGCAGAATTGAAATATGAAAGCAGCATGAGGGGTACCGTTCCCACCGGGGCCATACTGAAAATGTACATGTATGCAGTCGTGGTAGGGAGCTCCGAGTTGAGGTACTTGGAGTTGACAAATGGTGATTGGAGAGTTGTTTGTCCACTCGTAGAGCTGACATGGCTCAGAGGTGGCTGGTCAGCACTATGAAAATGTTAAATTGACTCTGATGGGTTTGGACCCATGGAAACACTGGCGTAGTGTTGAGTTCAGAGTTAAATGAACCCTGATGATGGTGCTATTTTCTCCCTCCGTCTCATACACCCCGGCATGCAACACGACTAGCTTTCCACCATCACACAACTGAGGTTTTTACACCATGAGCAATACGCACAAGACTTACGATGGATACTAGACACTCGCCTATAGATATAGATATACCATCAATAAGTCTATTATTAACGTTTATTGGACATCATCTGGTGGCGGACTGTTCTGGCTCCCGGTCTGATTGTGCTGTTACTATGCCAGCCAATCAATCTGTCCTGCCCGGGGCCATGGTTTACTGCCTCCATTGAAGCCAGCATTGTGTTCCACAAGGGGAGGGTGTCCAGCGGTGGGGCTGCTGTGAATCACCTTACGCCTGTGAAAAGCTCTTATTCTCCATAATCATCTCTCCCTGGGATGCACAAAACTCCCTTAATTGCGCTCCGAGACCTTTTCCCCCTTCAGTCTTTTATTTCCAAATTGTACTGATCAAAGCAAGAGCCAGGAGTCCAAATTAGCCTTTTTTTAGGCAGCAGAACAGGACTGGAGTACCTGCGCAGGTCATCCGAGGCAATTTGCAGGTGCTTGTGTTATGGCCGTAGGCGAGAGGCCATGAGAGAAGGAAATGAGCGCTGGAGTGTTTTAATAAGGAGTCTTTGTAGAGCATGTCTGCTTTATTTGGTCCCACGCGGCGGAGAGCGGCGGCTGCATCCCATCTGGATGGCGTTCACCCCGTGGCAAAGGCGAGGCGAGGTTGGCTAAGTGTGTTCAGGGAAAAATCCACTCTGAAGGGATGTAATTTACTTTTTTGTTGTACTCACTTTCCCTCAACGTGCCTCGTCTACTTCGACTTCAGTTACTGATTTCCTACATTACCCAGAATGCCTTTGGGCAACCCCCAGAGAACCATTGTGACCTTTTTGTATTCAGCTGTAGGTGGAGACAGTAATAGCCTAGAGAAAAAGTGAGAATCATTCTGAATGTCTTGTGGCTGCATTGCATTCTGGTCTATCTTGGCTACTGCAATGCATTCTGGTCTATCTTGGTTACTGAAGAAGCTCTTGCTCTTTGATTCTGAGTGGCTGACACCAAAACCTGACGGTTACAAGACATGATCACCATCAACGTTGGGCCAGTTATCCTCGGGAATGAGAAAAATACAGCGCCAAGCAGCAAAACGGACCAAGGAAGGTACATTACCAACACCGTGTGTTTTTTTAACAGTGGTTTATTTGAATGACAACAACAAAGCTTGCAATGACGATTCAAACTAAGTTTGGAGTTCAATAGCCACTGTAGAAAAATCTAGTTTTGCTCCATTTTCATGCACTTTTCTCAGGCACGTCAGACAAGTTCCTTGAACACCTATTCTTCTCTTTGTTAAGTGCCAGTGGAGAAAGTGCAGAAAACGTCTAATAACTCCCAGACTGTGTTCTTACTGCAGCGTGGGAGTTGAAGAAATAATCTGGTGAGTTTTTAAGACGTGCTCATTTGGCTGCGTAACATCCAAGAGGATGTTGCCTGTAATGGGGGATAAATGCAGGATAAAGGCATGGAGGACGCTGTACCTGTCTGCAACCACACACACACACACACACACACACACACACACGTCACCACACAATGAAACAGGACAGGACTTTAGCAGGGAACAAAAGAAGCTCTTGAACCCACAAAGGATTTGTACTGTTTAACAGACACAAATACAGCAAAGGATTGTGGGCAATCTGAAGCCTCTGCTGCTGAACCGACAGGCTGACTGAAGAACGAGGACGGTCTCTGATGGTCCACGCAATAGACGGGGACAGGAAGCAGAACTCACCTGTTGAGGATGGACAGCACCAGTTAAATGACCTTCTAGTTACTAACTAAAAAACATCATTTGTAATAGTTTTGTGGAAATGGTGGATATGACATTTGGGAACAAAACTCAACCCAACTCAACGTCCCCGGTGGCACATGGCAGCCAGAGTCAAGAGGTTTTTGCTGAACGAGGCTCTCCGGTAGTGCTGGTGAGCACGGTACCGGCAGAGCAGAACCACCACGGGGCACATCTGGTGTTAGGATGTCACAGAGCTGGATGTACAGGGGGCGGCAACATGTGTAACGTCGCCACGATACAGGCCTAGATCTGCAGGAGTGTGTGTGTGTGTGTGTGTGTGTGTGTGTGTGTGTGTCTACACTACAAGCGTCTGCAGAGAAACCTTCAGCTCATTGTACAGACGCACGGATCTGCAAAACATACGCATCAGTCAGATCAACCTCGGGGTCGCTTTTGATTGAGCTTGTACAGTATTATAGGTAAATAGATCCTCGCCACTCCCTCCCTCCCTCCCCCTCTCTCCCCCCTCAAGGTGCTGGATTGATCGACCGCTCTCAACACATTTGCAATCAAGTCCAGGCGCCACCGCTCATCAAAATGGGGACTCCATTTTGGAGGAAGTATATTTATAGATCTGCCGAGACGTAACGCTTTGGACGGAGGGAAATCAGTTTACAGTGACAAGAGAGCCTGCAGACTTTAACAGGAAGCCAATGGGCCGGGGATGGAGGAGAGAGAGAGAGAGAGAGAGAGAGAGAGAGAGAGAGAGAGAGAGAGAGAGAGAGAGAGAGAGAGAGACAGGTGGACAGATACACCCGATAAAGGAGACGGGGAGAGAAAGAGCAGAATGACTGGAAAGAGAGACAGAGAGAGAGAGAGAGAGAGAGAGAGAGAGAGAGAGAGGTGGGGAAGGAAGGAGGTGAAGCAGTGGTCAAGGAAACAAAAGACCTGGATGAGAGTGAGTCATTACTCAGATCCAGCTGTGGCCAGAGTCTGAAAAGAACGTACAAATGATGGCTTTTATTTTGTAGTGGTAATCAAACGTAGGGATCTTTCATCGTTTTATTCTTCGGTCTCTAGATTCTTTGAAAAAACAGAGCAACACCCTTCTCTTTCACTTCCCCTGTCCAGATTTTCCCAGCTGGGATTCAAACCAGCAACCCTCTTTTCCCGTTTACCTCCACCCCGTCTACCATCCACGCCAGTAGCCTTTCTCCCGGCGGAGTAGAAACGAGTCCCGATGGCGCTCGTGATGGATAAAAACCCCCAACTTCAAGTGCTGCTTTGAAAACGGTGTTAAAGCGGGCGGCTCAACGCTGCGGGGAGCAGAGGGAGCGAAGGGAAGCACAAGATTAAAATAAAAAGTACTGGCGAGGGGTGAGAGGTGGGAGGGAGGGGATGGTGGAGGGATGGAGGGAGGTGAAGATTCCACTTTCACTCCACCAGAAAAAACACTGTTTGCTTGAAATACGCCCGGCGAGGATCTGTGGACATTTTTGATAAGTGCCCATTTTTCATCTCTGCTCGCCTCCCCCTCTCCTCCTCCCCTCCCCGCCTCCCCCCCCAGTATCTTTTAATTTAGTCCGACCATCCTTGCAAATTCAGAGTTAAGAAAATGAAATCTCAGGCGGTCGTTAGTCAGAGCAGCCATCCATTCAACAGGTAAATATGACGATCGCTCACACGGTCAATATTGGCTCTCATACTGCTGGCCTCCGCAGTTTAGGTCCTGTACCTCCGCAGCTACCCGCCGGTAAACTAACACACACACACACACACACACACCCAATGCACACACACACACAGTATATGTATGCACACACCTGCACAGACACGTGCAGACAAACATGCAATTCACACACAACCATGTAACCACACCGACAGAAGCACATGCACAGATACTCACACTGACTCACACAGCCATGCACACACACACACACACACACACACACACACACCACTAAGCCATGGGGTATGCACAGCCGGCCCGGGTTCCAGTCACCAACCGGAGTTGCGTTCAACGGTTTTAATCCTTATTGAAAAAAAAACAAAAAACAAGACTTTCATGTCTGACTGTGATATTTTACTTCTGACCGACGGGAACATCGGCATTAAAATGATATGCCGGTGTTATTGTGCACTTAGAGCGGTGCGGCAGAGGCTGCTTGTGCTGAGCTCGTTATGCCAGAGGAGGATTCTGGGCCGGCGTCAGGAGATGGGAATCAAATAATGAATAAAATTTACTTCCTGACTGGTTTAATTCTCTCCACGGCTCGGAGAGACGGCCCGGCGTCGGGGGCCGGCGCTGATTTCCTCTCATGTAAACGGCACCGAACACACGGGAATTGGAGCGCAAACACACAGAACACACACACACACCAACACACACACCACCGCTAATGCACGTTCACTCACACACACAAATGATGTCAAAATCTGGAAAATTGCATCACTGCTCACACACACAATTGATTTGAACGCTTCCTTCTCTTCTGTAAATGCTACCAAAGGAATTCAAAAGCAAACAGAAACACACACCAACACAAAGCGCGACACACACACACACATTCACACAATGCAAAACTTAGTCACGTAACGAACACACATGAACATATTGTTGCTGTTTTACCTTCAACTGAAGGATCGCTCCTTTATGGGATGAGAACATTCTGTGTCCTTTGAGTTCATGAAACCTTTTCAAAATCAATTTGATAAACTCGTAAATGCATCGTGGTCGAGCTAAAACAAGCTAAAACTAAGAATGGAGATACAAGTTTTCACCCAACAACAGCTTTATGAAGACTTTCATCCCCAAATAAGAAATCCCCTATTTGGAAAAAAGTGACACTCATAAAATGATGCGATTGCGTCATGAATCCTGGTGTGATTTTGAAAACAACTGGTAGGTGAGGCTCTTTGATGGCTCCATGTTGGCTGTTTCATCATGGGAGTCAAATAGTATACCAGGTTATGTAGTGAAGCTTATTTCAAGAAGCTGAGCAAACTAAGTCCATGCTTCAGCCATCCTTGGATGAACCACAATACACTGCTCAGGAGGCAAGAAGGAGCTGCTGCCACGAGTCAGACAGCTTCCCTGGATAGATGTACACATGCTTAAGCCTGTTAACACTCCCAGTGTTGCCTTCCTGTACAGTAGTAATCCACAACATTTTGAATAAATGTCCATTTTGCTACTCGCCAACTGATATAACATCAATGATTCAACCTAAACACCGAAAATGAAAGCTTTTCCATTTCCTGTTCTGAACTCCCGGTGTCAGGTAAGTCTTTCCTGGGAGAAACCCTCTGGAGACAGGAAGTGATGCGTTTTACATTTCAATAGAAGAAGAACTGGATAGTTAGCATGAGCAGCGATAGCCACCGTGGCTGAACAGACAAAGAAAAGAGCGCCACCTACAGGAACTCAAACTCCATCAACAGGAAATCCAAGGAGAAGTACTGGACACACTGTTTGATTGACAGGTGATCTCTGGGGAGAGCAGAAACACCAAAGATCACCAAAGATGTCACCAAAATAAAGGATCTTCAGGATTACCGCTATCTTATAAAATGATCATTTTACAAACTGAAACCTTCTAAGGGTACTGAATGATGAACTTCAGGTAATTTTCCCAAAGTGGATGTTTTGGAAATTAACTCGTCCCAGCTGGGATTCACACACACACATACACACACACACACATACACACACACATTAATTTTTGTTATACAAGGAGTGGCAACAGTGATGAAATACTGAAGGGAAAAGCTGAAACCGATGGGGTGAGTCAGATCGTGTCCTGCCAATGCTTAAGAAGACGACCTACATGGTAGTGATGCCAGTCGGCTTTCTGAAGCCAGAGATAATTGGAGTCTTTGACTTTTCACCTTCCCATCCTTCCTCTCTGTCATTACCTCTCATCCTCCTTCTCAAACATCTTCCCATCTCACTTTTCTCTCTCATTGTATTCCCTTCTCACTTTCTTGACCGTCTTCATTTTCACTCTTATTCTCCCTCACTTTCTCTTCCTCACGCTGATCCAGTAACCATCCTTCCCGAGCTGCTGGCGTTCACACAGTCACCCAGGCTACTCAAGATATGCTGACGACGCAATCCTTCCCCCCCCCAGCCGAGTCGTACTTCAGCATCGCGCGCTGCAGAGCTACTAAAGCACCCTGGAGTGTGAAAGTCCTTTTGGAAACCATTTGTTTGAGGAAATAAAAAGCAAACCCACGGTCCCTTTTGTTAGTGTTCAGCAATTGTGTTGCCCTGTGAACTTGTCAATAAAATCCCTCAGTGAATGATGAGCTTAAACAGCCAGTCCGCAAAGTGGTCATTTCTCAATGCCTTGTTTCAAGGTTCAATAATCATATTACAATCTATCAGCCGGGCCCCGATGCCCTTATCCAAGGTGACTTATACCTTGATTTACAGTGATCAATACCTCATCAGAATTATTCGCCCCTTTGACAAACAAATCGATGCATGTTCTTTAGCGCCACGCCAACGTCTGAGTCTGTAATTCAAGAACAAAAAAGGGTCCTGCGTCATGAGGGATCGCTCCCCAGACACAGCTTTGGTAAATACTGGAGTGATAAATTTAAGTGTAAGAGTCTTTTGCTTTGTCTTCCTTGGCATTGGCGTGAAGCCCAAGCAGCCATTGTCCCAGAATAATATTTTCAGCCAATAAATAATCCATTGTGTCATCTCCATTAAGTTTGTCCCATTTGCCAATTCTCACCCTGCCAAGAAGAATGTGTGTATGAATCATCGACTTAAGAGTATTTAAAAAATGATTAGTTTCATCCATGCAGTCGCCCAATAACTTAGAATGATCATACGAGGTGATCATAATGTCTATCAGCTTGTCCTAGTTAGGCTTATACAGTCCTTATAAAGGGCCATATGAATAAACTTGACAATATGTTGTCACTTGTACAGCCTGGGTCCTCTGCTCCGACCTTTGCACTTCCTATTATCGGTTGCTTGTAATGCCGGTGATCTTGGAATTGACGTTTATTCTCCAGTTACACTTGTAAGTCACTCTGGATCAGTGAAGTATCGAAATACTTTAAATGTCAGTGTAAAAATAGACGATTGCATTCAGCACCTTGGAGAGCGACAGCACCATAAAGAGACACCAACACTCATACTACTGCTACTACACACACATACCGGGTAAAATGGAATGAAATACAAATGAACTTTTTACTGCATGGTTGTTCAACCGCTGGTACTGGTACACAAAGAGAGATGGTTTGGTAAAAAATCAGACATTAGTTTTGTTTAAATGCTTTAAATTGGTTCTCCTGTAGAGTATTATATCATGATACTTCACTAATCCAGGGAAATTCTCTTTTTGCCTGCCTCCTCCACAGGTCAGAGGTCAGAGGTCACCTATAGAACAGCATCCCTGGGGCTGGTATGGATTCAGTGATGGCGGATGCTTGCTGAGACTTGACCCTGGGTCCTCTGGTTGGAGGGCCGTCGTCTTACTCACCCTGCAGTATTAACGCAGCATAGATGCATGAAGGTGGACTTCTACAACGGCCACCACTGTGCACACACATAATCCCATAATCCCAACCTCATACACCGCCTCCTGTTTCCTGTTACAGCTGTGAAAGAGACCGCCACATCACTCATTTCTTGTGTGGGCGTGGGAAGAACGGAGGGTCATGCCTTGTCTGGGTAAGCTGTTGATGCTGAGCTCTACGGTGCAGTGCTGCTGGGGAAGTTATTTAAGCCAAGAGTAGAAACATGAGTATTGTGGGATTTGAAAAGAAAAGATGATTGGTCTGTGGGTCTCTGTGTGACAAGGTACATGACTGTAGCTTATAGCCAGGGGGAAGGCAGTTGCCACCATTGAAAATTAGTTGGACTGCAGTACCGCAACTGGCCACTTGGTTTCCGCCCTTGGAGGTCATGTACCAGTAAAACATGGTCGTTTGCCATATAGACTGTCCTTTATAAAGAACTGTCACATGTCTTATTTGGCACTATCAATTATTTTGATAATCATTAGTTGATTGACTGTCTCTGTCTCACACACACACACACACACACACACACACACACACCCCAAGGTAGGTTCAGTCAGGCCTCTCCATCTGTCAGCAGTCAACAAAACCACCATCCTTTTTACTTGTTTTTTTTTATTTTTTCCTCTCAGATTAAATATTTATGTAAAATGGATTTCAGAATGTTTGTTTTCTAGTATTTAGCTTGGAGCGTTGAGAGGCGCCCTGCAGCCAGCTGAACAGTGGTAGGCAAGAATGGAAAAGTTCGTCTTGACGTATTTTTCCTGCTTTCCTCCTGCAGACAATTATTTACTGAACATAAACAAGTCCAGCGTTGAGTCCAGCGTTGAGTCCAGCGTCAACCCAAACGAGCACAATATTTTCACAATATGACAAAAATTGATAATAAAACAGCTTTAGAAGTTGTAGCAGCGAGATATTTAGTTCCCAACTTCTCAAAACGATGCAGGTAGCAGCGATGGACGAGTAGTTCAATGTTAGATGGGGTAATGTAAAGGTCTAGCTAGTTACCAGGCTGTTCCTCTTGGGGATGGAGCATTAGTTCAGCAAGCATGCAGTAAAAAGTGGAGCTTCTCCAATGGCATCATCTGTAGAGTATCTTATGGGTTGAGCACAACTTCAAACGAAATCCAACACACTGACCTGGTTTTTATCTCGTCTTGATTTGGCCTTTCTCCTGGTTGCTGCTTCACTTTGACTTTACACCGGTGGATACTTAAAGACATCACATGCATGTGAGGCCCCAGCAATTAGAGGAGCCTGTTGCTGGGCAATTAGCGGAAAGGAAGTAGAATTTCCATTTCGCCCGAGGGCATACCGCTCACCCAACCTGCACACACACACACATGCACATGCGCATTCATGCATAACCCTAGCAACACACACACACAATGTACTAAACTAAATAAATACATCTATTCACAACGAAGTCAGACAGGATATTTCTGTGTTGTTGTATGGTTTTTAAGAGACACAATTGACAATGTGGGCAGAGACTGGACACACACATACACACACACACACACACACACACACACACACACACACTTTGCTGTTATATTTGAATCCAGGGAAACTCAACTATAACTGAGCTAAGACTGATATATATACTGAGGTTCAACATTTAAGGATATAAAAAGTGCTGACTGCGCCACCTGGCTGTCTATCCACCTATACACACACACACACACACACACACACACACACACACACACACAGAAGAGTGTCTCAAGGCTAAACAAGGACGTGAAGGCTGTCAGGCCACTAAAAGGAGTTGATTTGTTCAAGGTGCTGCGAGCCGCTGAAGGGCGCAGCATCTCGTCCTCTGGCTCCAAATCAACTTTCAGGACTTTTGGGTGGCGTCCTCTGGGGTCTAATGTGGTTACGCCTCATCTGTGTACATGTGGCTGGTTATGATATGTCAGTGTGGATGTGTGGATGCACTCAAGTAATTCATGAGTGTTTTCAGAAGGTAGCAGGAGAGTCGTGGACTCTCCTCCCTCCCTGCTGCAGTATTCATCACTTCAAATTCATTATTAATCTGGTGTTACCGTCTGTCTTGTCCAAGTGTCCATCACCCTGGCGCTTGTTTCCGACAGCCTTCATCAACACCTTCAGCTCCTGCCTCCTTCTATCTTCCCTTCATCAACCCTCATTCCTCTAACCCCCTTCCTGTCTCACCTCCCTCTTCTTCACTCGCTCTCTATCTTTCTGCCACCCTCTCTCACCCCATCTCTTCTTCCCTCTTTCTCCACCTCTTAGCCCCTTCCTCTCTCTCTGCCTCTCTCCCCTTCACCAATGGTAAAGACTTGGATTTGACCCCAAAATGTTGTGACAGTGTGGTGTGGCACAGCCCACTGAGGCTTGGTGGTACGATTTACACTCAATTAATTGAGAGTTCACAGAAAAACTTGTTTGGAGTGGTTTAGTTGAATCTGACTACAGGAAACAACCTGTAGTCCTGTAGTCTTAGCTTGTATGAACAGAGGAGGTAAAGTGTGGAAAACAGTGTAGACCATCATGTCCATCATGCTTGGCTAAAGTTAGAGAGCCCGGAATTGGATGTGTTTTGACTCCCTGGCGCCAAAATTTCTAATTTTGCGGTATGACAGGTTACCAAGTCTGTCCAAAAAAAGAGCTACTCGTGAGTCCATTTAACTTTTGTTTACAAGCCCCGGTACGCTTGAAATTGGGCAGTGAGAACCTGCATGCATGGTTTGGACCAAAGAAAACCAATTGTTGGTGTGATTGCACCCTTATTTTTTTTGATTTAGTCCAGTTTAGTTTGCTTTTCTTTCGCAGTATGAGAATAATCCCAGGTCAAATAGCGAGAAGAGGCATTGCCAATAAAAAGATGTATGTGAGGAACATTTATAGTGAATTTGACGTAGCTAAACATGTGACCTTTTGAGTGAATAAATAGTACCTGGGTAAGTACTAGTTCAAGAGAAACACAGACAGAGAGACAAATGTATCGTAGGTAGATAGATAGATAGAGAGATAGAGAGATAGAGAGATAGATAGATAGATAGCAAAAATAAAAAGCCTTTATTTAAACCTGCACTATGCAACTTTATGTAGTTTATTCTTTGGCGGCCCCCAGTGGCAGCGAGAGGTAACTGTTTGCATTTTTGAAGACTTCAACTCCCTTAGCTTCCTGTAGCGATAGCCGAGGCGCTAGCTTGCTCACTGCTGTGTCGGAGCTGTGTGTGTTTGGCTTGTAAGTTTCAATTCGTCACTTCCTGTGCTCAGAGAAAACTTTCCCACCAGTGTATCTACCGACTCCAAAACTTCATTGGGGTGTTTTTACATGAAAAAGTTACATGATGCAGCTTTAACTGCCCTTGGCCAAAATGTGTTGGAATTGTTCTTAATATGTTCTTATGAAAAAGCAATGAAATAAAGGCTTTTTAAACTTTTGCTTGCAGAGTGTCTTGGAGCTCCTTCCTTTGTCATTTAGCAACATCCCCAAAACAAATACCTCCAGACACCAAAACCCATTAGCATTACTCTCTGTCCTTCTCTCGGCATTGCGACACGCCATGTAATCACAGGGACACAGGGACACGAGCTGCTGACTGAATTTAAAAGATCAAAATCTCACCAGATCTCTCTCTGTGCCCAGAGATAGTTGAGTGGTTAAGTCCCGACCTACGGAACCACAGGAGGATCAGATCTCAGAGCTGCCCTCCCTAACCCTGACCCAGTTTCCCTCGCTACTCTCCAGCTGAGAGTAAATAAATGATATCAATACTAAAGGGGAGTGGGCTGCCACACTTATTCATAAAAAATCCATTATAAAGAAAGTCTTGGTCATACAATGTTAGCCGATGATTGAACTCCCCTTTCATGCATGTATCCTGCATCAGTACTATAGACAGTTCTCTCTCCAATGTTCAACAGTAGAACCAAAGTAGTGCATGGTAACACAACACTTGAAGGTCTTTCAACCAACTGGTCACCAGACCATCTGCTGCAGTATTCGATGGCTGAAAAGAGAGAGAACCCCTCTTGGTGCGTGGCAGTAGCAGCAACTTTGTTTGGCAAGCATTCGGGAAAGCTTGGGACTTAATGGCTGCATCTGGACTTGATGGTGAAATTGTCCATCTTTACATTGGCTCCAAATATTGCCCATGTGTCATGGCCCTTCCAACACATCTCAGGAAGGAGATTAGTGCAGTTTCATTTCCTGGTGGGTTTTAAAGGCTGTTCAGAAGCAAAGTTGGCAGCTATATACAGTCATGCTTGAAGGTTTGTGAACCCTACAGGGGGTGGTCATGATTTCATATATTACAGAGGAACAATCAAATCTTAATGAAGACATCCCAAAATTAAAAAAACATGCGCAAATATATGATATACTTTAATTGTTTCTTTAACAAAACTGGATTATTTAACAAAACTCCTGTGTGCAAAAATATGTGAACTCCTTCAATCAATAATTTGTAGCACCTCCGTTAGTAGCAATGACGTCTCCTACAGCCATTGATCAGTCTCTGGCATCTTCCTTGAGATTGATTTTTTCCCACTCCTCCTCAAAGAACCCGACAAACTCAATGAAGTTTGAGAGCTTCAGGTCCTGCCACAGCATCTCAGTTGGATTTAGGAGAGGCCTTTGACTTGGCCGATCCAAAACACTAAACCATTTGTTGGTAGCTTTTCTTGAATGCTTTGGATCATCGTCTTGTTGAACAGCCACTTTCCGCCCACCTGATGTTCAGTTCAAGGCTTCTGTTATTTTGGTGGTGGGCAGTTTTGGGTTGTTGCCAAACAGTTCCTTTCTGGACTCATCTGTCCAGAGAAGAGACTTCCAGAAACCTTCAGGTTTAGAAGCTTCTTCCTGGCTGCCGTTGCATGAACGCCATTTCTATTCAGTGTTCTTCATATTGTTGACGGATGCACATCAGATGCAGCAATGGAGGCTTGTAGATCTCTGGAATTCTTGGGTCGTTTTTATTAGTTTTAATATTTTTTTGTAGGTCTTGGTGACAATTCAGGAGGACGTCCAGTTCTAGGCAGAGTCACTGTCATGTTAAATTCTCTCCATTTGTATATTATTTGTCTCACAGTGGACTGATGGAGCCCAGATCTTTTTGATATGATTTTCTAACCTTACCCAGACTGATGCTCACTTACAACTCGCTGAGGTCCTCTGAGGTCTTCTTAGATCGTGGCATTGGTAAACTTCATACCCAATTATTTACCCACCTGATTCTACTTACCTACTTAATTCAACTAATGCAACTAATACTTAATTCACTTATTTTTGCTACATGCTCAATTTCCTCTAAAAACATATGAGATTGGTAATTACAGACACGTTACTTCAGTTAAGAAAAGGCTAATTTGGATTAAATAAGGATTGTATGGTAAAACCACAAATTTCTATAATCGCACACAGGGTTCTTTCAATCATGACTGTAGATAGTAATTGTAAGAGTGCCATGTTTTACTACATGCATGCAGAATAATTTGCAACACTTGCAACACTGGCTCCATCCCCAAGATGAATTGTCTGGAAACATCAACATTTGCTGTTTTCAGCTGTGGGAAAGAGTCTTGTCGAGCAATTAAGAGTCTTGTAGGTAGTCGGCTGAGAGAGTTGCATGTTACAATATACTTGTTTGGTTTTAGTGTATAAGATGTACTGTATACCGTATGCTCAAGCAACTGTACATGCTCATTGTAAATAGTACTGAAGCAGGATAAATGCATGAACAGGGATTGTGTAGCACTGTCAACCCAAACAGGATGTCTTTCTATTCTTCCGAGCTCCATGAAAAATACAGTTACCTTATTCTAGTTCCATATCCATTGCCTTTCATTTGAATAGGAACAATTAATTCACAAATGGTGAAGAACATCGTTCTGTATGTTCCGTATGTTCTGTATAGAGGACTGTTTCATGCAATTACACTAAGTTTGGATTTCCAGTAATGCCATCTGACGAGGAATAACTGAAGCACAGCCAAGCAACGAACATTAGCACAGACACCGGTTGAATAGCAGGACTCCAAATACACTCATCATAAATCTGAACGTTTCATTATACATTGCTGGTTATTCCATTTGATTAGGAGTAAGTCATCCACAAATGGTGAGGAACATTGGTACAGACAGTGGACCTCTAATGTAAGAAATCATTCACTTATGCAATCTGACAAGGAATAACTTACGCACAAATGGATTCATGGCAGACTTCCAGATGCAGTTAATGCACATATGAACGTTGCATATCTTTTGTCATTCATTCCAACTCTCCAACGAGGAGTAATTCACCCACATGGTGAGAAGCAGACGCTGGCTGCATACATCGCGATGTTCCATATTCATTGCCATTGATTGGGGCCAGTTTAGTTGGGTGGTGAGCACGATGAGGGGCACATTTAACAGACCCTGGATCCAATAATAACTGCTACAGTGGAGCGTTAAATTCAGTTATGCCATTTTATGAGGAATAACCCATCGACACACATTATAGCCGAGTTTCATTCCAAAATAAAATATCACCATGTCAAAAACAATCACCTACTCTTAGAAAACGACTGGCAGCGCAAAATTCAAACAAATGCTGGTGCAGTTTTAAAGGATTGAAGAATAATAAAATTAGGTTTTAAAATACCGGTCCTCTATATTGTAGAGATACTGAGATAGTTACTGCAGTCGACCTCTAAATGCATGAATGAATCCAAAGTCTAGATTTTCCATCCAGATTACAGTTCAGTTATTATGAAGAACTCATCCACATGCACTGAGGGACACTGGAGATAAATGCTGGATGCTCACTGGTCCTGGGAATACACTACATCTGGATTTTCAGCTGCAGTGCCGTTCATTTCTACTGACGGGTAAAGGAATAACAGACACACTGCTACAGACACTGAATGATGCATAGAAAATAGGATATTGCAATGCCATTTATTTCTGATCCGAAATAACTCCGGAGCCCTGGATGCATTAGGAGCCCTGTAGTGGATGCATCTTAAAAACCATGTACCCAGCGTGGAGAGCAGAGGGAATAATCCACCAGAGCAAAATCTGCCACATCACTAAGAGTGATCATTCCTCTCCAAAGTACAGAACCAACATTGCTCGGGAGGTGCACAGGTAAAGTGAATCCACCAGAAACCGCCAGGCAAAGTGTACAAGTCAAAGTAAAAAGCAGCCTTACCTCTTAGTCAGATGCCAAAATCACAGTCTTGGACAAGTCAGAAAACCATAGAGCTGGTGAAGCAGCCAGTGTTCCTCGGTGTATGGTAATATCTCAGCTCGTCAGGAGGGACTCTTCAGAGCCTCTCTCTTACAGCCTCTCTCTTACAGCCTCTCTCTTACAGCCTCTCTGTACAATCTCAGTCCGATCTAGAGACAGGAGTCCAGCAGACCCAGCAGACGGCTCATCCCCATGTGTTTGGCTCCTTAAGCAACGGGTGCCTCTGACATGCCTCTTCCTCCCTCAGGGTCCGGGGGTCCGGGGGTCCGGGGCGCCTCTCAGACAGCGAACTGGCAGGGGCAGGAAAGTGGACGGCAGTAGGAGTAGTAATTGTAGTAGTATTCCTCTTTGTGGGGAGAATTGAGCATCCTTCAGTGGAGAGAGAGAGGAGGAGGAGGAGGAGGAGGAGGAGGAGGAAGGATCCAGCGCACGAGAACCGCAGAGCGCACGGCGCAGCGCTCGCTCTCTCAGATCCCAAAACGGTGGTGTGTTTCTGGGAAGGAGGCAGGCAGATCAGCGCAGCGCAGAGGGAGGCGGTGTTGTTGGATCAACATTGTTCTTGGTATTTTTCTTTTTTCCTTTTTGCAAAACAAAAAAAAGTCACAGTGGGGAAACCACTAGAGCGCCGTCTCCAACAAAACCATCATCATCATCATCATCATCATCTCCTCTCCGGGGCTCCTCAATCTGCACAGGACCGTGTGTGACTAAGAGAGGGGGGAGATGGAGAGAGAACGGAGTGTGTGTGTGTGTGTGTAAAGGAGGAGGATGGATGGAGAGAGAAAGAGGGAGAGAAGAGAGCGGCGGACAGGCAGGAGGCTGTGAGCGCAAGTGGAGCTGGAGAGCGATGTGAGAGGAGAGCAGGATGCTTGGAGAGGAGGAAGAGGAGGGGGATGCCCGGGAAAGAGAGAGAGAGAGAGAGAGAGAGAGAGAGAGAAGAGCTCGCACTGTCAGTGACTACATTAACAGCGCTGAGTAGGTGGAGTTTTCCTTGCAGCAGAGGGGATCATGATTTGAAACCCAAAAGACGAGAGAGAGAGAGAGAGAGAGAGAGAGAGAGAGAGAGGAGGGAAAGGAGAAGAGGTAAAGGGTGAGAGAGGAGTAAGAAAGGATGACTGAAAAATAGGGGCGGTTAGAGGTTAAGAAACGTGTGAGGATGAGAGTAGCGGGGAGAGAAAAGAGAGAGAGAGAGCAAAGAGAATTTATGGAGAGAGAGAGAGAGAGAGAGAGAGAGACTCCAGCTGCATTGAAGTTGGCAAACAGCCCCCCTCTCACCAGAGGTCATAAACATTGATTCCAATAGTTAAAGGAGCACACACACACACACACACACACACACACACACACAAAGAAAACACATGCACGCTTAACATGTCCTGGCACACAAATTCACACACACTCACAAGTATATTACTGCTCACACACACACACACACACACACATACTTACCCGCCACACACACACACACACACACACATATTATTGTATCCTGTAAGACAATGCATCTATGATTTTTGACATCTTAAAATGGACAGTCAACACATATACACTAATGCCAACACACTCCTAAATGCACACACACTAAAATACACACATTCAAATGCAAATGAATACACACAGGTGCATGCACATGAGTACACACACACACACACACACACACACACACACACACACACACACCAGAGTCACTGAGAGGGAACCCCAGGACAGGAAGGAAGTAATCAATACAGGTTGTGAACATTACTGCGTATTGCTTTATCGTGACGAAGAGGGAACGAAGGATTTTCATAAGAAATCATTTGTGGGCTGATTTCTTTTTGCTGTAAAGAAACAACATTCATCAAAACTACTTTTTCTTTTTTTGTCCATTGCAGCAAACAGCACGTCTGAGCGGCGCACGCAATTATAAAGACATGCTTCCTCAAGCAGCCGTCGATGCTATAGATCTGGTGCTCAATAAGACTTACTGGTCGTCAAGACGCAGTTTATCATCAGCGGTGACCTTTACCAGTAACTAAACAACACTTGGGTCAGCAAGTGAGCCAGTCTGCTGAAAGGAGGACAGTTTTTTTTTTGCAGTGTATCTGGCGACGGCCCAAGAGTATAGTTGAGTCATTAGCAGGGGGCTTGGGGGGGGGGTTGCAGATCCAACACACACCAATGCAAAACTAATGCCAGTAAAACAGTAAATTAGTGAGTTAATCATCTCCACAGTCAGGCAGTCGACCATAATGCACTGGCATACTACCATCTACCTCTACCATCAACTCTTGTGTTAATTGTGTTACAGTTTTTTTCGATTGCTTTGACTCAGTTTGCACAACAGATTTTCAATGTGCAAAAGCTCTAAATGCAAAGTGCCAAACTGACTTTCAAAATTCATACTCTAAGACACTACATCCTATGCTGACATACAAAGTGCCAAACTCTAAATCATATCTCCATCCTCAGAGTACAGCCACCTCACATTACAACAATGTTCAAATGCTTATTACTACAAACGCAGGTCACTGATCATCAGGTGTTTGTAGTCATGGC
>JAXDDX010000084.1:2022500-2070000 GCA_034670405.1 Hoplostethus atlanticus
CGCACAGTGGTTGCCATTGCAGAGGCATGCATTTATTCTGCATCCATCCCATAATAACACTGCAGCCACCTCTCTCCTGGATGGAAGCCTCTCATCCGACCGGTTACCAGATCATTCCTCGGGACTTCTGACTTCAGGAAAAGACCAAAACCTGATTTCTCTAAACAATTCCTCTTAGTAGCTTCTTTTTTTTTTTTTTTTTTTTACTTAAAACCCATTTTAATATATTGAGTATCAGCACAAAAAACACACTTCTAACAACAGGCCTTTTATAATTGCTAGTTTTATTGTTTTATCTGTTCTTTTAGTCATTTTATTCTCTCTTTTTTGACTTTAACAACCCCTCCATTATTCTGGTTCGTAGTGTTGTTTGTATTTTAATAAACCTATTCTTATTATTTTAATGTTTTTATTATCTGTTCTATTGTTTTTATTCATTGGCTTGTTAAGCACTTTGTAACTGTTGTTTTAAAAAAAAGTGCTATATAAATAAAGGTATTATTATTAGTAGAGGATGGATTGAGCAAACGAATGGAGTAAAAAGTGTTTCCACGTCGGCTTCTTCTGTACAAGATGCATCTGAGCAAGTAAAACGAGGCTAAATTGCCGGTCAGCGTGATGTCCTTGGCACTTGAAGACAACTGCGATTGTAATCATGCTTTTTGGGAGTTGAAGGCAGGAGCCGAGTGTGAGGCGGGAGTCCAGCAGGGATGGTGTAAGTCTCTCAGCCAATAGCAGACCGCGAACAGAGTGCCAAGACCCGGTCCACTTTCATCACACCGCTTGGCACAGGGCAATGAGAGTGATGAGGATGATGGTGTGTTCTGGTGTCGGTCAGGGGCTTCTGTTTTAACTGTGTTGTGGCTTATTGCCTTTATTAGTATTAATACAATTTTTAGTTTATTTTACTACTTTGTTTTTATTATTTTTAATTAATTTTCTTCGACATTCTTATTTTATTTATTATTATCTCTTTTTAACTCCGCAGGACCACAGACTGAACCAAACTGACGGACAGAAAGGGAGGCGGGGGGAGGGACGTGTGCAGCGCGCCAGCGATGGAGATGATGATGAAGAATGGGACAGATCAGCTGTTGGCAGCCATGTTCCCAGGAGAGGGACGCCTGGGGCCGTCCATGTCTGCTGTCATTCTGTGTGTGTGTGTGTGTGTGTGTGTGTGTGTGTGTGTGTGTGGGTGTATGTTTGTGTGTGAATGTGTGTGGGTGTTTGTGTTTGTATTGCCATTCTGGAATATTATTGTGTATGTGAGAAAAAACGAGCGCATGTGTGACAAAGTGTGTCTGTGAAAAATACACAGCGTGTGTTTCTAGGAATTTATACGTCTGTGTGTTTGTTAAAGAGTCGGCGTATGTGTCTTGTTTACGTACACAAACTAATACACACACACACACACACACACACACACACCGTTAATTTAGCAGTTGGTTTTTGGCTTTGTTAGCGCGCTAACTAGCCAGGAGGCTAATTAACAAAGCAAGCAATGTTAATGTTAACATGCGACTAGCCGCTACTAATGTTAGCTTCTACTAGCTACCTTAGCTAGCGTGCTAACCAGATGTGTTAACAAGACAGTGATGGTTAGCTGACCAGATACTATGGTTGGCTAGCTAACAAGCACTAAACACTAAATCAATCGGATGGATCAGTGATGAATTGATCAGTTCAGTCAGAAATCAACCAGTGCTGCCAACTGCTCAAAACGTCGCTAGAAGTTACCAGTTACCAGTGAAGTCTAAAGAGTCGCTAAATCTAGTTAGCAACAGTGTTGTTATGTTAATGTTAAGACAGCCAAGAAACACAATCAGCTGTTTGCCCAAGCCCTGTGGTGTAGCAACCCCAGCTGAATGAGAGCCATCTCTTAAACTGATGATTCATAAAAGGTTTTAATCTGATTGTAATTCACCGTAAGAGCTAGAAAAAACAGAAAGTACTCTTACAATACACAGTTTAGCACACAGTTTGAACAACATATCGCATGGTAACCATAGTAACATTAGCTTATCTAACTGTAGCTTATTTTTGTTCAGTATCTCTGCTTAATTTATGACATAAAACCATAGGCGTCATTTACACTGGGGACGCTGGGGACATGTCCCCACCACTTTTTGAAATGGCCGATTTTGTCCCCATCACTTTTTAAAAGCATAATTTGTTAACAATGTTCTGAATAAATAGCTTGCACCAAGAAATGTTAACAAACGGAGTAGAGATTGACAGGGGTGGCATTTGAGTTTAAATGTGTGAAATGTATCAATTAATTGTGTGGAATTTTAAAAGAATGAATAAAAAATCAAATCAATGATTTGAGTTTATTTTGAAATGAATATGGATAAATAGAAATAATCTAATCCCTGCTCCAGTTTAATTCCATTCTCACATATCGATATTTAAACCATATGCTTAGAATGAGTCGTGATTGGTTGAACTGACTCGTGAACTCTTGTGAACTCTGTTTCTCTAACGTTGTTAACGTTATTCCTTCAGTTATTTCTATTTTGTCATTGTGGCAACTTGCCACCGTACCGGGGTTCGTGACAGAGACATACACGGGAGGAGAATTAACACGGCCGTTTTATTCTCAACACAATAATAAACCCGGCCCGGCGTTGACGACAGTGAAGAGCGCCGTCCTCCTCGGCGCGCGCACCTCCTCCCTCCCGTCAGGTCAGCCGCGGAGCATCAAGGCTGCCCCAGTCCGCCAGGCTTCCAGGGGCATCCCGCCCCAACCCCGACTGGCCAGCCCTTGCAGGCTGCTCCCAACTGCAACCTCCGTAGCTCGGCCGGTCGCCGCCGGCTTTGGACGCCCGCTCTCCCACTCCGTCTCCTGCCGAACTCCACTCGCTCTGCCAGCCTCGCACACTGGCACACTGGCGCGCTCTCACACAGTCCCACATCCTCACACAGGTTAAAAAGGGCCCGGCTGCAATCAGGCTTAATTGGCCGCAGCCCGGTCCCAAGCTAAGCCTCACCCCACCCTCCTCCCATCTGCCACAGTCGTATTTTAGGATATTGTTATCGCTCGGCTGACTGACATGCACTGGTGCTTTCTACAGTAGATATTGTGATATTGGCACTGTTGGATTGACATGGTGCTGAAGCTGTGGAGGTGATGCATATGGATGCATATGGATGTTACTTGTGCGGTCGCCGTTCTTTTATGTATTTTCGTATTGTCGACTCTCATGTCCCCACCACTTTTCAACACAAAGTGACGCCCTTGCATAAAACACACAAAGCTATTAAAATAATTGAAATAATAACAGTCATAACAAAGAAAACAAAATACCTTGTCCACATTCACAGCTAGGTGCTAAATTCAGACGTTTGCTGTAAGTATTTGAGGTCCGTACACCTTCATCTGTTTCTCTCTTTTTTACCGTTACCTCAGAACTTTAGATGCACTAGCTGCCTTCAAAATAAAGGTAGGCGGAGACAAGAAAAACAAGACAAAAGACAAACTTCAAAATAAAAGCATGACGTTCAATAAATAAATGCACGGCAAATAGTAGCTGGCAATTACTATTACAATTACTATTTTGTTAATTGTGCCCCATTTTAAGGTAATTTACATGTAACCCTAACACCACACCTAACCCTATGACCACCAGTGGGTGCGTGATGTCACCTTAAAGCCCTCTACTGATTAATTGATTGATAAGTCCCATATTAACAAGATGATAACTGTTTTACAGCGTGGAATTTTTATATTTTAGAGATGTAGGTTACTTCAGGTAGTCATTATTTTTTGGACTAGGAGACACTAGGAATCATTCTCCCTCTCCCTCTGCACGGTCGCAATTACACTGATTGGTCCAAGGGGGGCGCTACATTGTTCGCTTGTTTGTTTCTCCATGTGTCACACAAAATATCTCAGACACCACTGATGAGATTTTGATGAAACTCGAGGGAGTGATGCATCTCACCACTGCGTTTCCAAAGAGTGGCGCTACAATCACAGATCAAATCAGGGTGATGTATTTATTACCGATTGGATGTGAAAAGGGCTGCGTCGTTCGCAGGGGATGACATGTTTGCTGTTGCTTCATTTCCAAGACGGATTGGATTTTGGAAACTCTTCATAAAGTGTAGTAGACACAAACACAATACACAGATACTGGATTGGGATTCCCTGGTTGCTCAGTTGTCAGAGTAAATGACTACAAGGCAAGGTGAGGTGTCCTTTATAGGACCCAGTCAGAATGACTGGCTGCAACCAGACAACACCTAAACAGATTTCCTTCTGCAGAAATTCATGAAAATTTTACCAATACACAAAATCTGATGTAACTACTATGCAACCTAAAGTAGAGGGCACTGACATGCAGGAACAACCTGGCCTGGATGCTAGAGGAAAGGGGGGTCAGAGTGAGGCTGTGCACCACCAATTACATGTTGCACTGAATCAGACGCTATTTACAGGTTTCCCAGAACCCTCCTCTTCTATGTCCTGTTGCCAATATTGATCAGACCTACTGCTGACCTAAATCAGTCCACACACCAGTTCAGAAACTACTGTATTTTTTATTTGTATTATTTTTATTAGCTACTATGCAACAAATAGGTGGAACAAACTTCCAGAAGAACTGAGACTTCAATAACTACTTTTAAATCTAGATTAAAAACATTTTTGTTCACCACTGCATTCTGCCAAGCTCTACATCCTGCACTTCAAATGGCCTATCTGCACTGTGATTTTATTGTGTTTTTATTGTATTTTATTTTATATGTTCTTCTTTTTAGATCTCATGTAAAGCACTTTGAATTGCCTCCACTATACAAATAAACTTGATTGATTGATTGATTGATTGATTGATTGATTGATTGTACCACTGGCTGTTTGATTCTGCCCCCTCGAGTCACAAAGACACGTATACTTCACGTACTTGGATAATACAACACAAACAGCTCTGACTGACGTTCCCCTGCACACGAGACACAACTGCAAAAAGCATGTAAGTCAGTTTGCTTTTCTTTTCCTCGGGACACTCAACTGATCCTTAACACCAGAACTGATCCTGTTCATGAATGAATCCTCCCTCTCAGTGCTGCAAGGCTGAAGACGGTCATGGCGACGGCGCCTGGCGATGTTTTTGTTGTTGTCCTACTGTTTGTATTCAGACAGTTGTTATGTCGCTGCTCTGTAACAGTAGCAAGACACAGATGATTGTATCTGACAGCGACAGCAGAATAACAATGACCAGTGTTTGTGTGTGTGTGTGTGCATGTACATTATGAGTGTGTGTGTGTGTCAGAGATCCCCCCTTCAGAGGCTAGATGAGGACTCCCACAATGATTGAACATAATGACGTGTGAACCCATTAAGCAGCTTATCTGAAACAGCAACAAAGCTGATGAGGATGAGGGGGGGTGAGATCTTCATCACCCCCACCCAGAAATACAAAATCTGTTTCCAAAGGTAATCTTAAAGGGTTGGTGGTCTGCCTGAGCGGAAGAATGCAAGTTGTCCTGGTTTATTCCACCTCAGAGGTATTCAGACGGTTCAGAACAGGCTGACTGAGCTTTGGGATCCTGCCCACCGCTGTACGGGTGATCCTACAGAAATGGTTCAAATTACTGCAGTCTCCACCAAAGAAATGTCATTTAGAAAATAACTACGTTTTCAGGTTTTGAACAGAAAATTACCAATTACCAATCATCATGTAGTGATCTAATTAGGTCACAGGCTTTGTATGGGATCATTTAATAGGTTAAATATTTAAAAAAATCACTGTTGAAATGCTATTTTGGAACGTGGCCGTCTCCACCTCAAAGCCTTACATTTATGTTGATCCAAACACATATTTTCCAAAAGGAGCCTGGTTTTAGCCACGCCCCTACGATGGCACCCAGGAAACCAGACTGCATCACCGTCCATCACAGCCACATGGGGAGTCGGTCTGTTCCAACACTCTGAAGTAGCTGAAGTAACATCACCTGTTCTTCACTTGTAAAATACAGAAAACGTTTAATGTCAGTGTAGTGGTACGGTCCGGGAGGTTTCACTCCTGGTTTCACTTTGGTTTCACTCAACTGAGGACAACTCAACTGAGGACCTCACCACTTATCACCTAGCACCCTGCACTTTCATTCCCTTTCACATTCATTCATCCATCACCATTCCTTAACTCTGTATACATGAACCATTCATTCATTCGTTTTTTTATCTATCTATCTATCTGTCTATCTGTCTGTCTGTCTGTCTGTCTGTCTGTCTGTCTGTATAATTTTACATGAGATGATTCATGGAATCTGAAAAAACTAAATTTCCACTAAATCTATTGATTATCATGTTTTTAATCTTTGTGATGAATGCCTTTCCCCCCCTCCTCCACTAATGAATCAGTAACATTAAGCCTGAAAGAATAAAAGATATTTGTTGTCAAAGTTCATCACTTTGCATGTTTACACCAGCTAAAAGGGTCACTCTGTGTTGAGGGGTGGTAAACAGGAACGGTTTGAGCGTTGAGTTTGGGCAAATTATCTTTAATTATCCAGGATGTTAATGGAGGTTAATGGGAACGATAGCACCCAAACAGTGCTGCCGCGTATCGACACGTTGCATTCCCTCATGGTCTATTTAACTGGAATAAGCATTTAGAGGTCTGGAGACGCCGTTATCATTCTGGGGTTGTTTTTAGTTTGTATTTAGTTGGTTCTTTTTCTAAATATTAGCTCGGTGGATGTGCATGCAATCAGCAAAGCAAATTGTTAGCTACCGACCACGATGCAAAACCAGGTGAAAGTGAAGGAGGATGCAACTAAAACTGGTCAACAGAATGACCTGAGGTGAGAAATGCGATGATGTATTGGTGTCTGACTGAGTTATTCACTTCCCTCCCTTGAAACTGAAACACTGCAGCGTTTCGTCATCATATAAAGCATGATCAGATTCTGTTCTGAAAAAAAGACCCAATTAAATGGTTGGATAAATGCATCTGATCAAATGAGATAAAATATTATAAATAAAAATAGTACTTAGTAAGTACTTATTTACTTTTAACGAACGCGACAGCCTGCAGCGTTAGCGTCCCGTCCTAATTGAATTTAACGAAGCCGGTCACGCCGTAATGCACACAAGCCAATGAGTCAACTCTCTTCTGAACTCGGTGGTCATGCACCATCGCACCGCATGGAAAACACAAAACAAAACAACCTGTTCTGTTTTGTTCAGTTGAACCTGAACATCTCACTGGGCCCTGAGAGAGAAACACCAACCGACACCAATCAGACAGAACTACATACAACAACGTACATGAGCAAAGAATACAGTGAAATCAGAGTGGAAGTGCGTTGTGTTCGGGGTTCATGGGTTCAATGTCTGCAAGCAGTGTTTCCCACAAGTCAGTTCACTTCAGCGGGGCATAGTTGCAATGCATTATGGTCATTGTAGTTCACTAACACACTTTTGGTGCTTGGCAGCGTTAAATCTTGATTGTTTGAAAACCCCAGGGAGCCGAAGCGGAAGTTACCCAACAGCGCCCGCTGTACTAGCGGCTAGGTGGCTAGTGTGATTTTCCATAGACACGGAGGGACACGTCTCATATCAACTAAACAAAGCAATGGATTGTGTTGAAAACCGCCTGGCAGCGCTCTATAAGGGATCATAAGATACACACATTTCGGTCATTTCTGAAAATGTGCATCCAACATTGTGACCTTATAAGGTAGTGAATGAAATAATATCACCTCAACATATTTCAGTGGTTTCATCAGGTAACCTGTGATGTATTACTTTGGTTCCCCGTGGATTCACTGTAATCTGTTTACAGAAATCCGATTACAAAAAGTGGTTAGCACATCTGTTACAGTTACTGTACAAAACACAGTAATCAGGTTCCAGGTTCCAGATACTGACCAACCTAGTAGGGCTAATTCAGATTGAACAATGTCCCCTGTATCGGCATCGCTCAACATCAGAGTCAGAATTCATTTATGAAATGTAATATTTGTATAGGAATTTGTCTTGGTGACATGAACTCACATAGTAACACAAGCACATACTGGCACATGGTACAGGGACAACAGGACAATACACATCACCCTCTCTATATATATGTATTTATATACTGTACATACAGAGGCAGCCCTGTAAGTTGGACTGCAGCTGTAGGATGGAAAGGCGTGAAATTGCCCTGAGCCTGCTGGAGAACGGACTCCACTGTGGAGAATCACAGGGGATGTGAAATGTAAATCCAGGAAGAAGAGGGCATGCGTGATATTTTTTATTGTGCCGACTCTCCAACAGTTACAGAGAAGACGTTTCCCTACCAATCTGGAGCAGTACTGCAGTGTGTATGTGTTGAGGGTATCGGGTTAAGACAGGTGCAGCCTATCCTCCAACAGCAGATGGCTTCGTTACATCAGGAGAGGGCATTGCTCCATCCTTCACCCAGGGGCGTAGGGGGGGCACATCAAGCTGGTGGTCCCCCCCCTAGGACATTTTGAGCGTCAAACATTTCATTTCCTGCATTCTGGTGAATCTTTCTGCACCAATTTCTGCCTTTTCTGCATCAATTTATGGTGGAAATGTCTTTATTGATGTAAAGGAAAACACATTGAGGCACCAGGTGACAATTCAAGATATAATGAATATAATGCAGTATTGCTTTCAAATATTCATCCTCCTGTAGATCAACTTTTCTCATTTAATATTATCCCTGCTGAGTCAACATACAGCATGATTTACTCTTCTGTCCTCTGTTGTCTTTCATGTTTTTATTGGGGGAGACAAATGCATGTGTTCTAAATATTGGGACGTATCCCCCGAAATCTACTCCTATGCCTTCACCCTTTATAGTTCAAGTGTTTCTTGATGTTGTCTCACAGCCCAGGGCTCCATGACCCCTGACTGCTGCTGCCAACCTCTGACCTCTGACCCCAGAGGACCAGAGGATCAATACACAGTGTTAATATATATATTGTATATAGTATTTCATCATGTACAGACTCACAGACTGTTATACTTTGAATTGTGGACTCCAACAGAATTATTGAATTCTGGTCTGATTGAACTAAATGATGGCTTGGCTTATGGAAACGATACCTTTGATTGAACTGTTGTGTTATTGATTTCTTATGACGTATGGCTGTATTGATTTATGAGTAACTATAGATACCAATTAGGATATGTTGGAGCCATATTGATGCTAGTGATTGAAGTTGCATTCGTTTCTCTTTATGTGGTGTAAATGTTTGTGTGTGTGTGTGTGTGTGTGTGTGTGTGTGTGTGTGTGTGGACCTGGTTAGCGGAGGATCGTTTGTGTTGTTGTTCTGATTTCATCCATTTCCTTTCACATCCTTCAGTTTAAAGTGTTCCTGTTGGAGATTATTGTAAATCGTGTGTCGTGCGGCTGAAAAGGGCTGTAATCGCTCTGGATTAAACATAAATGTGAACGATACCCTCCTCATCCTCAGTCGTACACCTCCCTCCTCTCTCATCACCGTTCCTCAATACAGCAAACGCACTTGAGGACGAGTGGAGTGGAAATCTATGAGAAATGTGGATCGGTTTGCTCTCTCTCTCCAATAGAAGATCTTCATTTGACTGAGAGCCGCGGCCTCGTATCAAGGCCTCCCGAAGTACCATCCTTCAAACCTCAATTTTCAAGATTTGTGAGCCAGAGAGTGAAAGAGAGAGAAGAGGGGGAGGAGGAGGAGGAGGAGGATAATCAGAGAGAGAGAGAAGCAGCGAGACAGAGAGGAGGGTGAGAGAGAGAAAATCGAGTGAGAGACTATTGTAATTATGTGGATATGATACGAGGGAGGAGGCAGGGGGGGGGAGACAGGGGGGGGGGGACGGGGGGGGAGGGAGACATAAACTTTACATTTTTCCATTCAACCCTCAAGCGAATTTTACACTTTTGAAAATATCCAAACAAATGACGCGAGTTTCCGTAGAAACGGTTCCTGAACATGGCCGGATTAACCCACCTGGGGGCCCCGGGGCAACTGGGGGCCCCCCCACCCCCCATCTCCGTCCAGTCATATGTGAGTGGATTGTTATCATCGATATATCATATGCTGCTCGGGATTATCTAGTAAACTGATCGGTTAAATGATGATTGAGTCTGGGGCGTCTTTCATTTGGAGTTGTGGCTGAGCAGCATATCTATACTCAAATACACTCAAATACACTCAAATACAGTACCCCGTAAAACAAATACAATAAATTACAGTATCCCCAACCCACCTTTCAGGGGCCCCTGGTGGCCCACCGTGGTACAGGGCACTTGCCCACCTTGCCTGAACATAAAAAACCACACCCATGAGAAAAATGTAAGAGTCTTTCATGAATGGATCAGGATCGGACCAGTTTCATGCTTTCGACCGAAAACAGAGAAATGCTGTAACTGTATCAGGTGGGACGTTTCTGGGGGGTTGTGATATTTATTAATTGCTATTTATCAGATATTTTCTTCCAAGACAAAAATCTTCTTCACAGGAGTGTTAAAGCGTTCTTTTGGCGCTACTGAGGAATTTTTATTGAATTTAGTTTCCTGCCTGAAAGCGACTCGTTCATAACAGGATCGGTCTCCTGCAGCTGGATGAAGACGTGCACGCTCGCTCGCTATCATTCACACAGTTTCCAATTCTCACCTCCTTGAAATTCCAATTATTTTGTCAAACTCTCCCATCGTGTTTCCCCTCTCTCTCTCTCTCTCTCTCTCTATATATATATGTGTGTGTGTCTTTCTTCTTTTCCTCTCTTGAACTGTGAGAGACACTTGAGTGACTTCAGAGTGTGTGTATGCATGTATGTCCTGTTTTATCTGGCCATTTGTATGTACATGCATGCAGGTGTATTTTAGTCTTTGTGTTGCTGTGCGTGTTTGTGCATACCCGTGTGTGTGTGTGTGTGTGTGTGTGTGTGTGTGTGTCACAGCCAGCGGCGGCAGCGGTGGGAGGCTGGAGGTTAGAAGCAGCAGGCTTTTCAAACCCCGGGGATCAACTTCAACAACAACAACAACAACAACAACCCCGTCTGTCTGTCCAGCTCAGCCCTCCAGCCCAGACAGCGCCAAGCTCAGGGATCACTGGGCTTGGCACTCACACACACACACACACACACACACACACACCACTTCAAGCTACAGCTGCACATTTCACCCCAGACTAACACCTCACTACCAGAGTATCACCCCCCCCCCCCCCCCTCCCCACACCACCACCTACTACCTGAGTACAGAGGGCTTTCACCCCCTGTGGCGGCCATGTTGGAGGTTCTTGCACAACAATATCTGTGAACAGCTGATTGTTTCTTAACGTGAGATTTGTCCGTCTGAACAGAATTCAACAGATGTTCATTTATTTCGTTTTTATCTCAACGTATCAACTTAGTGAACAAGCTAACAGGCTAACAGTTAGCATGCTAAACTGTAGCAACACATTTAGTTCCCTCACTTTTAATTTCACAGGCATTTTTGTACAATTTCAACATCAACATTGACCTTCGTCCTCCTGCACGTCACCGCCTGTCAAACGCCTGCTGGGATGCTTCTTAGTATTTAAATTAGTGTATTTTTTTAGCAACTAATTAGTTACTGTTTTTTTTTAATCAGATTACAAGAACAAACCCTGACAATGAAAACCAAACCAGCAGCAGAGGATCGTACAGATGAACGGTTGAGGTTTTACATAGACAGATACATAGGCTGAGCATCACTCTGGTGTCACTTGGCAGACGCAGTCGGTGTAGGTGTGTGTGTGTGTGTGTGTGTGTGTGTGTGTGAGAGAGAGAGAGAGAGAGAAAGAGAATGTGTATATATGTGAGAGAGAGAGAGACAAATCCTGTAAATCCCAGTTATCCTTCACACAATCCACACAGACATGATCCAGGTAGAGAGAGGGAGAATTCATACACAGAGGAAGATGGAAAATAGAGAGAGAGAGAGAGAGAGAAAAATCCCTTACACTCTCTCACACCTCTGCAACTGGGCTCCGCCCCTGTGGGAGCAGCTGGAGGGCATTTCTAACAACCTAACTAGCTGAGGATTGAGAGGCGAGGACAGCTCCACGCTGGCGACAGCATCAGACTCACCTGACCACCGGCTAGAGCACAAACTAGCCGAGGCCTTGCTGAGGCAGAGAAGTGGCTGAGGAAACTGTGAGTAAAGATAATATGGCAACGGAGCTAAAAATAACCAACAACACAGACACAGGAGAAGAAGAAGTTCCACATTTTGCTCATACCATCAGAAGGTGCAAAGAATGGCACAACAAGCAGTAATACGAATGAATCTTAAACCATTTCTATCTCCATTTGAGAGAACAGGCTGCTGCAGTGCTACTGGAGGAGAGGCAGTAGTGCTGTATATTAGAGGTTTCTGTATCTGCATCCATCCAGAGAACCACAAATAGAATAAAGCACCAGAGGAGGACAAATAGCAATATACACTCACCGGCCTTTATTAGGTACTCCTGCTTGTTAACGCAAATAGCCTGCCCCTCCAAACAGCCAATCAAATATATATATACAGCATGCAGACACGGTGAAGTGGGTTCGTATTTTTTTGTCTAATCAAACATTAGATGCTGATCTAAGAGACCGTGGTGTGATTGTTGGTTCAGCATCTCAGAAACAGCTGAACCCTCCTGGGGTTTTCACCACTACAGTCTGTAGAGCAGTCTCTTGAGATCCTCAAGCCTCGGGGTCCAGAGTACCGCTGGTTTTCTATTCTGCCAGGTAGTTTCCATTCTAGCTGTCTAATCAGGGATTGATGAAGACCTGGGATGCCAGGTGACTGCAATTAACTTCCTGGTAGGAGAGAAAAGCAGCAGCACTCTGGACCCCGAGGCCGGATTTGAGGAACTCTGAGAACACCTTGTTGATGAGGGAGGTCAGAGGAGGATGGCTATAAAGCCGACATGCTATTGGACTGTAGAGTTGAAGCCTTTGTAGAAGCCTCCCTTCATACAGTCATCCTGCATCTATACCCCGTTAGTACGGCAGACGGTTCCTGAATGTTACACAGTAGAAACTACTGAGTGTATTGTTACATTAAACCTGATTTATTTTAAAAGGACAATGGCTTTATTTAACTTTATTTAATTTAAAGGAAAATTCCACCCTCAGATACACTTCCACTGTTATATATCATCAATCGGTTGTCTTTCCAGTGTCGTCTACGTTTGGCCAATTAATACACCACCGAACAACAAACTGGACCCAGAAATACAAAGTTCATGGCCAATAGCTTTAGAGTTCAAATGTTTTAGGGTGGATTTTTCCTTTAAAACCTTATTTTATTGTTTCTTTTGAATAAAATGTTCTGATTGCACAAGAAAAATTCACTATGTTTGAGTTTCTAACACTCTGACTTCTTCCACTGCAGACTGACAGTAGAAAGCCTTTATTTTCATAAGGTCTTATTTCTCTAATCTACAATCTACAAAATCACCATCTCTCCCACTTGGCCGGTAATCACAGTGGACTACTTGACTTTGCAGCGCTCTGCCGTTCTGCTGTCAGGTAATAACACATTGTGGCTTTGAACTTTATACATTCAGCCACTTTGAACTTACTTGCATTTAAAGAGGCTTTACAGAATCTACGACCTTTTACGACCTTGAACGGCGACCAGCAGGAATTGAAACAACATTGATAAGAGCTGATCTCTTCCCACGCAGGTTTTGAAAGCCATTATTATAAGTATTGCATCCTTGGTATTGTTGGACAACCCTATCTATATATATTTTATATATATGAATATATATTTATATTACTATATATTATAATATTTCTATGCTATCTGGCACTAAACATCTTAACTTAACCCTTTAAAGTTTACATGATATTTATTTGAGTTTTGTTACAAAATGTGACATCTGTCATGTGTCAAATGTGGAAGCATGAAATTATTTTTGAAGGAGAGAAGGTAATTTAGTTGATAAAATGAAAACACTTTTACATGCTGGATGTACTTTAGAGATATTGAATGATTATCCATAGTTATCCATTTAGGAATGAAAGTCAAACTAAGCATTCGTTTCTGAATCCTTTGGAAGAAGAAGTGCCTTTAAAAAATACATGGTTTTCTTCTGACAACAGTGGCATGTACTTTTCTCCCCTGCGCCCCAGCCACTCTCATCTCTCATCTCGTCCTCACCCACTCCTTCCGAGAGGGAAATGGCATGCTAGCTTTCCCCCGAGCGACCCCTGCTCGTCTTTACTCTGAAAAGATGACACGTCAAAATGACACGTTTTTATCTCCTTTGAGTCCCCGCTGCCCCTTCCTCTTATCCCTCTAGTGCTATAAACGCTGGCAGTGCACACGTCCTGCACACACACACATCCTGTGCACACATCCAACACACACACATATCACATGCACACATCCAGCACACACTCACATATTGTGCAGGGCATGCAGAACCATACATGCACATTTACGTATATGCACATAGAAAAGAGTTGCATGCATTCACAAATCGCCACCAACTGGTGTCGGGTGTCGGTCAGAGAGATACCTACATGTCAGAGAGATACCTACATGTCTGAGAGATACCTACGTGTCAAAGAGATACCTACATGTTAGTGCTGCACGATTTGGTGAAAAAGTCATATTGCGATTATTGTGGACAATATTGCGATTTGCGATTGCGATATAATAAACAAATGGTATCATCAGTCTACTTGCTTGGTTATCAAGGAAAAATGCAGATTACTGATAATTTTGAAATGTGTATTTTTCAACTCAAACATACAAACTTAAACTAGCATAAAAAATACAAAAACAGCACTGTTTTCAAAATAACTTAATATTTTACAAAATTAAATAACATAACAAAAAATATTTTTCAAAATAAAGGCATTTCTGCAAACTTGTTAGTTTTTCTCAATAGTACAACTAAATAAATAGAACAATAAATAAGAAAATACAAATTTTCATTCAAATAAGACATTTTGAATGCCCAAACAAACAAGGACATTTAAGCAGGGTGTAACATAAAAATTAGTGATTAAGTTACAAAATGGGGCATACTTTGTACAACCTCTTCTAAAAATGAAACTGGATTCAGGTTACATCCACACTAATACGTAGGATCTCCGTTCACAGAAGAGTTTTAGCACCGCTTCAGAAATTATCGCCGCCCATGCTACTACGCCTGAAAACACATATCACGTAACCATTCACCTACACTGGGCATGCGCGTGCCGGTGTAAACAGGAAGCAGATTGTCTGCTCTGCTGTTGCTTAAGAGCAGGTCCTGACAGTTGAGTAGAATTTTTTGCTCAATGCAGTTCACTCATATGAGCTGACAGAAATACACTGTAGGAATCGTTAAGGAGATTCGTCCGTCACCCATACACCCCCCCAAAAAAACTCTTTGGATCGGGACGAATCACACAAGTCACCCAAATTGACGTGAAGAAAGCGACATTCGCCGAAAAGCGAGTTGTTTGCGACCTTGGATACAACTATGTACTATTGCCGCGTGATGTAGCGACTTTCACTTTGCATGTTTTACACAGTACGTCTTTCTGCTCAATGTCGCTGAGCTTGAATCCAAAATATCGCCATATAACATTTGTCGTGTTTGTTTTGCCCACCAGTTCATTGTCAACCTACTCATTATTATCCATTCCACCTGGTCTGACTCTGCACCACACCGGATAGTCATGTGACCATGCACACACGCTTCACTGCCTGAACAGAGACTGATTGGTCATCTCTTTATTATGGGCGTAGCAGACTGCACACAAACAGAGAATAGGTTGTCACGTTCACACACACACATTTTTTATTTAATTAAATCGCAACCTTTTGCGGTTATATAATCGCACAGGTTGACATCGCGATTGCGATTGTGATTAGATTAATTGTGCAGCACTACTACATGTCAGAGAGATATCTACATGTGAGCGCTCCAGAGAAAGCTGGACTCACCAGTGGTAGATCTTTTGGCTCTCGTCCCTTTGGCATCCTTTGGTACGACGTGATCACAGACTGGCCAGGCTGGTAATTGGTGAGTGGCTATCATATAATTGGAAACATGGCGTCACTGTAAGGCCTATTTGATCTATGCTGCGCTGAGAGCATCAAACCACAAAAACTCATTAATTTCAGAAACCTGGCAACCCAGTGGGCAGGTGCAAGAGAGGGAAAATTTAAAGCTGCACTATGTAACTTCATAATGCATCAGTCTGGTTCATGAAGTGAACCCCAATGAAGTCTGGGAGTCGGTAGGTACTGGCAGGAAAGTTTTCTCTGAGCGCAGGAAGTGACGAATCGAAACTTACGAGCCGAACGCACACAGCTCTGAAGCAGCAGAGAGCGAGCTAGTGCCTCGGCTATCGCGACAGGAAGCTAAGGGTGTTGAAGTCTTCACAAATTCAAACAGTTACCTCTCGCTGCCACTAGGGGCCGCCAACGACTAAACTACATAAAGTTACATAATGCCACTTTCAATATCCTCCCCTGCACCGCATTGCATTATGGTTAATATAGGGTCCGATAAGGTACATCGTTTGTACAGTATAGATCAGAGAGGATTGTGGGTCGTAAAAAGGTTATAAAGATATTGTACTCCAGTTGGAGCTAAAATGGAACAATTTCATAACCGTTCGCCGAGGTTTGTTGAAAGGCATTCTGGGAAACGCAGGAAATCACTAACTGAAGAAGAAGTAGACGAGGCGGGTTGAGGGAAAGTGGCTACACCAAAAATGTAAATTACAAAATAAAATCACAAAATATGAGATTGATGAGATGCAACAATGTTAGTGTGTCCGAGGGGTGGGTTTCCTTTAAGGTGCATCATGGGGTCTTGTCATCAGATAAACCGCAGGTTAGATAATGGCTGATACGTCCTTTTATCAAAAATCAGATATCAGTGTCGTCCACCTCCGATTGGCTGGATGCCATTTGATTACATATTTCAGAGCTGAAAAATGGAAAGGGGAGCAGGAAACAGCGAGAGGTTGACACGCTGACGTCTCATCAGTGTAATCCTGAGAATTGACGGGCGTCTTCTCTCGCACGAGACGATGTTTACCCATCTTGTTATCTGTGGAATAGACTTTATCCACTTTTTTAACATGGATATTGAGCTTTATACACAGAACTATATGGCCTGCATTGTATTTTGTCCTGTCATCTATTGCACTCTCAGACGTCCTGGTGGGAGGAGCCTCTTTGAATTGCCCCGCCCAATGTTTCTCTCTGGAGTTTTTCCTTGTCTTCCTGGAGGCCCTAGGCTGGTGGTGGTACACATACTGTGGTCAGATAGTCTCTTCTGGTAGAAGTATAATCGTCTTTGTCAAATTCAAGAGCTTTTGAATTAGTCAACTTGCTACTGAGAGTCAAACAGGTTGGTTACACTCGTACTGAAATGCCAAATCCTTCAAATTCGATAGCCTTTGAATTATCCCAGTAGATATCCATTTATCATGCTAGCATGAATGAAGCGGTACCCTCTACAACGGCATCCTCTCATCTGGATCATACCAAATCATTTGGTGTTGATTCAAGAGGTTTTGAATTGGCTCAACAGGTAACACGATCATTTATGAAGCTTACGTGAATATCATCCTTTACAAAAGCAGCGCACAGAGTTGAAGAGGATGGTTAAAATCTGCCTGTGGTTGAGATATTATACTGTGTGCAGCAATAAATAGAGCTCTGTCAGTCAGTTTTGCTCAGTCAATTTTCCCAGCATAAATGCAGGTTAAAATGTACAGTAATGTGCAAAGGTCTGATGCACATGTAAGAAAAAAATCTGTAAAGCGAAGATGCTTTCAAAAATAATGAAATGAAAAGTTTCTAAATATAGAAAATGTACTACAAAGAGTAATGTAAAACACTGGGTGCCTAAGACTTTTGCACAGTATTGTGTATAAATATTTCTGTCAAAATAAGAGCTAGTTTTGAATTAGCTCAATAGGTTTTTAAGTGTTAGTCCTTTAGAGCGCACGGTGAAGAGGGTGGTTCAAATCAATTGATGGGATTAAAGTCCAAGTACAGTTGGAGCTTTGTTTGTTTCACGCAGGATTTTCTAGACTTCATCTCCACCATGTTGAATTCTACACCGTTCCCTCCTTGGGTCCTTGAGGATCCACAAGCCAGGCGTTGAAAATATGAAACCCTTGACATAAATACTTGAACTCGGAAACTCTCTCGTGTCATTTCTTTTTCATGAAAAATACATTCTTTATGACTTGACGGGTTGAAATACTGCAGTCTCTTGTCAGGATTTATGTTCCATACATTATCAAGAACTAATTCAATAACATCCAGAGCAGATTCAGCTAATGTGGTAAAGGTCAACAACATGGCATTGAGTAATACCTGCTGGGAGACGTGATGCCTCTGGATGAACCTGCTGCTAGTTGGTGAAAAATACTGTTGTACCGATTCCAGTTCCATTTGCTACACAGACTTTAAAAACTGGGGCTTCAATGTGTTGTTTTCTACTTGCAGAGCAGCTTAATGTAAGTGATTATGTACAGTATCATGTTATTTATCCTATTTATCCAATATATAATATAATCTGCTGTCTGTAAATCTCTTAGAAATGACCATGTTGTGGTTACACTTGACTCGTAACCAAGGACTTGACATCAAGCATCAAGCGCATCAAGTGATGTTGGATATTTTTTGAAAACAATAAAGGGGCAAAAAATGTCTTCTGCTGAGATCACTGGATCCCAATGCTGAAATCAAAGGATTTCCCCTAAAATCAACTGATCTGAAGTCTTGCATGAACCAAACTGAGACAAGTCCAGCCGATGTGTTTCGCTCTGACGCAAATATGAAGCAACCACGGCGTCCTTTTCCTTTCGTTCGTTAGATATTAAGTCAAACGTGTCAGCAGGACGGCGTACTGACTGAGAAAGACACACATTCTGTATTTCGCTGTTAATTTCAGATTTGTCACTTCCTGTAAGACGATTTCCCACCAGTGACCGTTTGAGTAAATCTTCAGGGCTGTTGTGGACGAGTCGCTCTTCTCTGCTGCAGCCCCACTTTGTGATTCCAGCTGATCTGACAGGTGTATTTTTACAGATAATCCGTAATAGTCGTACATGTTTGACCCTTTTGGCCCTGCAGTGCGCCGAGCCTCCTCAACTCTTTGAGTAACCGGCCTCGACTGATTCACTGACTCATCAGAAATACATGACAGGCCATCGGCAGGTTTCTGGTTCTGCTGTCAAAATATTGGTACTGCTGAGGGAGATAAATGACTTTGGACTCTGCTACTCATGGAGAGAGCTGACGGCTGCAGCCAGCAGCCTTGCAGAGATAAAAAGGTAATTGACAGATTCACAACCCTGCAATTATTAACCAATAAGTAACAGAACTAATCAGAGCTGGCGGCGAGGCCATGTCACCGTCGATAGGTAGACAGACTCACCTGGTTCACTCATTAGACAACCTTTTCAGCTAGCTAACTATAAATTAATTTTATTTCTCTTGTCATTTTATGCTGTATTTCCATCATAATGTGTCTTGTCATCTTTTAGTTTTGGTTTTAGTTTTTTTTTTAGTATGGCACTTTTATTCCTTTGTTTCTGTTACATTGCTGTGAAAATAAACTCAAGTAAAACTAGCATGGACTTAGCTGAAATGTCTCAGTATTACCTCCCTTTGTACACTCAAAAACAATTCTTTCAAAAGTGTCTGCACCAATAGAACAAGTTATCAGCCGATCCTGATGCGCAGCTAGCGAGTCAGACAGACAGGCAGTCAGGTCAGACAGACAGGCGGCCAGTATGACAGTCAGTCAGGTAAACAGACAGACAGTCAGACGGTCTTAGTTCAATAAAACAGACCATCAGGCAGGCAATTACATAATCTGCCAGTCAGCCAAACACTCAGACGACCAGCCAGGCAGTCAGTCAAACAGACAGGCGGCCTCCACCTCGGCTCTTCTGCCAAGCAGCGATCAGAGAACAAACACCACCCCCCCGGAAGGCTTCTCCTAATGTCACGCACCTCCAGACTCTGCCAACACCGCAGCCCTCACAGCACCTCCGAACACAGGATGGAAATGGCAGCCAATTCCTACTGTCAGTCGATGTTTTTGCTTTGTTTTCCAACCCCGCGTCACTCTTCCCCCGGTAAACCCGGACTGGCCTTCGAAGCTTCCAGACCCAGTGTCTTATTTTTAAGTTAGTTTGCTTTTTCCCCTGGCCTCCCCCGTCACAAGGCTTCAAGGTCTCCAGTCATTACAGCGGCGGCGGCGGCAGCGACAGGGGCGAGAGGCAGCAGCGTGCTAGGAGCAGCCGAAGCCACCAGCTGTCGGGAGTTATCACCACGCTTGAGTGTGCAGAGAGACCGAGAGGCCGACTGGGACTTCATCTGGTCTGCCACGCCGGGCCCGACGGCAGCAGGCGACTTCAAGGTCAGAAAAAAGGCCTGACAGGTCCGGCTGCATCCGAGCCGACGTGGGGTTCTGATCTGAGCACGCCGCCGGGCTGGAGCTCTGCAGCGCCGTGGCTGATGGGAGTTCTCAAGTTTACATTTTTGAGTATTTTTTTTTATTTTCTTTCTGTCAGTTTGTCGTTACTTGGGCAATTTTTTTCTTTTTTTATCACTTATTGATTTTCTGCTGAAGTGAAATGTACTTGTATTGTTAATGTCATTAAAACAGTGCAGGTGTGACGCCGCCGAGGGTTTTACTAACCTGCAATAACACATGATCCATAACGCATTTACCGATCAGCCATAACATTAAAACCACCTGCCTAATATTGTGTTGGTCCCCCTCGTGCCGCCAAAACAGCTCCGACCCGTCGAGGCCCAGGTGATCTGAACATGCTGAACTGTGATCCGGTAGCTGCCGTTACTCTTAAAGACTTGGGTGCTACCAGATCCTGTGTGGACTCTCGTCTGTGTGCATTATAGATATACAGTACCGTAGATGTTTTAATATAAATTTGGTCTTAGATGTTTATTTTTTTGTTTTCTGCATTCGTTTTTTTTACATTTCTTCTCTTTATATTATTGTTTTTGACATTTAGAAACTTTTCAGTTCATTATTTTTAAAAGCATCTTCACGTTACAGATCGTTGATGTGCCTCAGACGTACAGGACTGGACTAGAAAGCAAAATATACATTTTTCCACGTGGCTTGGCAAAGGAGCCCGCTGAGGCTGCTGCACTGTCGTGAGGTTTTGTAGCGGTGGTCATAACTAAATGTTATTGGAGTGGCTGCACACCCATAACTCCAAAATATGTCTTGAGGTAATTGATCATTTAAAGCAACGTTTCCACCATGTGAATGTGTTTGCATTTGAGCTGACATAGTAGATGAAGAGTCCAGTCCACATGCAAAAAGTGACTTTCACAAAATAATTGCTGCACAAATGAAAACAAACGATCTGAACCTGACAGAATGAATCCTCTGTATCTTGGAGATATTGAATCATGAACTTGGGGATGTGCAGCATTTTGTAAACGGGCTGATAGACGAACTGCATCGGGTCCCAACAGCTCTCGAGGAACAAGCTAAGCTAAGTCTGGCTGGGCCTCCACCCACCCCGCCACGCTCCCATCGGCCGCGGCGCTAAACCGTCTTTGATCTGGCATCTTGTCAGCCGTAACCGAGCACCGCCGCTCCGCTCATCTGAAAGTTTCATACAAAAACTGTCAAACAACAAAGGGATGAGGAAATTGTCAAAGTATTGCAGCGTGATTGCAGCAAACTTTCCTCCTCAAAAGCTCTTTCTCTCTCTCTCTCTCTCTCTTTCCATCTATTGTCTCTCTGTTTTCCTGTCGTCTCTCCCTCACCTCCATCTTTCTTTTACGACTTCCCTCTCTTCTTGTTAATCCATCTCCCACCTCTCCTTCTCTATTCTATCCCTGTTTCTTCCCTCTATCCAGCCACCCCTCCTTTCCCTCCCTCTCTCACCCCCCCTCCTCCCCCCATCCTCTCCTCTCTCTCTCATCAGTGTTGACATTAGCATGCAGGGCGCGCGGTGTCCGTTAGCCCTGAGACTGTTAGCTTGACTGCAGGCTGGAGGCAGACATGATAATGAAACAGTCATGCTGTGTGTGTGTGTGTGTGTGTGTGTGAGAGAGGTTGTGAGAGGGGGATAGATGGAGGGAGGGAGGGAAAGAAAGCGAGAGAGGGAGTGTGTGTGTGTGTGTGTGTTTATGAGAGAGTGCATTCATGAATCTATGCAAGTGAGTGTGTGTGTGTGTGTGTGTGTGTGTGTGTGTGTGCGCAGGCTTTTGTTTATTAATCGCCAAACACAATAAATGTACAGGAGTTGTTGGAGGTCGGTGACATCTGACAGCTGACCGAGTCGCTGCACACCAACACCCTCCAGCCCGGTCTCATGAAATTTCATGAAATCAGCACAATGTCTTAAAATGCAGACGCTCCACGAGAAGGGAGGGAGCTGTGTTTCCAGACTAGGAACAGGAAGTAGTTTGACACTGAAACAGCACCGTGGAGGTTATCTATTTAACCTTGACCAAAGAGGTTTTAGTTGCCTAAGGCGTTAGCTAACCTTTTCACGTGATGAACACCTGAAAAAATTGTGCTATTAATCGTTTTTCCACTGCAGGAACTATCAAGGAACGTAGTACTATTCCTCTTGGATAGTTCCTGGTAGCGAGGTAGTACTTTTTGGGGGACCAGGACCCATTGGGGCGGAGTTACAGTACTGAACAACGCTGATTGGTCAATACAAGCTGAGCAAAAAGTCAAGTCAGCCAACCGCCGTCTTGTTCAATACCGGTAGCCTTTTTAATATAGCTTATAATTAGCAACACTCTTTTTATTACTTTTTATTATTTTTAATTTATTATTTTTACTTTTATCCACTTTTTATTCTTATTTTATTTTTCTTGAAATTATTTTATCCTGTTACTTACATGATCTTCTCTTTTTACACCCCTTGCACTGTGTGGTTTATCTTTTATTTATTATTATTATTATTATTGTTATTTTTATTGTTATTCATTGTTTTATTTTATTTTTCTTTTCTGTTTTTAATTTTTATTTTTAATTGTGCTGTGCCGATTTGTTAAAGCACTTTGAGCTACATTCTGTATGAAAGGTGCTATACAAATAAAGTTTATTATTATTATTATTATTATTATTATAGCAAACTCAAAACTCAAACTCCATCAACAGAAAATCCAAGGAGAAAGACGTCAATCACACGGTTTGATTGAAAGGTGATCTCTGGGAAGAGCAAGTAAAGCGTTGTATCTGTTCAAATGCAGCAGTGTGCACTCCGGCATCGTCCCTCGGAAGAAAATCTAATTTAGCTTTCTTTTCTCTTTGCTTACACCGTCACGGTACGAAGAGACGGTCCGGTAACTCGGTTAGGAGACACTAGACATTTGTGTCACAGTGCGCATAACATTCAAGAAGGATTTGTGTGCGGTAATAATGCAGTTTACTAAAACTAACTCAATGATCAGCGTCTGCCAGCCGCCGCAGCATCTGACAATCAACAGGACGGGCAGAAGGGCAGCCGCCGTCGGCTTCACGATTCATTCTTTTTAAAGCATTTTTGCCAAATTAGATACTAAGTACAAAGAGAGTGTCAGAGAGTGACAGAGGAAAGATGGGCGACTGAAAAAGAGAGGACGTCAGGTCATGTTGCATGTCATCCTGTCATCGCCCACATCCTGTCACTCCATCGTGACTAGCAGAGCAGAAACGACTCGTGTTAATTGTGTGGAAAAGATAACAGCCGAGTCATAAGTTCATGAAACAGTAATAATACTCTTTATGTAGCACTTTTCAAAACTGTTATAATGCGCTTTACAAGGATAAACACATCAACAGCAATGTAAGAAATATACAAACAGGGCAGAGTCATAAAAGGGAAGTCAAAAACAACAATTAAAGGTTATTAAATGAAAGCAAATCTATAAAAATGAGTTTTACGATGATTTAAAAGATGATACAGATTTAGCAGCCTGAGGCTCCTCCTGCTCAGGCGGGTCGATCCAAAGTCAAAAAACAAAAACCTGATCACCTCTTGTTTTCAATCTTGATTTTGGAGCAATGTGTGTGTGTGTGTGTGTGTGTGTGTGTGTGTGTGTGTGTGTGTGTAGCATAAATACACTTGGCCCATGTGTCTTACCGGAAGACGTGTGGTCCAGACCGTCTCCTCGACGCCAGAGTCTCGTCTCTTTGGGTTGAGAACAATGATTTCCCTGCAAGGCTTGTTTGGACGTTTGTTTGTTTGTTTGTTTGTGAGGTCACTCCATAAAGACGCACACACACACACACACACACACACACACTCAACCCTTTCTTCCGACATCAAACAGCCTCTCTGCCTTGACTCTCACGCAGGATTACGCCACGAGGAAAAGCCAAATCAGATTCTGTGTATTGGTCACTTCCATTTATCAATCGGCGCTTTGATTTTTTAAGACTGACAAATAAGTCGTCAATCCCTTTATCCAAATAATCCCTCAATCCCTTTTTGTGGTTCATGCAATTTCTTAATCTCCCCTCTCTTCCTCTCTTTTATCCTCTCCCCTCTTCTCTCCTCTTCATCCTTGCCAGAAGGGCGATCGTCTTCATTTGCTGTTGATGTTGCCAACAGATTGCAGCGTTTCCATCAGGTCCTTGAACTGTGCACGTCTGTAGTTTTAACCTGCCCAGGCCAGTTGATGGTTCTCAGTCGCTGCTAACCCTTTGGTCGTTTCTCAGTACAGTTGTTTGGGACGATAGATCTGGATGCTTCTGGATGCTTCTGGATGCATTTTGCCAAGTAGAAGATTCATTTCAAGCTCCCTGGTTTTTACAACATTAGATTGTTTTGTTTGTTTGTTTGTTCCTTAATCGTTTGCTGAGGATGTCACGTTCTTACTAGGTGCAGGTTTAGCAGTAACGGTGGTTGTTAAGTTGTAGTGAGATATTGTCGCACATTTGATTTCATTTTATTTTCATTGTTTAACTTTCAGGAAACTTTTTCAAGACTTGAAAATGTGACGACTTGTTTTGTGTGCAGCTTTGTTACCGTCAGCTGTGGCTGGCTGACATCGTGGTTAGGTGGCTAACATGGAACTAGATAGAGCAAATAGAGGCTTCAGGTGACGCAACACCCTCTCCATACTGGAGGTCCAGTGCATCTCTAAACGTATGACTCAGCAGATTTCACTTTCTGTGTAGGATTGGGGTCTAATCATTTTGCCACCGATCTATCTGATCAGTTTGTGTTAATGTCAGCTTGTTAGGAAGCTGATCGGCTATCCGTCACTGTCTTGTTTTGCACACTAGCTAACTATGTAGTAGAAGCTAGCATTAGCAGCTGCATGTTCAGACTAACCTGCAGGCTAGTTAGCTAGCTGTCAAAGCTAAAAACCACATTAACTGAACAGAAGCTCTTCAGATAATCAATGATTCACTTTCTCTTCTAACATTACTGAACTGAGCTGCACCAGAACCACGAGGATCTTTGTTGCAAGGAGATTTGTGATACAGCTGTAAAGCATCTATATGATTTCCTCCTCTTATCCTTCTCCACCTCCTATCTCTCTCTCTCTCGTCTCTCTGGACCAGGACCTGGACCTGGACCAGGACCTGGACCAGGATCCCAGCAGCCAACCAGAGTTCACTGAGCCAGAAAGAGGCTGCTGGTTCTGCTGTTCTTCTACTGTCCAGCCTGTCAGCTGAGAGCTGGCTGCTAACAGAAAGAGACCGAAGGATGCAGGGGAGAGAGAGAGAGATACATCGAGGAAGAGGGAGAGCGAGTGAAAGAGAGAGAGAGAAAGAGAGAGAGAGCGATGGAGGGAGCATGGCGTCCACGCAGGCCAGGAGGCATTAGCAGGTACTGTAAGCTTTTGTTAACCCGGCCATCCCAACGAGCCCTCGGCCGTCAGGCTCCATTTATCTGAAACGTGTCCAGAATTGGAAAGGCTGTAGGTTTTCTCTCAATCTCCTCTCCTCCTCCTCCTCCTCCTCCTCCTCTTTTGTGAATATTCAATTCCCCCCCAAGCAGTCTGCCAAGAGGAGAGGAGAAGAATGAAGACTGGAGGGGAGGGTCATAGGAGAGGAGACAACTAAATTAACTAAATGAGGAGGAGAGGAGAAACGGGAGAGAGGAGGAAGGTAAGATGAAGAATAACCGAGCAAAAATAAATGAGGAGACAATTAAATCGTCAAGCTCCTCCTACTACTCCTCCACCTTCTCCTCTATTCTCCCCAAGCACAGAGGAGAAAAGAGAAGGGGGAGGAGGCGAGGAAGACAGAGCGAAATGAAACAAATGTGGAGAGAAGAAGAAGAGTGAAGAGCAGAGAGGAGCTGAGGAGGAGACAACCAAGTCTGCTGAGGACTCTCAGGAGAGGAGGAGGAGGAGACAACCAAACGAACAAGTTAGGAGGAGGTGAGGAAGACACAGGTAAATTAACGAAATGAGAAAGAAAGACAAAGAGGGAAAAGTAGGGAGGAGGAGGAGGAGGTAAAGAAAAGACAAGATTGTGTGGCAAGGAAGTGGAGGACACAAAAGAGAAGAGAGAAGAAGAAGATGAGACGACGAGCAACAAAGCAATAAAAAAAGACACAAGGAAGAGAAAGGAGGAGGAGGAGGAGGAGGAGGAGGAGGAGGAGGAGGCGAGGATGACAGAGCGAAATGAACCGAATGAGAAGGTGAGAAGAAGAGCAGACGGGAGCCGGAGGAAGAGGCAGCTAAATGAGGAGGAGAGAATCGATGGATTCTCAGGGCCAGAGCAGAGGAGTGACGAGGAGGCTCACCCACTCCCTCGACCTCAACGCGTCAACCACACATCACACATCCATCACCTCCTTCCATGTTTGTTGCAGATAAACAAAACACAACAACGTATTGGATCCTATCTGAGTTATGGAGGTGTGAATGGGAGTGAAACAACAAGTAAGAAAAGATTGGATTAAAAAGTTGAACGCAGTAAGAATTCAAAACGGCCCCCGGTGAGTTTCCTTCCTCGGACTTTTATTCCCACCAACTGTATCGGCCGCCGCAGCCTTCGGCATGTGTGAGGAAAGAAAATGCAAGCGGATAAAAAAACCCACAAAAAGTCACTACAGCACCTTTCTGACTGCCTTTTTCTGTTTTCCTCTCCTCTATCTCTCCCCCCCCCTCTCTCTCTCCCCCCCTAGGGAGGTAAATGACTGCCGAGGCTGTTTGACCTTGATAGCAAAACTGCATTCCTAAATAAATATTCAGTGGTTCAGAAGTGATGGTGCGAGGCGTCGCTCCTCCAGATAAGAGGTTATGTATGAGGCCCGGCCGGCGCCAGCACCCCGCGGGGGGGCGGTGACAAAACCTTACCTTACAATGGCCTTACTCTGGCACCATGACTGGCCTGTTGGAGAGGTGATGAACATATTGTGACTTGGTGTTATCAGCAGAGCGTTGCATCATGCGTTGCATCATATTTGTTAGGTTTGTATCCGTCTTTGGTGAAAAAGCTCCACATTTCTATCCTGGCGCCGGTTCAGGTGCGCTGGGATTCGGTTCAAGCCGCGGTGGACCTTTTCTGACTCTGTTGAGTTTTTGTGCTGACTGCTAAGAGCGAAACTGCGACCGTCTATTCCAATTCTTCTTCGTCTTCATCTTCCTCTTCAAACTGTTCCCATCGCGTTTACGTCCTCTGGCGGTGACGCTGAAATGCAGCTTAAGCTAGCAGAGCACATGTGGTGAAAACACTGAACGTTTCTACCATCTGATAGTGAATCAGTCTTTCACAATATTGAAGTACTGTCTATTCTGTCACCGGGAGGATTTCACTGGTTGAGGTTCTGCGGTGGAACAGAACATATTGGTTTGGTCTAAATAAAGAACCACTAACGAGGCGTCCAATCAGCTCTCATTACTCACAGATGTACGATTAGGAATCAGGCATTTGTTTTCCCAGATCTGCCAATACCAGCTGGGGGGGGCGGGGCAACAGGAACAACCAAACTACAAAATCCTGTCACTTAAAGGGGCAATAAATAAGATTAGTACTGCCCCATCCCATACGGAAATGTAATATATGTACATATAGTAAATTTCCATATATGAAATATATGTACATATGAAGGAAAAACATATATGTACATGTATGTAGAAACTATATATGAAACCTATTAGAAATTGGAACAATTTCATATATGACATATATGTCTAGCCCATACAAATATATATGTTTATGTATGTATAATGCATTTTGTGACATATATGTCATGTATATAATTATTTATACATATAACATATATGTATAATATACGCATAGCATATTATGTACAGCCCATACAAATGGATGATAAATGGACTGCATTTATATCCAAAGTGCTTTACAGTATATGTCTCTCATTCACCCATTCACACTCACACACCGATGGTGAGCTACCATGCAAGGTGGGGTTCAGTGTCTTGCCCAAGGACACTTCGACATGTGGACTGGAGGAGCCTGGGATCGAACTTACGATCTTCTGATTGGAGGCCGACCCGCTCTACCTCCTGAGCCACAACCACCCCATATAAGTAGAGAGTCCTCCCCGTCGGGGAATTGAACCCCGGTCTACTCGGTATACTAACCACTATACTAACGAGGAGAGGCATATGTTTATGTTTATGTTATATATGTTGTTTTAATAAAAATATATAAATATATAAATTAAACATAATAACATATATGGTTGCAACATATAATACCATATACAAATTCATACAATACAAATTTTTAATATATGTACATATACAAATTTTACTATGGATATTTCATATATGTTAAAACCTATATCGTCATACATCCAGAGGATGTATGTATGTGGTAATAATATATCGCCTTATATGTAACATATATGGCAATATCGCTCGCTGATATAGGGGCATATATGTCATATATTACATTTCCGTATGGGATACTACAATCAGCCAAAACACATCTGCAGGGGTTTGACAGGCTGGTGATCAATACCAATGACTCAGTAGTTACTAAAACTCACTTCCAGCCTGTCGTCTGTTTTGGAACAAAAACCCGGGGCTTCGTCTTCATCAGAGAAAACCGATGCTTGTGGTCATGGAGGTCGGACCCGGGACCTCCTGGCAACAGAGTAGTCTGGACTCACCTGCCCTTTCTCACCTGCCTTGAATACGCCTCGTGGTTTTGCAGCATCCAAACAAAACACCTCAGATTTCCCATTAGATCACGGCGTGGTTCTTGCGGCGAACCCTATCGAACACAACGCCGGCGCCACAGTCATACAGACATGAGAGAAACCGAGAATAAGCAGGAGGTGTGAGGTAGAGGCAGATAAAAATCGGCCACAGAATACATCGCAGCTCCTCTCTGTATTATTTCACCTGTAGCATAACACATGCACCTGGGAATGTATAATTCACATTTCCAATAACAAGGTGAGGTGAGACGACAGATAAGATAGGCTTCACGCTCCCTGAGGAAATTTGACGTGGATGGATACAGCCTGTTGAATAAATCTGAAAACACAGACTGACAGCGGTTATTGCTCAGCAGCTCACCGCCTCGTCCAGCGCTATCACTCAACACGCTAGTAGCTGCAGGTTAGCTAGAACAGTAAGTACGCACTAGGGGTCGTGTTTTGTTGCTGCACAGTCTGTAGTGCAGCTAAGCTCATGTGTTCGTCGGGGATGGATGCACCCGACAACATTGGGTCACACACTGAGAATAACACCTCTACAATGCAATATACAGACCACACACACACACACACACACACAGTGACGCAGCAGTTAGGCTGCTGATACAGTCTGTTAGTCGACTGGACTCGCTTTAGACTGAACACACACATCATCTGATCCCAAACTGGTTTCACCTCCTAGGCAGTGAGGTCGGGCTGCTGCAGTCCCTCCGAGTTAGATTGTGTTTTATCTTGTTGCTTTGTAAAGCGGCGATCTGTGGGATCATTGGGTTGTTTTTTATTTTGAAGCTAAGCGGACCGGTGGTATAACTACCCAGTTCTTCTTCTATTTCTTCCGGAAACATAAATGCATCAGGGTGGTAGGACACCGAGCTGACAGCGGATGTTTGGAGCAGCAGACGTAAAAGCTTGGCTGGCTGTAGAGTGAATCACTATTGTGTTATATCAGCAAGAGAGAGAAACAAAATGAACATTTATTTATTATTATTATTACTTTAGTCAATTACATTTGAAGTGAATAAGAGAATTACAGTTGATGATAATTGTTAGCGGTGATGCTTCTTCCAGGTCAGCTCAGGTCTCTTTCCAGGCTTCCACTACTCTAAACAAGTGACGCAGGGCGGACGCATGGTGAGGGAACTTCCTGTTGTTGGAGCGTGATGCGTTCGTGGCCGGGGTGCGCTCCCGGACGTCACACTTTTACCTCTCTGCTCGCGTCTCTGAGCGTCTAATTTGTTTTCTCACCAACCAACTAAAGATGCAGCGTGGAGGACCGGGCTTGATGGATGATCAGTCCCTTTGTCCGTCCGTCCGTCCGTCTTTGGAAACCTTCAATCCATTGATCTCGCCGTCCACACATCACACCCTGCATTTCACCACCCATCCATCCTGTGGTCTGTCCACCCTACCTCCAGTTTCACTCACTGCTGCCCTTGGAATAGGTGTGTGTTTCATTCTGTGTGTATATTGGTGTGTGCGTGTGTGTGTGTGTGTGTGTGTGTGTGTGTGTGTGTGTGTGTGTGTAAATGTGTGTGTGTGTTTGTTACAGATGACATACCTGCTCCAGAGGTTGAGGTGATTCAGTGTTGTTCATTATATGTGTGCAGTATGTGCTTCTGCGTGTGTGTGTGTGTGTGTGTGTGTGTGTGTGTGTGTGTGTGATTCCAATTAACTGTGAACTGTGAACAAGCCACACACACACACACACATCTCTCTATCCCCGTGGGTGTATGGAGCTATGCAGGTGACGTCCTCTATGTGTCCTTCCTGGGTGACAGTTACGTCAGGATATCATCATGTTGTTCTTTTAGCGCTTTTCTTTCACTCCCCCTCCTCTCTTCCTCTTCTTCTCTCTTCTTTTCTCTTCCAATGCCCAGTTGAAGCCACATCTATCTCTGACACACACACACACACACACACATTCACTAGACGATTAGGTATGGACAGAGAGTATCACACACTTAAAGTCACAATGAAATGAAAAATGACTTTGTTAGCTGATTCTCCGTATCATAATATGACCGTATTTTTGTATCAAAATCTCTTTTACCTTCTGGAAAACTGCATGTTTTTAGTGGTTGTTGTCATGTGTCCCCCCCCCCCCCAACCCTGTTTGCTTTTCCTAAAACCAATTTATTCATTTTGAAGAGTCCGTAGTTTGTGACAGCTCCAGATTACGGGCCGAGCACTGAGTCAGTCTCCATGTCTGCTGTGGTCCAACATCCGGTTTCAACCAGAAATACGTTGAGGTTGTTTTCCCCCCCCGACAGCCCTGAATCATCACGAGGCAGCGAGGCGGGTTACTTTCACTACTTTCATTCTTTGTACATCCCATGAAATGTCTTTAAATAGTTGTTTCAAACTGTGACAAAGAATATTTCCACTGGTAGCGTCTTCGCCTCAGGGAAGAAAATAATATGGTTTCAGCTCTTTATTGCTTCCTAGTGGCTCTTCAAAACTTTTCAGAGGATTACAAAGAAAGAAAGCCGCCTGTGGAACGTAACTTGGCTGGTAATGAACGGAGATCATGCTTGATTTTATTATCATTTATTATCTCCAACTAGTGTCCATTGATTCTGACAGGAAGTTCAGGTCTACTTTTATTAAATGCATTTCACCCACAATCATTTCATTGTGCAGTGAAACAACAACAACACACACCGCGGACAAAACCAGAACGCGCTGCCAAGGAAACACATTTAGGGAATATCAATTTTGGCACAACACCAATCACGTTGACCTGGCTTGACCTTCTGACCGTGCAGGGATGCAGACGTCCAATTAAACCTCGGGACCCAGAGAGCTGGGTTTCATTCTAGCCGTCTACTCCAGGACTCTTTAGCACCTGGGATGCCGCTGACTATCTAGCAGGATGGAAAACCTTCACATCTCCTCTTCGATGAATATGGTCGTTTTCAGAATACTGTTCACAAACCCCCCCACATCCGCCCAGCAACCACTCATCCCAGGGAAGGAGCCACTTGTTCAGTCATCACTCTTGTGGCTCCAGGGGTCAGGGGAGGGTTACTGCCCCCCTCCTCCCTCCCCATGATTGACTCCCTCTCTGGGGAGTGATTTGTCCCCAGAGAAGAAAAGAATTAGATGAAAATGAAAGGAGAACGTAAACGAAGCTGTGGAAAGTGGAATAGGACGGTGATATTTTGGAAAGAATTCTTTGATTAGATTCTTAGGCAGGAAGAAAGGGAGGAAGAGGAGGGAGAGGAAGAGTATGAGAAGCATGAGGAGGATGAGGAGAATGAGGAAGGAAGATGAGAGATTGGAGGAGCATGAGAAGGAAGCAGAGGAGCAGTAGTGATGGGAGGAGAGTGGAAGTATAGAAAGGGAAGGAGGGAGGAGGAGGCCCTCCAAAGGGAAGGAGGGAGGAGGAGGCCCTCCAACAGGATGCACTGAATCCTTTAGATAGATGGAAGTACTAGGGGAGGCAGCTGGGGAGGAAAAACACCAGTACTTAAAAAGTTCCTCAGTAAGTTCTTAGAGACTAAAACTCCTTCTTAAGAACTTCCTAGAACGTGTTCTTAGTTAACTTGTTAAGATCTTAAGATCCTAAGAGCACTTTAGTCAATCTGGCCGCAGGATGAGTGGGAAGAGGATGAAGATGATGAAGAGGAGGGGGAACGGGAGCTGAGACATGGAGAGTAATAACAGTAATAGCTGTGTGAGCCATTCAGAGAATCCAATTAGGGAAGCCTTCAAGCAAACGTCATCGCCGCCAGCTGCTGGGAGTCTCAGTCTGCACAGATGGATGGCTACATACATGAGTCACCATATGCTGGGATACAAACGTGTGTGTGTGTGTGTGTGTGTGAGGGAGAGGTAGTATGTATGTACCTGTGTGTAGGTGCGTGCATGCATGTGGTGCGTGAGTGCATCTGTGTCGTTAGTGCAATTAATGACTCATGTAGAAGAAGTGAATCCTCCAATATGGCCCCCGAGAGCCGTGATTACATCTGTGTTGATGAACCAGATGTGCACATGCGGCTAACCATGTTTGCTAAAAGTGCATTATGTTAACATGACAGTAAATCTTCTAGAAACCACATTAGACTGTTTTTAGATACAGCCAAGGTAGAAGTACTACTACTACTACTACTACTACTACTACTACTACTACTAGTACTGCTTGATTTCTGTCACCCCGTACTCCTCCGGTGGACAGTAATCACTCTGCATGGCTGGTTAGTCCACCTGTGGCAGTTTTTTACTTCGTATTTTTTCCATGTTAGTGTGATTGGGGAATTCATCTTCGGGCATAAGGTTAATTCCAGGGAGCCTCCACTGGATCCCAGCACCCATAGGTGCCGAGTTTAGTTTTTACCGGGGGGTGTCCAAAAAAAAAAAAAAAAATGGATCCAACCAGATCCAACAGATCTACTGAACAATTAAAAAAAGGCTTTTCACATTTATTTCAAGTACTTCATGTGTATCATCCAATCAAGTTAAATCACCCACTGCGGTCAGCTCAGTCGGTAGAGCATGAGACTCTCAGGGTCGTGGGTTCGATCCCTAAATGACTGTAATGTCAGGTGAAGCCGCACTTTAACTTTCGTTGCGCGTCTACTTGTGTACTTACGGTAAAGACCCAAAGACGGTGGAGCGACGCCGTCCAAATGAGCAGTACCGTACTGTAGCGTAGCTCACTTGACCGCAGGAATCACCCGCATCAAACTATAAACCCCAATATGATTTGTCCTCCCAGCACCCAAGAATGGGAAAACCTAGACAACCGTCATGACAGGGGTTTGCCATATATATATATATATTAGTATTTGGTATTATATTTGGTTGACATTGCCCAATTACAAGCAAACCAGGTCACATGGAGTCACAGAGTTCTGGTAACCTTTTGGCCCACAAGCTCTCAGAGTCTCAGCTCTCCAGGCTACAAATTTCAAATTTCAATTATCAACAGAAACGTACAAGAACGTTGTTTTAAATCGTCGTGGTTCTGAGCAGCTCAACAGTAATATTCCTGGACTTTCAATTAGCAGAGGGGCCATTGAAGTACACTGCCTTGATAAGCAGGAACACCAAGCCCATGACCCTGAAGACAAATTAAACAGCGCTGCCTTTGAGATTGAAAAGTGGAACATAGTGAATTATGGCGGCGGGGTCGGGGGGGGGGGGACTCCACGGACCCTTAGCCTTTCACTGCCCTCTCTTTTTTCTCTCAACTTTCTTTCTATCTGTGGTTTTCAGTTGGAGTAAATAATAAGACGTTGGACCCGGGGTACACGACGCTCCCTCAGCTTGTGGTGCATCAGAATACACATTCATAACCCCTTATAACCTCTCCATCAGTAATTAAGGAGGAAACAAGTTGTTCATGTTAAGTGGGTCATGAACCCAAACCCATCGGGTATCATGACTTCTCTCATACAGAGTTTATAAAGTATTGAAATATAAAAGAGCAAATTGTCTACAACAAAACAAATCAACACAAGAAGAGAAAGTAATGAAGAGAAAACTGGTGCTTCATCACATATCACAAAAGCCGTATTAGCTTTATTGGTTGCTATGACAACTCTTGTTGTAACCAGGAAGCTAGTTAGTATTCTCTTGTTTGTTTGCTGTTATTTGTGCGTATGCTACTGTGAGACTGAAGGATTGAACGTTAGACAGGCAGGGAGAGTCCAGAGTCCAGATTAAAGACATTGTGAGGCTGAATGCTTCGTTCAGTCGGACCGCTGAGCTGCTCACCCATACACTAGCAACCGAATGAATATATCAACAATGTTCATTCTATCATCTGAGGGTCATGCAGCTTAGCAGTGGTGAACGATCTGTAGCTGTTAGCATTAATATAGGAGGCAACACATCACAATAGAGATAACGTAGCTTACAAAGCATCCAACCTTGTGAATCATCAGTACAGTCAGTCGACAGTCACATCTGACTCCTGTTGGCATAAATATTGAAAGGTGCAGCGTGAAAACAGACAGATCCCAGGAATCTGACAACTAAAGGCTGAGACTGAGTTTATAGCGTTCTGTAGTCTTACAGGTAACACTTCTCTGATTTCAACCATTAATCAGACTAATATAAACATCAAGTTACAAGCGTCAGATTTTCTTCCACACAAAGTATTCAAACTGGAATGAAGACATTTTTCATTTCAAGTTACTATACTATACTATTACTATTACTATACCATACCATACCATACTAGCTTTCATGTAATGATCTTTTATTTTAGTTTGTTTTACGTTCATGATTCCTGTCTTGCTTTTCTATTTATTACCTTTCATTAGTTTTTTGTTTTTTTAATCCTATGTTAAGTGAGTTGTAACGGGTGCTGTATAAATATGTAACGTAAAACAAATATAATGTTATGTGCAATTAACATGCTAACTTTTCTCTTGTTGATAAAACAATTATGACATTATTGGATTTTATTACATTATCAGGAAGGTTGAATGCTTTCAAAAATGTAATCACTGATAATGTAACCTGTAAAAGTGTATAAATATTGATCCTTTATAAACACAGCATCTTCATTAATAACCTGTAAATGCTTCACAGGTGTGTCAATCAGGACAATGGAGTCACTTCTGTCATTGAGTCAGAAAGTACCTCATGTTCCCCTTTAATATCTCTCTATGGCCAAAGGAGGATTGTCAGGGCACTGCGGCGCTGACCCTTGACCTCCTTACAAACTGGTTGCTTGTGATGCTGGTGGTCGAAGCGCAGTGCATTTTATTGTTGCTCTCATTGTAAGTCACTGTGGATAAAAATGTCAGCTAAAATGTAAATGTGAAAATGAAGTGAAGAGAGACTCATCACACCTTTAGCATCTTAAGTGCTATACTTTTCTTTGATGTAGTTTTGTAAGTGCCTGCATTAGTTTCCATTTTCCAGCAGGGAGAAACCAGGACACCTGTTCTTCCTCAACTCAGATGAAGCACATCAAAGGCTTCCTTATGCACCAAGGAATGTACACCGCCGCCGTGTCCTCAAAAGCTGCTAATGAATCAAACAATTTACAGAAGAAAGTTATTTCATGGATCCCTTTTGCTACTGATCTGGGCCCATACTCCCAAGAAGCGCCTTTATACTAAAGCAATCTTTATCCACAGGCTTATCCAGGAACTCAGATGTTATTTACGTGGCTTACATTATGGATCGGGACTCAAAGAGAGTAGGTAGGCCTACTTCTGGTGGATCCCCACTGTGAGAATGTTCTAACAAACATCCTCACAGGCAGGATAAGAAATGAGTCATTTGCAAAATGCAACATGTTTAAGAACTCGTGTACTAATTTGCTTTTGGAAAACCCGGCTTGAGGCCAGATGTATAAAGACCGATTCTGATTAGGTCCTTTAATCCTCTACATAATCAGGGTATGTCACACTGCCTGGAGGAGCTTCCACCTGACCTGGGAGCATTTCAATAGTGTTGCTTTCAATGGAGAGTTTTACTAAATCCTGCTTTAGAGGCCTTTCCATCCCATTTCCATAAGAAAATATCTTTGAAAGAAACACTAGTATGTGCAAAAGCAAAAACATGGACAATTCTGAATTAAATTTAGCCTAGAAAGAGATTATTTCCATAACACCATTGATGTAGCCTTTGTACTGCATGCTTGCTGAACTAGTGCTGCACTTTGGCATCATCCTAAAGGCCTCTTTTCAGAAGTGGTGCACGACTGGAGTCGATTCCGACTCTGATCCCGGTTGTGGCAGTCACTGGAATTGACTCCTCAACTCCTGTAGATTAAACCATTTGAGACGGTTCTGTATGCCACACTTGAAACGCTAAGCCGTGGGAGGAGCCTAAAGACAACCACCTACTATAACCTACACCTGGTGCTACAGCAGCTACAATACAGCCACATTTACTACCTCCACTATGTTCTTGTTCTTTTCTTGAGAAAGTTCTGTCAGATGAAACGCTGTAATGTGCTTCCAAGTACTTTCATTGTACTCAAGGCTTCCCTCTCACATTTCACAGGTAAGATAGTTCCTCTGACAGACAGTGAGTGAGTACTAGACTATGCACACAATGCCACTAAAGGGAGAAGGCCCACCTTTGTTGAAGCAGCTGAACAATTGATTAGGAGTTGACTCTGTTCAGCCCCCAAGTCTCAAGCTTGTTGGAGTCGAGGAATCGACTATTCTGGGGTCAACCCTCCACAACTACTGTTCAGCTGTCAGAACGAACAACCAGTTGGTCGACAGACACTTGAGTTTTGTTTTACAATACACTATTCTGGTTTTACTGTATAACATTCAAGGACAGCCTGCAGAAGAAACGCAGGATGAATGCAGAATGAATGCATGTGCAGTTTAAAATGATCCACATGAAGTTAATGTCAGGTGTATTCAATTTTTGTTTCTAACCTTCAGCCACGTAATCCAACGGTACCTGAGAAGTCCCAACTGAAGAACCTATATAGGAAGGGCCTCGGGAATGTCTGCATTTACTAGTGAAAATGTGCAAATCCATGACAGGTAAACTCATAAATGCAGTGAGCAGCATCCTCTTTGCAACAGGAAGCAATGGGGTTTATGGGAAATGTGGTCTTAATTTTGAGGAACATGAGATAGAGGCTGCCAACTGTGTTGACCTTGGTCTCATTTGTTTACAGTAATTATACCAAGTTATCACTAATACTACACTAATACATGCAGCATTAAATATTAATGCTGCATGTGGCACCTTTAATGCATCTTTAAACTATTGACGACTGAGAGCATCATGAGACTGAGAACATCATGAGACTGAGGACATCATGAGACTGAGAGCATCGTGAGACTGAGAACATCATGAGACTGAGAACATCATGAGACTGAGAGCATCGTGAGACTGAGAACATCATGAGACTGAGAACATTGTGAGACTGAGGGCATCGTGAGACTGAGAACATCGTGAGACTGAGAACATCGTGAGACAGAGCATCGTGAGACTGAGGACATCATGAGACTGAGAGCATCATGAGACTGAGAGCATCATGAGACTGAGGGCATCATGAGACTGAGAACATCATGAGATTGAGGGCATCGTGAGACTGAGAACATCATGAGACTGAGAGCATCATGAGACTGAGAGCATCATGAGACTGAGAACATCATGAGACTGAGGGCATCACGAGACTGAGCACATCATGAAACAGAACATCATGAGACTGAGAGCATCATGAGACTGAGAACATCATGAGACTGAGGACATCATGAGACTGAGAACATCATGAGACTGAGAGCATCATGAGACTGAGAACATCATGAGACTGAGAACATCATGAGAATGAGAGCATCATGAGACTGAGAACATCATGAGACTGAGAACATCATGAGACTGAGAGCATCATGAGACTGAGAACATCATGAGACTGAGGACATCATGAGACTGAGAGCATCATGAGACTGAGGAGAGTCAGCCCGACGTCGTGAAGGCCGAGCAGACCTTGCCGCTGAGTCACAGATCTCACTCCTCGCCACGTTGACGCCTGCTCTTTACCCTCTAGAGGGTCTGAGTCAGAGTCTGTCAATAATGGATTTGACCTTTTACATGAGCAATTAACCCCGACTACGTTTATTGAACACCTGAACAAAGAGGAACTTGGGGGGGAAAGTCAGCCGAGCCCCGGGGTTTGGGTGCTGTGGGTTTTCATCCTGAGCATGAGGAAAGCCATATGTTAGAGGTTGTGCTCATGATTGGAGGCATCGACAGGCTTACAGTAACAACTGAATCCCAGTTAAGAGGTTAATTAATATGGCTGAGTATCAGCACACGCCGATATGTAATGATGCAGGAGAGGCTGCATCAGTTGATTATCCTTGAAGAACACAACGGCTTTACGGTCAGCACAATTTACAATTTCTCAGCAGCATGCCTCTCTCTCTCTCTCTCTCTCTCTCTCTCTCTCTCTCTCTTACTCTCCCTATTCCTTTCACTGTTTCTCTTCTTCTACCTTTCTGTCTCCCTCTAACTTTCTTTTCCTGGTTCTCCCTCTTTCTTTTACTGTCTCTATCTCTCTCAGTTTTCCCCCTGATCTCGATTCCTCTCACTTCCATTTTCTCTCTCTCTCAGTGTCCCTCTCTCTTCTGTTTGTCTTTCTCTGTCATTTCTTTTTCTCTTCCCTTTTTCCCTGTCTCTGTTTCTATTTTATTCCTGAGCTCTTGTTTCCCTAAGTGCTGATTTCTCCTCCTTTTAAAGAGGAAGCATGTTGCCGCAATTAGATGGACAATTTAACCTGATGAGAGGCGAGGCCATCAGCAGCGCCTACTGAGATTGCATGCTATATCATTTAAGAAGCACAAGTGAAAATCACATTTTATGTCTCCCCACAGGCGGCAGCGGCTAAACGGGAAACGCCGTATTATGTACCATCTCAGCTTAATTTCAGCAGCGAGCATTTAGACACTCTAAGCCTGATTGCCGCCGTCAATCACATCAGAGCTGCTTGAGAAAAGAAAACGCGATACATGCAGTTTGAGGAAAATTCAGCGTGAACTTGATCGGTACATGTTTCATATTTCATTTCTACCCCCTCAAAAACGACTATTTTAGAGTAAAGGTCTTAAAACGTGTGCTGTACTTTCATGTCAGCGATCACTTGTGAGCGCAGGCGTCTTTTTTCAGATGGCGGATGTCTCGTTTTGTTATAAATCTCTTTAAATAGACAAATAGAGTTTTATGGCGGGTTCATGTTTCCCTCTTGGTAAATTGCGGCGTCTTTAATATCCCACAACCCACACCGCAATTAATATCTCTGCAGAGCTGACAGGATGCAGGCCTCTGACGGGCACCTCGGCCATACTGGATTGTTGAAGGAGGAGTGGGTGGCGACATTTTTTTAATATTAAAGTGGAGGACGAATGTGGCAGCACAACAATTGTATGTGATTTGATTGAGACGCCTCCGTCCATTAAATAAACAAGTCGAGAGGCTCTCCTCTGCCAGCTCTCTGACTTGCTGATGGGTATTTGGGGAGGAAGACGCGAGCGGGGATGCTTCTCGCTGCGGCGGGGTGATGGCGGCGGGCCTAAAGCGGCATGGCGGGCGCTTGCCACGGCGCTAATCAGTAAACCGATGTGACAGCTCCCGGTGAGGCGGGCCCGCGGACGTGGATTTTAATCTCCCCGGGCGCGCTCCGTCCCGCCGCCTCACCTCTTGTGTGTGTTTGCTCTGAGAAAAGCCCCAGCAGCTCAACACAACCCCGGAGGAAAGCTTAATATAATTCCTCCACTTTGAGAGATCTCATCTTTTTGAATCTATGCTAAGTGGGAGGAAGGAGGGAGGGAAGGAAGGAGGGAGGGAAGGAGGGAGTGGAGGAGGCTTAAGTGGTGTTGGAGAAGCATGCCTCACTCTTTCTCCTCTTTCTCCCTTCTCTCTCTCTCTCTCTGTATGACTTTGTTTCATTCTCGATCTCTCTCTTCGTCTCTCTGGTGCAGAAGAGATCCTGGTGTTGCTTTAGAGAGACTCTTCTCCAGGAAGCTGTTTTCCTCCTTCACTCATTACCTGCAGAGCTGAAGGTCAGTCCGACAGTACGCCTGGGCATATTCATTTTTGGCAGATGGGTCTTTCAAAAACTAGTGAAATTAAATAAAAAATAAGCAGCGCTCTCCCATAATCTTTAATGTCAAGCTGCAGGTTCAACCAGTTAAGTGCCACTCCGAATGCACTGAGCCGGAGAGACAGAGGGAAGTGTTTGGAATACAAACAGAGGAACTATGAGATGCATGGTGATTAGATACTCGTCTGCCATTCAGAAAGTTTGACAAACTTTTTAAATACCAACTCTTGCATATATTTCTATCCAGCTGACTGCTTTTTTTTATTACACATTTCTTTGCTGAAACTCAGCAAAACTTGATTCCCTGAAAATGGAGAATGATGAACCTTTCCTGATTGGTTGAAATGCCCATTTAAAGAGGTGAGTGTGCGCTCGTGAGTTCATTTGTCAGCTGCAACTTGCAAAGTCATGATGAAGATGGAAACAAATCTGCCACCCCAGATTAAAAACCTCAGTCAGCTTTATTGTATCATTTCTTTACTTTATCATTTCACGGCGCTGTCAGTTAACAACCTTCCACTTATAGTTTAACTTTTCTTTGTGACATATCAGGATTTTCCAAACTTGCAAAAAAAACTTCCAAAAATGCAAAATAAATCGACTCAGTCATTGGATGATGAGTGGAGATAATAGTAGTCGCCATGATCAGTTCTGAGACTGAAAACAAGAACATGCAGTCTACAGGTGCAGCCAGGAATGAGTCCTAAACCCAGGAAATGAATTAGCATTTTTGCACTTCCGGTTCCCTCGTCTCGAAGTCAATGGTTTTTTTTAATGTGTTTTTTGGTTAAATGCCTGAAATAAGGTCTGTGGTTAACACAAGCTTAAGAGGTTTTCACGTTTTGTTCTACGACATAAAATACGTCAGTAAATACCCCACTCGTGAATTTTGAATCTTTTACCTGTCTTAAAAAAGGCGGTTGCTAACAAGTGGCTAAATGAGACTACAGAGGTTGTCGGGGACATTGAACGCATCACGCTGAACACGGAACACGGAACACGGAACACTCTGTTGAAGGGAGGCTGACTTTACCGCATCAACGTGCCATTTGGCTTCATCTCCTAGGAGGATGTTTTGAAAGATACCAGCATCTGCAGTATTAATGCAGGACAGACGAATGAATGGATGCATCTGGGAGGACGTCTGTAACGGCTACCACAGTAGAGCTGCAAAACGTTCTCTCTTGCTTCATTAAGGGGGAACCGATCTCAGCGCTGAAGTTCCTCCCATCCCACGACGCAGTGCACTTTAATATTGATGATCATTTGCTGCTTCCCCCGTGCAGTGAAAAGGAGACTTTGTCCATCTTTGATGTCATTTTGACTTGGAGCTCCATTGAAAATGATTTTTCATACATGAAAAAGGGGACAACACCCATGATGATTTGGGAGTAAACCAAACATTTTCTTATATATAATTCCTTCAGAACTGACGGTGCCGCTACAGAAGTCGCCATTTTAAAAGTCCTACTTTTTACTGCATGCTTGCCAAGCTGCTGCTGGATGTTTCCTCCATCCCAGGAAGAATAGTTTTGAAGTTTTGATTTTTCAGATGTTATATGGAACAATCAGATAAGGAAGATTAGTTGAGACACATTAGAGTTTTGTTTTTAACTGTACTAATGTGGTTCTACTACTACATGAATGAATTGCGTGCTAATGATGCAGTGTAGCTACAGGACAAATCCATACAGGGGGATATTCAAGATTCAAGATTCAAGATTCAAGAAGTTTAATTGTCACATACACACACGAGGTGTGTAGTGAAATGCAAAGTGGCAATGCTCAGCAGAAATGTGCAAAATAACAGGTTCACACTATTTACAATAACCAACACAATATTTACAATGTCACAGTTTTTAAGAGCTCTATATAAAAAACAACACAATATTTACAATAAGAGCACTTTATAAAAAAATATAGTAAAAAAAAGGGGAAAATTGTATGTATAATATAATATAAATTATAAATTATGTGTAGTCTTTACCTAAGTGTGTGTGTGTGTGTGTGCATAAGAGGGGCAGTGTGTGTGTCTTGGTGGGGGCCCTGGTGAGGTCAGAGTTCACAGTCCTGATGGCCTGAGGAAAGAAACTCCGTCTCAGTCTCTCTGTTTTGGCAGCGTGACTACGGAGGCGCTTGCCTGACCGCAGCAGCTGAAACAGTCCGTTGTTGGGGTGGTGAGGATCCTTCATGATCTTGCAGGCTCTGGTTCTGCACCTCCTGGTGTACAAGTCCTGCAGGGTGGGGAGTGTAGTTCCAATAGTGCGCTCAGCCGAACGCACTACTCTCTGCAGAGCCTTCCTGTCCTGAGCGGAGCTGCTGCCAAACCAGGCAGTGATGCTTCCTGTCAGGATGCTCTCCACAGCTCCAGAGTAGAAGGACTGAAGGATCCTCCGGGAGACTTTAAATTTCCTCAGTTGCCTGAGATGGTAAAGGCGCTGCCTCGCCTTTCTCACCAGAGTGTCAGTGTGTGTGGACCATGTGAGATCTTCGGTGATGTGGACTCCCAGGTATTTATACCTGCTCACCCTCTCCACAGTATTCCCATTAATCCCCAGTGGTGAGTACGTCCTCTGTTGTTGTGTCCTCCTAAAGTCCACAATCAGCTCCTTAGTTTTGGTGACATTCAGGAGGAGGCTGTTGTCCTGGCACCAGAGTGACAGATCAGCAACTTCCTCCAGGTAGGCCTTCTCGTCGTTGTTGGAGATCAGGCCCACCACCACTGTGTCATCCGCAAACTTAATGATGGTGTTGGAGCTGAACCTGGCCACATAGTCATATGTGTACAGGGAGTACAGTAGGGGGCTGAGGACGCAACCCTGGGGGGATCCTGTGTTCAGGGTGAGGGGGTTGGAGGTGTGTCTACCCACCCTGACCACCTGGGGCCTGGCGGTCAGGAAGTGGTCAGGGTGGGTAGACACACAGATACAGATACAGTCATTGTAGAGGTCCTGCTTCTTGCATTGATCTTGCATCTATCCTGCATTGGTACTGCAGACAATTCAGTATTATACAGTTGAACCAATTCAGTAAAATGTAACACAAAACTTTAGTGTCTCTCAACCAAGTTACCAGATTGTTCCACCTTCTGACAACAGAGCAAAAGTTGATTTTTCTGAACAAAAGTGCAGCCATAGTTCAGGAAGTATACAGTAAAAAGCAGGACAAGGACAATGTCTGCATCTATAGAAAATGACCACCACAGTATCCAAAATGACAAGGTAAAAATTCATATTAAAACATCGTTGGAAACGTTTTATCTCAACTATCATGGGCTTTCAACGCTGGCGCAGGTCTTCCTATCAACATCTTCAATGTCAAAATGTTTTCAGATTGTGGGGTAAGTTGCAATTCAGATCCCCAGACCAGAAGGTAAAATATGAGCAAGAGAAGTGAAGGAGGAAGCCTCTCCTCTCCTGTCGATGGCTGTGGTTGATCTCAGAGGCTCCAGGTGTCTGTAACTGTATGAATATGAAGGAGGGGGTTGCAAAAGAAAAGCATGAGTGCTCAGCAAAATCCATCCAGCCTCCATGAAGGTTAAATAAATATCAACCTGAAGTATTCTGAAGTAGCTCCCATAACGTCACGTTTTGTTCTGACACCCGAGGATACTCGCCGTCATCCTGCCTTGAACAGCAAACAAATTAGGAGGGAATAAGAGGAGAGACTCTGGAGATCAGGAGCAAACAAACCTCCATTTTCCATTCAAGATGGAGGACGGCGCTGCAAGCGAGCGACTGGTGTCACGACATTTCAGCTACAGAAGCTAAAAAGCCTTGTTGACAAGAGCTAAATGCCTTGGTAAGATACTTGAAAACACCTGCAGCAGTTGTAAATAAGTACATATTAGTGGAGAAAAAATGTAGAGGCCCCAATTTTTTTCAGCATTTATAAGACGTGTGGGCACTGGGAGAAATATTTATTATGAAGATTCTGTTGTTTTTCTTTTTTTGTAAAATACATTTTCAAAGAAATTCAGTGTCCGTTTTTTTTTCTTTATAGCTGTTTTATATGACACACAATACATTTTTGAGTGCCACACATCTTGTAGTCATGCTTGTGCTGATTCCAATGGGATGCCAGACTCATGTATTGCCATGGAAAATGAGCCCACAGTGAGTAAAAAGGTGAAAGGAGGTTTGGGGTTTAGAGGGTTAAACAGATGATTGTAGGAGGCTTCGGTTACGGCTCCTGCTGTTGCTATGAGACTGTTGAAAACCCATATGAACTACAGACGTTTAACCTCTAGCTCTCGCCACTTTGAGCGCATCGTCAGCAACATACATATGCACTTTTCCCCATTGGAGAAAAAAAAAGAAAATAGAAGCCAGCGCTGCAAAGAGAGGCGCCGAATGGACTTGATAAAACTGATAAATACTGTGGAGAAAAAACTTGATACTCGGCACTATCTGCAGCATCTGACAGCGAGGAGTGGTACTTCTGCCGGGGAACCTCGCCACAGTAAGTTGACATGCTGTAGTTTACAAATGTCAGTGTCACTTACCAGTCGGCTGCACACATATCTCTGTCTCTTCCTGCCTCAGTCCGTCTGGCAGAAAGGTCACCGGCGCCGGAGGATAATGTCCCTCTCTGGCTGATCTCTCCATTACAGCGCTGCCATTAAGATCAGAGCAGTAAATATGACGCCGCTCCGCCGAGCCCTGCCCTGCTGGACGCCGGCGACAGAGATATCTCTTTACAGCTGCTGAGTCACTAGAACGTTTTGAGACGTTAGTATAATTACCGGAAACAAACAAGACCAATGCCAAGAAGACTGTCAGCCTCTACCAGCCTGTCAGCCTGTCAGCCTCTACCAGCCTCTACCAGCCTGTCAGCCTCTATCAGCCTCTATCAGCCTCTACCAGCCTCTATCAGCCTCTCCCAGCCTGTCAACCTCTACCAGCCTCTACTCTGCATTTTACATTGTGGCCACCGGGTCGATTTGGAGGGAAATCTGCAGGAAGAGGGCGCTGTTCTTCCAGCGCTAACGGAGCTAAAGATAAAGAGCTTCTGGTAACGGAAGATGACAAGTGAAAGGAAGATGGAAACTTCCAACATGTTGATCCTCTTCAGTAAATCCAAGGAGAAAGACTTTTCCTTTTCCTCTTGGTGACAGGAAGCAACAGGATTTCTGGGAAATGTAGTCTTAATTTTCAGAAACACTAGCACTAACAATACCACTGCTGTGAGACAGAGGCGACCAGTCGTCTCCACTGTCTCATGTGTTTACGGTAATCAAACCAACGTACCAAGGACAATGAAATATTGATGTTTAATAATGATAATAATATTTTAGAAGACATTTTGAGTTTACTGTAAAAATATTAACATCTCCAAATCATCATTTCACTTTCAAAATTGAAAACCTTGTTTTTCAGTGTGTGTGTGTGTTTGTGTGTGTCAGCCATGTGGAGGGCTGCTGATAAGGACTAGGCCTGAGCTGCCATTGGTCATGGGTCTATGTGTGTGTGTGTGTGTGTGTGGTTGCCCCCCGGTTCACTCACCCTCTCAACCAAAAGGTGAAGGGACCCCCTGCTGTGCCATTTATTTCCATATCTTAACTCTGCCTCTCCACCATTCACAAACTGTCTCTCTCTTTTTTTGCCTTCTCTCCTTTCTTTCCTCCCTCTCTCAATCCCTTTCTTCTCTTTCTGCCGTCTTCTGTCGTTTCTACAGCATGCTCATTTCTTCTTCCTTAAAGGGGGAATATCTGTAGAAATGGATTACCTATTTGTTTTGTTTTGTTTTGTCTTTATTGGACAGTTGATAGTAGAGAGACATAGGAAAGATGTTCGGAGAGAGAGAGGGGATGACACAAAGGTCCACTAAGCTACCAGGACATCCCAGAAATGGATGTTTGTTTTTTCCTTGTTCACATTAAAAAAAAGTGAAACTTTCTGTTGTTTTGCCAAAGCTGATTCAGAACATCTGAATCAGTCCAGTCAGGACATGGTCAGTTTTCTGACTTTCCTAAAGCCGGCCAATCATTTCACTCTACTACTGCCAGTCAGTCAGAGCAGTCGATCTTCCTGGCTGCTGGAAATGGGCACAAGGGATTTTAGCTCTGAAAGGCACCGCCTCCTCGAAGGCTGCCATTCGTGGCCCCGCCCCTCTCTTCACTTAGCAACCACCACAACCACACCTCCTCATCTCCTCAATGGCTGAGCCTTGTTCTCTCCACTTGGTGAAAGAGTTGCACATTTGAATGGTAGCTAACTATTTTATGTTGATAGATACCCACAAACCATCTGTTTCATGTTGAAGTCAGAATACATGTGTTCAAATCCTGCACAACGAGGACGGTTGACAGTAAACGTCTGAACTGGAGTAAATGCTTGCCGTCCCATCGGCAGGCTGTGCAGACCAGGTGACGGACAAATGTCATCACACACTACACGATTTTAGCATTCAGTAACGTTTCCCCATTCATCCAGGAGAGTTCACTGTGAAAACAGTTAGAGAATCGGTGTTGCTGTTTCTTGCTCCGTGGTAGAGACGCTAAACTTTACATTTACAATCCAAATATATTTTGAAGTGGCGTTATTACAAGGATAACAGTGATGAAGCATTTTGCATGAGACTCCTTAGTTTAATGTGCAATTGTAATTGCATACTTATGTGAATTGATCCAGGCACGTTGCCATTTTACCACATTTAATAGGAGATTTGTTGCTCCAGAGGACGTTGTAGATGGTACAGCAGCTGGAGTCGGACTGATTTATCGACATGAGTTGTGAATTGTTGTTGTTAAAAGAAACTTCTCTGGTTCGTTCTGCTTTTCTCCCCCTCTTGAGTCAAACTGCTGCCAGGATCCCCGTCAGGTTTCAGTCTCGCTTCACACCACACCGGCCAAACACATTTGAGGAAATGTTGTCGGGTCAAACGTC
>JAXDDX010000084.1:2075000-2178511 GCA_034670405.1 Hoplostethus atlanticus
AAGTTGACGAGGCAGGTTGAGGGAAAGTGACTACAAAAAAAAGTAAATGACAAAACTTCATCACAATATAACTCCTGGACTCCGTTGAACATCCTGTTGATGGTCTCTAACAGTGGGAGAACATCACCAATCTTCATGATTCTTCTTTGTGTACCAGTTTGTACCAGTCCCAGTCAGTTTGATGAACCATTCAACACCATTGACGAATTTAAGAAAACCAATGGATCAATCAATCTGAAAATAAGGTGATTTTCCTTAAGTTCCAGAAAAAGGAACTTCTTTGAGACGTGAGGTTTCCATCTGGCCTCAAATATTTGCTGACCATGTGGTTGCGTGACATATAGATGCTTCCTACTCGTTTCCTTGCTCATCTGCTTGAATCCTCCCCTTCTTTCTCTCTTTTCCCTTCCCTTATGGCTTCCTTTGCCCTCTCTCCTTTTTAAACACTAGTGTTACAATACCATCTAAGTGAACATCAAAGGGTTATGTTATATTCTTCCTCTTTTTCCCTTCTTCTTTCCATTCTCTTAACTCCCTTCCCTCTCTCTTCTTTCTCCCCCCTTTTCTTCCTCCCTCTTGCGCCCTTCCTTCCTCTCCCCTTTACCTCACTCTTCCCTCCTTCACCCTCCCTTTCATTTGCAGGCTTTCTCAATATCTTTCTCTCTTTCCACCCTCCACTCTCCTACTCTCTCTTCCTCCAGACTTCCTTCCTCCCCCCTTTACCATTCCTCCCTCCTTCCCTCGCTTCCTTTCTTAGCAGAGTACTGTAAATCCCAGCAGAGGTGTTATGTTCACACTCTGTCCCATCCTCCCTCCTTTCTCCTCATCCTTCCCTCTCTTCATCTCTTTCTAATTAGCAGCACTGTAAAGTCCTTTGGCGCTACCAAAAAGCATGTATTATGCTCTTCCTCACCCTTCTCCCCCCTTCCTTCCTCTCTTTACATCCCATCCCAATCTTCTTTTACTCCATCCTCCTCTATTCATTTCTTCCTCCTTCCCTCATCCTCCCTCTGCACTTCGCCATCCCTCCTCCCTATCCTTGATGTTTACTTCCTTTCCTACTATCCTTCTCTCTCTTCCCCCTTCTCCATCTATCCCCTTCAGCATCCTCCTTCCCTCTCTCTCTTTCTCTGCCTTTCTTTCCCATTATTGGTACAGTAAAGTCCTTTAAACCTGTATCATGAAGATTTTTATATATGAATAACCCATCATCTTAACAGACAGCAATGCATGTGAATCTAAATGGGAGGAGTTAGGGGTGAGGTTGATGGAAGATTGGTGCAAAGGAGCTTTGGAACGGGTTAGTTCATTCTTTTTGGATGCATGGCTCAGTGTAATCCAACTACAAGTAATCCAGAGTCCATTTAAGTAAATCCAGATTGTCTGAAATATATTCAGACCTGGTCATGTACTGGTTCTGTCCAAGTCTGGAGGTGTTTTTCTCCTCCGTCTTTGCCTTGCAGCCTCGCCCACTAGACGGAGAACATTATTAGCTTGGAAATCTTCATTCTGAAAATGATATTTGTCCTCAGAGGGACCAATGACAGCTTCTTCAAGTTATGGCAACCATTGATGGACTACTGCCACCAGGGAGGAGGATGTCAGGCCAGGCTGGTTGTATTGTACTCGATACATCAAATACCCTGGTATTACTATTCAGACCTACAGTATTCAATGTAACACAGAGAGTTCTCCTTCCTTCATTGAATTTAATTTATTTTCTTATTTGGTTAGTTTCTTCTTCTGTTGTTGTTTTTTGATATTTTTTCTGTCTCTTAGATATATGTGTGGGTAGCAAGAAATATGGTGATAATACTGCAAATGTTATTTCTCTCACCAATAAAAAAGATTGGACACAAAAACACACCCGTTTTATCAGCCTAAATCACAAAGTGAGGCTGCAGCAGAAAAGAGCGTCTCATCCCTGTTAATTGAGACGTCTTTGATTCGCCTTTTTGCACAAATGAAATTCTGGTGCCATATAAACACTGGTGGAAAATCTTCTCCGTGCACAGCAAGAGACAAGGCAAAACTTGAGTGAAATTAAAAATTGACTGTGGTGTTCCTCACTGCTCTTCCCAGAGATCACCTGTCGATCAAACAGTGTGTCCAGTACTGTGACGTCTTTCTCCTTGGATTTCCTGTTGATGGAGTTTGAGTTCCTGTAGGTGGCGCTCTTTTCTTTGTCTGTTCAGCCATGGTGGCTATCGCTGCTCATGCTAACTACCCAGTTCTTCTTCTGTTTATTCCAAACAAACCAGAAACGTAAAACGCATCACTTCCTGTCTCCAGAGGATTTCTCCCAGGAAAGAGTTACCTGACACCGGGTGTTGAGATCAGCAGATGGAAAAGCTTTCATGGACTGGGTTGAATCAATCGGCAATACAGAATAGAAAACATTTATTTATATGAAATACTATTTCATTATTATTTCAATAAATATAACCTCCAATAATCACTCCATCCAACTCTCTGTTTCTTCCTCCTTCTCTCACCACCTCCCATCGTCCTCTCCCTCTTCACCAACCCTCCCACCTTCTCTTTCTCCATCTCTGTTTCCCATTTCCACCTCTGTCTCTGCTTGGCTAATAGTCAGAGTATCTGCCTGAGCCTGTGATGAGGCCCATTAGGCTGAGTGAGCCGCAACAATGGAGGATCACAGCTCCGCAATGTAATGTGATGAGCTTCCTCTCTCTTATCAATTCCAGGAAACATTAAAGAAGTAAGGGGAGGAAACTCTCATTTCATACACCCATAATTAAATGACACAGATGGGTTGATGGTCCCCGGACCATTGTGAATTCAAATTACGTAACTTAATGAAGGAAAATCGCTTTTAAACCCAAGATACCTAAGAAGCCAGAGAGGCTTTCAAATCATCTTGACACTCTTTTCGAGTCCGATGCTTTTGGGCATGCTGGGCTGGGCTTGTACATTTGCAGTTGTAAAGTTGTATGAGGAAACAGAGACACGGAATTTCTCTTTTAATTGTAACTTGTTTTGATGATTTCCTGCGGTGACCAAATAGAAAAAAGGTGATTCAGAGTACATGTTCAGAAGAAACCTATTCCTGCTGAGTTTAGAAGTTAAGTAAGTAATAACAAGTGCATTTGTCCTCCATCCATCCTGCATTAGTGCTGCAGTTCTTTCTTTCTTGAACTAAAACCAAAGTAGTGACTCAACCAACGAGCTACCAGACTATTCCTGGTAAATTGTGTCGGTTGAAAAGAGAACAAACTCTCCTTTTTCCAAACACTTCCTCTTGGAGATGGAGGCAAAGTGAAAAACAATAGTTCAGAAAGAGTTCAGTAAAAACTTCTACGAAACAAACTTTTGGCCTTTTGACTTGCATGTATATTGGACCTACTGTAGCACTAAGGGGTCAAATTACACAGATTTGTTCCCGTTCGCTCAATACATAGGCTGATATCATGCAAATGTGAAATGTGAGATAATATAGAAATTAAAGATAAAGACAGATTTTGCTCTAACGTTAACATGAATAGACTTTAATACATTCATTACATTACATTACATTACAGGCATTTAGCAGCTTTTATCCAAAGCGACTTCCAAATAAGTGCATTCAACATAGGTAGAGAACTACTAGTCATCAGAAATCATAAGTGCATTTCCTTCCTAAACCAGTGTTGAGGTAAAAGAGCAATAAGTTATCTACCTACTTTTTATTGAAACAAATGAGACAAGTAAGTGAAGCAAATGATCAAGTGCTAAGAGGAAGGGTCGGGGTAGTGTTTCTTGAAGAGGAAGGGTCAGGGTAGTGTTTCTAGAAGAGGAAGGGTCAGGGTAGTGTTTCTTGAAGAGGAAGGGACAGGGTAGTGTTTCTAGAAGAGGGAGGGTCGGGGTAGTGTTTCTTGAAGAGGAAGGGTCGGGGTAGTGTTTCTTGAAGAGGAAGGGTCAGGGTAGCATTTCTTGAAGAGTAAGGGTCAGGATAGTGTTTCTAGAAGAGGAAGGGTCAGGGTAGTGTTTCTTGAAGAGGAAGGGTCGGGGTAGTGTTTCTTGAAGAGGAAGGGTCAGGGTAGCATTTCTTGAAGAGTAAGGGTCAGGATAGTGTTTCTAGAAGAGGAAGGGTCAGGGTAGTGTTTCTTGAAGAGGAAGGGTCAGGGTAGTGGTTCTTGAAGAGGAAGGGTCAGGGTAGTGTTTCTGGAAGAGGAAGGGTCAGGGTAGTGGTTCTTGAAGAGGAAGGGTCAGAGTAGTGTTTCTTGAAGAGAAACACTTCTTGAAGAGAAACACTACGTGGGTCAGGGTAGTGGTTCTTGAAGAGGAAGGGTCAGGGTAGTGTTTCTGGAAGAGGAAGGGTCAGGGTAGTGGTTCTTGAAGAGGAAGGGTCAGAGTAGAGAAAGAGAAACACTACGTGGGTCAGGGTAGTGGTTCTTGAAGAGGAAGGGTCAGGGTAGTGTTTCTTGAAGAGGAAGGGTCAGGATAGTGTTTTTTGAAGAGGAAGGGTCAGGATAGTGTTTTTTGAAGAGGAAGGGTCAGGGTAGTGTTTCTTGAAGAGGAAGGGTCAGGGTAGTGGTTCTTGAAGAGGAAGGGTCAGGGTAGTGTTTCTAGAAGAGGGAGGGTCAGGGTAGTGTTTCTTGAAGAGGAAGGGTCACGGTAGTGTTTCTTCAAGAGGAAGGGTCGGGGTAGTGTTTCTTGAAGAGGAAGGGTCAGGGTAGCATTTCTTGAAGAGGAAGGGTCAGGATAGTGTTTCTAGAAGAGGAAGGGTCAGGGTAGTGTTTCTTGAAGAGGAAGGGTCAGGGTAGTGGTTCTTGAAGAGGAAGGGTCAGGGTAGTGTTTCTGGAAGAGGAAGGGTCAGGGTAGTGGTTCTTGAAGAGGAAGGGTCAGGGTAGTGTTTCTGGAAGAGGAAGGGTCAGGGTAGTGGTTCTTGAAGAGGAAAGGTCAGGGTAGTGTTTCTTGAAGAGGTGGGTTTTCAGCCTGCGGTGGAAGATGGGCAGCAACTCAGCTGTCCTGACATCAGTGTCCTGACATTCATGAATGGATGATGATTCTTGAAGAGCCTTTTTTACTGGATTAATGAATAAACATATTGTCCTTAATATTTGGTCATTTTAGGATGTTTTTTTTTTATCATATATCACAAAATATTACTTTCAAGCCACAGAACTAGCGCAGACCTTTGAACTTGTGCCTGTGGAATTTGGAGGGACTATACATACAACACACCTCAGCCTGCTCCTCATATCCACTCACTGAATAAAGTCCATCATCTCTCTAGCTATTCGAAGGAGAAAGAGAACGGGATTTAACAAGCCTTTATTTATCTATGTTTTAAATAGCTTCAGCGCAGCAGGCCTAGCGGATGAACATACTCTGAGAGGAGCCCAGTTCTCCCTCCGTGGGAAAGCACACCCTCTCCAAATTCATCCTCATTAGTTTCCCATGATGAGTTTAATGAGCGCCTCTTTGGGAAGGCTTGGCCGGGCCGCTGTCCTCTGGGTTTCCTGCATCGGCCTGAGAGCCCTTCAGATCGCAAAAGCTGATGGGGGCAACATCCATCATCAGACAGAGGGAAGAGGAGATGGTGAATGAGAGAAAATGAAGAGAGGGAAGGAAACAGAGGGAGGGAGAGAGAGAAGAGAACAGATGGAGAGAGAGATGGAGTTGAGAGAGGGTCTCCTGGCGCTGGGGTCCTGCTGGATGAGGGGCGGGCTCATGATTAGAGCAGCCGCATCCATCATCCTGCAGAGGAGAGAGGAGGTGAAGGAGAAATGGAAAGATAACTAGAGGGACAGAAACAGGAAGAGTGCTGGGAGAGAAAGACAAAGAAGAGCAGGAGAGACACTGAGAGATAACGATAAATACAGTAGAGAGGTGATGTAACACGCCCTCTGGCGGCCATATTGGAGGTCCTCAGGTCTTGGGCAACAATGGTTTTGTGTTTAGATAGCGTCAGCTTGCTAGCTATGACATCCTGGTATCTGGTCAGCCAATCACTGCCTTGCTGTAAACATATCTGTGGCTAGTAGTTGCATGTTAACATTGACTCCTCTCAAGCTGGAACTCATCAGTCTGGACTGATGCTCATGTTCAGATGTTTCTTCATGTGTTCTCAACTGGTATGAACACCAGAGAAGAGCAGACTAGTCCATCATGGTAGATCAAGTTACAGACTGGAACCAGATTGGTTTGGACTCCCCTGCTGCTGCCAGAATCCCAGACCTCGCAGGTGGTCCAAGTGTGAACCTAAACGAACCAAATATAAAAATGCAACAACGTAAACCTTTCCTGGTTTGGACCAAAGAAAATGAACTGCAGTGTGTGATCACAACCTCATTGTACTAAGACCTCAGACTGAATTATCAATGGGCAAAAAGTAAAAAGGTGCAGTTGAACCCCAGGGGGTAAAGAGTATTTCTGCACAGCTCTGAAGGTAGCGGTCGGCCCTTGTGTTTCAGGGTCTTTGAACTTTGTCAGTTTGGGACCCAACTGTGAAATGCAGCCTGCCGCCCTGGGATACAGACTCATGAAAAAATAATGCTACTCCTCGGGCATCACCCTGTTGGTCATTCTGAAGTCTGGGCTGAAAGTTAAAAGGCCGGTCGTGCCTCTTTTCCATCAGAGCCTCTCCCTCGGCTTTAAGACAGCATGCTGAGGAGATAAGGCTGCCCACATCACTAACTTATTTTAAGTCACTTTAAAGAACACTTTGTAATATTTCTGTCAAAGAAATGTACAGTTGTTATAGTTGTCATTACTCATGGTACGCAGACACCTGCCAGAAAGAAGTACAATTCCTCTTAGCACTTGCTTACTTGTCTTAGCACTTGTGAGACAAATTAGTGAAACAAATAAGCTTCACTTATTTGTCTCATTTGTTTAAATAAAAAGAAGGTAGATAACTTATTGCTCTTTTACCTCAGCACTGGTTCTGCTCTTGACTGGAATGTAATGTAGTGTAATGTCACACAACAACCCAAAGTGGGTTAAAAACAGGTCAGGGGTCATGGATAATAATAATAATCAATAACAATAACAGAAACCAGATACCCAGCATCATCAAGGGACGAACAGGAGAAGTAATGTTTAAAAAGTGTAAAAAGTATAAATATAAAAAAGCATGGTTGAAAATGTAGTCAGAAGCAGCAGTAAAACGGTGTTACTATTATTACTATTATTATTATTATTATATATTCTATTATATATTATACATTAAACTAACTAACTATTTAACTAACTGAACATCACAAACCCATCTTGTATATATTATGTCCAATTTATTTATTTGTATTATTATTGTTATGCTATCCTACAATCTAAGAAGTGTCAAAGCATTTCTTTGTACATTGTATGATGACACACGTGACCAATAAACTTTGATTTGATTTGAAGTCCAGTCCTCTGACCTCTGACCTCTGGGTGGCTGGGTGTATATATGTGTTCTTATTGTTGGGCCCATTCTAAAGCAAATCTACAGAGTTGTAAATGGTTTCCTTGGCAGTTTCCACTGATGTAATTGATTGGACTTCTGCTTCACCTCCTTATTAACAGCACTGACAGTTCCTTGCCTAGAGCCTCTGTAAACTCCTGAGCCTCCATGAGGAAGCTTGTAGAAGACACATAATTCTCATTCGGCCTCCGGGGATGGACGGGTTTTCTGTCAGCCTGCAGAAGAAGAAATCTCTGGTGTTTTTATCACGTCACGGGCATTTTTACCTCGTAACGTGACACCAAAATAATTAGTGCCCGTGTTACCTCGGGAAAATAATCGTTCCTTGACAGCGATAAGGGAGTTGTCTCTCATTTTTACACTGATATTGAAGGCATTCAGCTGACAGTCTTACCAAGAGCAGTGAGCAAGTAAGGGGTTTAGTGTCAGATCAACCTTCGGATACTCTTACTCTGTTATACATCATCAATCTGTGATGTTCAGATGTCCAGCAGTTATTTTGTGATGAAATGTTGTCATTTACATTTTGTTGTTTCCACTTTCCTTCAACCTGCCTCGTCTACTTCTGCTTCAGTTAGTGAGTTACTACGTTTCCTAGAATGACTTCCAATAACAACCAGAGAGGTTATTGCGCCCCCTTACTCAAAACACAACATGCCTTGTGGCTGCATTGCATTCTGGTCTATCTACTGTCGGTGGAGAAATTGGTCTCTCTCCTCTCCTCCGATGGATTTCTCCTGTATGATTGTTGATTGTTGACCAGCATTAAACTTGCACCCAATCAAAGACGGCCATGTTAAGTGGAAAACAAACATGGGGAGGATGGAGACCACACCTGGAGGATTGCAGGTACCTGCTGGAAGACATATGGCTTATTCACTTTTGTTGACTTCAGTGTCTTACGTGCTGAGAACTGCACACAGCAACAACAGAAGGAAACATTTTGATATCAAACTCCATCGTAGCTGCTGGAAATATCTCGACGTGACGTCACACCGACAGCAAAATGAGCCCAGAGATGAAGTGTTTTAGGGTGGATTTTTCCATTATGACCAACACAATGGCTCCTGTGGGGATCAAACCTGCGACCTTTGAGTTACGGGCTGGGGTCTCCAACCACACTGCCTCTACACTCTCTTATTCGCAGCTCTTTGTTTTGGAAATCAAGTTTTCACAAACCCACCCCCATGACGTTACCTCATAAGGTGCTTCAAGTATTTTGCAGGTTTCAGGTGTTCTGTCTGATTGCTGAGAGCTGCAGGTGATTGCATTTTAAATGGACTTTGGAGCGTTGCTGCCTCTCAGGGGTTCTTACTGCCCAGTGGCGCCATTAAGATTTGGTGTATTGGTTCAAATGAACAGTGATATTTGTTGTTGCCCGTGAAGTCAATCCACTTGGTTGAGGAAATTCAAGTAAACCAGTTTATTGGAAATACGATGCCTGTAATTTGAAACGAGAGAATGCAAGTGAAAGAAAGAAACAAACAATAAAACAAAAATATTGTAAGAAACAGCAGAATGAAGAAAAAGGAAAGAAGGAAGGAAGGGAGGAAGGGAGGAAGGGAGGCTTGTGACAAGGCCCTGCAGGGGGTTATGCATGACCTATGTTAAGAAATCCAACTCCATCTCCAGCACGTGTCCACTTACCCTCTGTGGAGTCCTTATACCTTTTATTATTCTCTCCCAGGCATCACTCGTGGCCGCCGGCCATATTTTCAGGGTAGAGAGGGAAACATCCTTGAGAGGCGCTGGGCGGCGAGACAGACTGGAAGCAGCGTTAGTACTTCAGCGACCTCCAAAGGCGTTACCGGTCCCTGTGGGCGAGCCGAGGCCCACGGAGGAATGGATGGGACATAAAACAGCATATGGCCAGGAGCTATCACTCTAATTGCAGCTGTGGGTGAATGACAGGCTTCAGCACAGGACACCAAATCCACCTTGTAGTGCCGAACGCTGTCGCATCTGCTCAACTCTCCACCCGGGAAGGGAAGAATACTGTGCTTCATAAACAGGACCGCCGTAAGGAGCAGCTGGAGAGGGAAACGGTAGGACTGATCCACCGCAAACCAGCAGCCACCTGGAGACTCCCCACCGCATTTAACCACATAAACATCAAGAAATCTGCTACATGTAGAGTAAGGCATCGGTGCAGTGGTAGTTCAGGAGTAGAATCAAATCCAATGTGTTTCAGTTGTACTTACTTACTCACTTATTACTCATCATTCATTTCCAAAACACTAGATGCCCATGTTGGGGGAAAACATCAATACCTAAAGTTCAAAGGACTTAAGTCACCTAACATTCCTCTAAAAAGTGCCAAGATTTGTGGTTTTAATTTTGTGGTATCAGTCATTTTGTAAGAGTAGGTACGGTGCATCTTCAAAATAAAAGCAGAGAGAAGCCAGGTGGCGATGCTCTGTGCTCTATACCTGCAGGTACGTTTGGCTTCACCGCCGATCACAGACGGCTTCCTGAACAACAGGCAGTAAATGTCAGCCGGCCAACGCCCCACAAATAAGTTGAGAACAAGGCAACGCTGTAAAAACCTGCTTTAATCCCTTTTTTATGACAGAGAAGATATCGTGCGGGTTTAACGATTTAACAACTGAAGAGCTTCCAGACGCCCTAATTCAACTTCCTGTCCTGCCCATTAACTCACAGTCATTAGTCAGAGGCTGTTTGGACCGGCTCAGCAGTTTGGTAAGAGGAATCATGAGGCTGTGTTGTTGTCTTTACCCCGAGCCAGAGTCGTATCCACCCTGAGAGGAATCAACCATATCTGGCTATACGTCCAGTAATATGAGTTTATTAAATATTGATTACTCCAATTTCATTTCTTTGTGCTTTAAACTCTTAGTGACAATCTTCACAAAGTAACTTCATCTGCTTCATCTGCTTCTCAATGTGTGAAGGTCAACTTCTGAGCCACTTTTTTGAGATACTTTCCCAACATTTCCAAGTTTTAGTAACACCCCCCCACCCCATTGCTCTAGCCCTATTGCCAAAATTATTAATAATTTCTGACAGAGAGAGTGGAAAGCTGCTCCTGGAGGAGGAGGAGAGGAGGAACGCCAGGGAGTAAAGTTATATCTCTAATTAATTAACAGACAATACTATCGTTCTCACTGCAGCGGCAGGTTGAACACCAGATTACTCCCCCCCCCCCCCCACACACACACACACACCCCTCCCCCCTCAGAGAGACGTCTACTGTATTTGCTCAAGTGGAGGAGGCTGACATCACTGGAGGTCACCTGCCAGCAGATTAGACTGCACAGCCAGGAGTCATGAAGCCAGACGGGTTGAAAGAAGGATGAACAAGCTGGATCAGAATGACTTTATTATTATTATTATTTATTTATTATATATATATTATATTTATATTTAATAAGGACTTCAGTCGATATGTCCCTGCACCACTCACCAAGACAAAACAAGTGCACAGGGACAGTACAGGACAAATAATAGACAGTTGACAATACATAGAACTGCATACCTGAACATTATGGTGCCCTGGAACAACATGGAACAACATAGAACAACACGGAACAACACGGAACAACACAGAACAACACAGAACAACACGGAACAACACGGAACAACACGGAACAACATAGAACATGGAACAACACGGAACAACACGGAACAACATGGACTGATGTACTGGGTAGGAACAGCAGCGTGTGTTCCTTCTTCCTGAGGCTGAAGCGGAACGGTGTACCGAGATCTGTGGAAACAACACTAGCTAGTAATAGGAACGGATAGACTGGACAGTGTAACAGACCAGAAGTCAGAGCAATCACTGGCAGAGCGCCATGATGAAATCTCTACAGAGGAACCAGGGGGTTCTGGTCATTACAGTGAAAACACTCAACCTGAACACATTCCTGATGCAGCAGGGTAACATGCTGGGTAACAGGGTAACAGGGTAACAACATCCATGTTGTATTTTGGTGCTTTCAACTATGAAATAATACATTTGCATTGCATATTGGAAAATGAACACTCATTTTTTTCCAATATCAGTGGTTTTATTTTTTGTTGTCACAGTGGTTTGTGTTGGGTCGGCTTTTCCTCCCACTGCTGCCTGTGTGGTAACGCTTCCTGCTGCTGTGTTTGGTTGTTTCCTGATCACACTACTACTCCATGTTTCCCAGAATCACCTAGTCAGGCTGCCGCAAACCACCCAGAGTGGCCCGGGGTCAGGGGTCAGGGGTCGCATTCCTGCCTAAATATTAGGACTGGGTCAGACTGACTGTAAGGTCCACTACTGTATGCAGGCCCAGTGCAGGATAGTTGCAGGCTGAAGGGACTCCTACAATGGCTGCCACTGTACACAGTACTAATGCAGGTTAGATGCCCTGTGGGGAAACTCGTTTGTATCAGAGCCAATTAAAACGCACCATTCAGGCTCTCTGTACTACATTCATTTTTTCCTTTGTTTTTACTCAGCGGCAACCTGGTTTTCACCTTTTGAACCCCCCCCCCCCTTCAAACTACTTCCTGTTTCTAGTCATGTTTCCTCCACGTAAACAGAATTCTCTCACTTTTCATGCACAGGCCACATTATTTTCATTGTTAGTCTTTGTGCTGTAGGACACTGTGGGCGTCTCCTTGTCTATGAGTGATCTACGGATGGTCATTAACCACGTCGCCCACCTCATGGTGGTGCCATCATGGTCCTTCTGCAAAGTGACAGCGTGTGACAGCTTCATAAGCATTTATTAGGAATACTTAATGGTAATGACCGCTGACATCGGCTGTCATACATGGTGAGCGTCTACACTGCTGGCAGTAACAACATAATTACACGCCTGAGGGGCGATGAAATTAAAGGCATTTAGCTGCATGTAAAGGGAATAACAACCGAGGCTGTATTCAACACACAGCACACAGAGGGAGGTGTGAAACTGACTCTGGAAACAAGCGACTTGATTCATTGTATACTTTGTCTGCTATACCACCAACACCAGGCCTTTAGGGTATTTGTCTAACAGGTTTCTGATTAAAAAGTATTTCAGATATGACCTGAAATCAATATAATATGAAATCTGGTTTCACTTTTCACATTAAAAGCCTGCAGGTATCCAGAAACTCCACCGCCAAAATAAACGAGGCTCAGCTTTTAAGAACGTAACCAACAGGCTCCTTACACTGACTCAGGAAAGTGAATTGGTAAGACTCACCGCCTCAACACCGCCTCAACAACTACCACCGACGTATCCTCCAACTGGGCATTTAACCTTGATTGGCTCAGTGGCCAAAAGTAGAAGACTGTGGTTGTACGGTTCCCAAATGTAGAAGTGTGTAACTGTATGAATGTAAAACAGTAAAAAGGTAAAAAAAACAAACAAAACAAAAAAAAAACCCAATCTGCCACAAAACCATGAAAGGGCTGGTTGTGTTATCTTCATGTGAAGGAACCGGAAGAAACTGTGTTGTTTTGGGTTGCAAATCACCTCTGGAAGCAGCCGAGCCAGCCGGGGGAGCCTCGCCGAGCAGCGCCGGCATGCTGCACTGTTTTATGCACTGTGAACTTGATGTTGTGTTTGGGTGTGTGAGCGCTGACGTGTGTGTGTGTGTGTGTGTGTGTGTGTGTGTGTGTGTGTGTGTGTGTGTGCATGTGTTTGTATGAGTCTTAGCACTAGATGCACTGGCAGTTTTCTTTTAGCAGAATGTGTTGATCTCTTTCACACCCGGTGCACACCCTGCCCCATAATTAATAGAGCAGCGGCGGTTCCTCCTCGGCGGCTGAGCGCTCGGCTTCCTCCGACGCCAGCAGCCAAGAATGGGATTGGAGAATAACAGGGGAGCGAATGGAGGGAAAGAAGAAGAAAATAAATGGTGGGGGCTAAATTGTTACTGACGCCGAGAAGGGAGTGAAAAAAAAACATTGAACAAACAAACTGCCCTGCAACTACATACATATGTGCAAACACACTCACACACTCTCACACACACACACACATATAGTAATAAAAAGAAAATGTTCCCCATCATGTATTCTCCAGCAGGACTGCCACAACAGTCGCTGCAGGTCGTTCATTCTCAAATGTATTACAGCTGAATAGACATTTTATAAGCAGTAATAATATTTCACACTATTTGTTCTTTCTTTTTTAAAGGTTATTTCTTTGGCATTTCTTCATTATTAGACAGTGAAAAGAGACAGGGAAGACGGGACACAGAGAGAGGGGGGGTTGACATGCAACAAAGGTCCCATGCCAGAATCGAACCCAGGACATCACGGTACATGGTATAATCCGGGCCTCAGGGTCCAGAGTGCTGCTGGTTTTCTCTCCTACCAGGAAGTTAACTGCATTCACCTGGCATCCCAGGTCTTCCTCAATCCCTGATTAGACAGCTAGAATGGAAACTACCTGGCAGAATAGAAAACCAGCGGTACTCTGGACCCCGAGGCCCGGATTTGTGGACCACTGGTAAACGCCTTGATGAACTGAACCACCTGACATCCATCTTTACAGACATTTTGAGTGTGTTTCTCATAGGTTGAGTGGTGCAGAAAACACAGTAAAATGTGGGACTTGTTGACATTTATGTACACAGTGATGATATCTGTCAATAAATTGAAAAACCAACAGCCAACACTGGACATGCCAGTTTTTTGTGATTGGTTCATTTAGGTTCACATCGCCTGATTACACGTGAACCAGGGTTTGAAGTCCCATGACTCCCCAGCAGCTGGTTGATTGGTTGAGTTTTGGTAACCTGTCATCCCACCAGGTTAGAGAGTCCAAACCAACCTGGTTCCAGTCTGTAACTTGATCTACCATGATGGACTTGTCTGCTCTTCTCTGGTGTTCATACCAGTTACGAACACATCTGGAGCATCAGTCCAGACTGAGGTTGTCCTGCTGGTTTGTTTTCTGGGTTCTGGTCTCACTGATGAACGGCACCCAGAGGACTGATTTTGGGGCGTTTGGTGGGAGGAGGAGTTAGCAGTGAGGCACCATCCATCACTACTTTCCAACTGTCCAAATGAATAAAAAAGATGAAGTGCACACTTTAAAATAAATAAATAAATATCGTCAACTCTGATGTTGACGATGTCTACTCACCGTCTTTTCCCTGTGTTTAAAAGTTGTAGGTAAAAGCAGTGCCTGGTCTATCTCAGTTCCTGTGTGGTGTGACGTAACAGACGTGTCCTGACCGTTCACATCGATGATCGATGTGCAGCGTAAAATATTACATCGCCCAAGTTGTCCGGTAATACCGATCCCATCTGGACGGTGCTTTCATTTTACACCACAACTTATCACCCGCTAACAGCGCCGTCTAATTGTGTATTTGCCCGCCCCCTCCACAGGTGGTCAGATCAATGTGAAATGTTTAATTACTGTTGTGACAAATGGGGGAGGCATTTAGCAGGGTTTGCTGAACAAACGAGCTCAACGATCGCAGTAGAGGAGCATGCCATGATTCACAATGACAAGCTATGAATTATTAAGCCGCGAGAGCTGCCTGGTGCCCCGGAGCCATGTTCCTCTTTCTGCAGGCCCAGCAGGGGCAAACAAAAGGGGCACAGAGGGGATTTCAATTCAAGCCACCCACAAGGCTGAGGGAAATGTGGATGGGCTAGTGTTAGTCAATGGAGCAGTGGAGGATTTACACATGGCTGCAATAGGTCGTTTTACTAGGGAGGAATGACTCACTGGTACACGTCTCTACATGGAAAAACAATATGGGTTTATTCCAACATTGTTTACCTTGTTGTACTAAATCTCAGTACAGATCCCAAAATGACCTTTTGAAGAGAGAGTTGAGAGTACTCTAGGATGACCTCCAGCCCCAAACAGGGTCCCAGGGATCCAGTCCTCCTCTCATGATGGACTACAGCTCCGTCTCAACCCTTCATGTATTGAGCATGTGAGTGTAGTGATGTGAGAATACAGCTGCTGTATTGAATAAAAAAGTACAACCTGAAGCCAATTTCTCCACGTCCACCTTCAGTCAGCTACACCAATCAGAAGTAACAGATTGACACATGCTTGACTGGCTCCAAGATGGCAGCAGTGAATTATGGGATACTGCCTGATTTCAAACCATTACATTATTTAACTGAGACGGTGGAAAGTAAAACCCAAATGGAATCAAATATATATATATATATATGTGTTATAGCCTGAGGAGATGTGTGTGTGTGTGTGTGTGTGTGTGTGTGTGTGTGTGTGTGTGTGTGTGTGTTGCTCTCTACTGCGACATTCCCCCACTCAAAGCCAGACCCTTTGTGGGCCCAGAAGACAAGAACTGGTCTGGTATCAGTTAGACAGGTTTTCTCATTTCTCTTCCTGTTGAAGGGATGATGCACATTAAGTTAAATCCATCCTTTTGACTATATTTGTCAAGTCATTTCATAATGTTTCTCAGGACTATATGATCCTGCTGAATCTCAGTAGATCGTATCCTGTCTGTTGTCTTGGTGAGGTGACATCTCCTCTGTGGTTTAACAGTGAGGCGTTGGTACTGTTTTCTCTGAGTCCCTCTGAAGGTCGAAACTTTAGACCCTGATTTCTTTGTGCACATCCCAAGGTCAGACTTCTTTACTTCACTGGGATCAGATATTTGACTGGTTTTGGGTTTGGCTTTGAATGCTAGGTCGTGTTGTTGAATGGAATAATCGGTCAAGCTCAAAGAAAAGTTTTGCTTGTGCTAACCTTTACGGAGGTGGAAGTACAGTCAGAAAATGGAGAAAAATGGTAAATGGTCGGAAACTGCAATCAATTCTACTTACTGAACACAGCAGTCAGATGACAGATGCTGTTAAAGACATACATTTACATTAAGGCACTCAGCTGACGCTCTTCACTGTGACTGAGAGAGAACGAGCATCAGGGTTCGGTGCTCAACGCCACTTCGACCTACGGGCCATATTTGTCCCATCATACCAAGCATGTCATCACAGCTCTCCAATCCAGTCCTACAGGGCCAATGAACACTCCAGATCAACCCCCAAAGCACCACAGCGCCTCTGTAATAAACTAAATGAATGAAATGAAACATAACAAACAGATCTACCTCAACGGTTTCAGCACTTCTGTCTGCACTCGCCGCCTCACCACTCAACAGGGAGGGAAGACATCTCCTGTGTGTCTCCGTTGTGTAAAGCAGCGCAAAAATAAAGAGTGAACGTTGTAATGGATGAACTGAAAATTCAATAGAGACACGTCTCATTAGGGAGTGTCAACGTGTTGAGCAGGGCATGCTGGGAGTGCTTCTGCCGTCGATGTCTGCCATTTTGATGACAGGAAAATGTCTGGAGCTATCCCGTCAGCCGTGACCCTCCTCCCTCTTCAACCACGAGGCCATCCAGCCGCCCTGCTGCAGTCTGACCTCCAGGAGGACCAGGACCACTTGAGGTTTTCTTAAATTTCAATAAAAATCAAAGTGATGACTTGATGGATTTATCTGAAACAAGGTGAGGATGTATGAAAGAATGAAGATTATTGATCCCCATAGGAAACTCTCCTTTCACTTGCTCCGCTCCACAGGGATTCATTGTCTTGCTGAAGGACCCTTCAATAGGCTGTACTCTGGTCTGTTTGAAGGCCATCTTGGTTTAAGTATAAATACAAACAGACGTGAAGTAACGGGTAATCCTGGTTCAGAAGATACTATTAAATAGAAATTTGCTGTTACTTTACAAATTCTTTACAAACTGAAAGTAAAAATAATCAGATTATGTTGCTAAATGTCCACTAGATTTTAGAAGGTGATCAGTAATCTATACCAGATTACATTTGGAGCCTAATCTCACCACTTCTGTGAGAAACATTATAAAATGACAACTTGCCCATCATCCAATATAATGTGTTACAACGGTGGAAGTCTTCTAACACATTCACTTTTTTATCCACATTGAACAGAGAATTTCCAACATCACAACATCTATATAGCCAAAGTAGTTTTAAACTTCTAATTTCTAATAACAATATTAATGAAAACAAATCTGTATAACTCTTATTTAGTCATTTGAACAAAACTGATAATATTAGACACAATAAGAATAAGAATTTGTTAATACTACAAATTATACTTCTACAATAATGTATATAAAAATGTACACCTACTGTAGAAAGCCTGACTGTCTGGTACCGGCTGGAGAGGCCAGTAGAAGCCAGTAGAAGCCACACCAGCCAAACTGTATTTGTCTTACTGTCTAACATGTCAAACTTTTACCAGACCAAGTCCTGACGCTTCATGAGCTCGTTTTTTTTTTTTCTGTTTCCTTGACACTTTTCCTTCAGCCCTGCCAGTAACGAGTCATCAGGTGAGGCTTCCCCCAGCAGGCTGGCTGAGGGCGGCGGTTCCCCTCAACACGCCGCCGCCGCCTCCTCCCGACCCAATTACCTCAAATTATTGCTCATAACTCGACTCTGCCCGGATCCCGAGAAGCAGGACTGAAGAAGAACAGCCTCAGTGGTTATTACCAGCTGTTAAATGTGAAGAGTTTGGATCCAAAATGGGAAACCGCCATTTAAACAGTGTACACCTACTGTCATTAGTCTCCATAGTAGTGGTGGTATAACAAACTGTATTATATTAACAAGCTTTAATTACAAAATAACAACATCCTGCTTATTCCTATTCAGGGGGACTGGAGCCTATCCCATCATGCATTGCAGGAAAACACCCTGGACATGTCGCAGCCCATATGGATAACAAAGAGAGACACTGGCCTTCATACATATGGGTATTTAGAGTCTCCAATCCACCTGACTTGTATGTCTTGGGCATGTAGGAGAGAACAAACTCTAGACAAAGGGGCGGGAATCGAACCCTCGACCTCCCTACTGTGGTTTGACAGTGCCGAACCACCGGACCACTTGCAGGACAAAACATTGCAAGTATTTAGAGAATGGGGTTGGGAAGGTCCTTGAACTTGATGTTTAGGAAGGAGTGGGAATCCTGTTTCCTGTGTGGTTTCCATTCCATCGTCCTGTCACATAAATAATAGGGGAAAAAATCTTTAAAATTGAATCTGAGGTAAAAGTTGCAACAAGAAAGCAAGAAAATGTGAATAAAAAGAAGACACATATTACAAAAAGGCCTTTTCATAAAAGTGCATTTAGAGAAACCTATTTAATGGATGATGGTGATTTTGCTGACTTGACATTTTCAGGCATTCCAAAGACTAAATAAAGGGCAAGTCGACTGAAATTGTCTTTTAAATACTTTGCTGCTATTCTCTACATTTGTGGTACTTATTGTGTTATGAGGCAGGTCCGACCCATCTGGCGTCAACGTAGGTCCAAACTAACGCAAATATGAAAATACTGAAGTGGCCCGGGACCGTTTCCTCTGATCTGAGATCTGGTGGTGGATGAAAAGTTCAAGTTGAGATGACTTTTAAGATGACTTTACTCCATTTCTGTCTTTCTCTCTCTCTCTCTCACACACACACACACACACACTCACACACACACACATACTGGTGAGGTTTAATTGATTTTTCTGCAGCTGCAGATAAATCCATGTTCCACATCTCATGTCACTGGCTGCAGCCCCTGTCTCCTGGCCTGGTAAACCCCATTCATCACATACAGCCTCTGCATTTGACGACCCTGGGTTCTGTTACTGAACCCACTCAACCCCTGGCTGCCTCCTTCTACACACACACGCGCACACACACACACACACACACACACACACACGAACACACATAGATCTCAAGGAAAACTCAATACTTTTGCGTTTTCCTATTGAAGCCATGGGGGCAGCAGCCATAGTAGGAGCTGATTATCATGATATATGGAACATTTTAGCTTCTCATTTATATCATAACGTCTCTAGAATCCTTCCTCCGGTGTGTCCTGGTGGTTCAGCGGTCTAAGGCTTCCTGCAATTTCCCCTCGGGGACAATAAAGAGCCATCCATCTATCTATCTATCTATCTATCTATCTATCTATCTATCTATCTATCTATCCATCTATCCATCTATCTATCTATCTATCTAAGGTCCATACCACATAACTGCATCGTCCTGGGTTTGAATCTGACCGTTGTCTCAAGTCATCCCCCGGCTTTCTCTACTGCTGACTATCAAATAAAGAATCCTTTCTCTCTCTGTCGTCTCCTCGTTGCTCCTCAGGGGGTTTTAGGAGAAACATTTCAGATGAAGGTGATCACAAAATGAGAAATAATTGAGATGTCCCCTGTTTCCTCTGGGAAGCTCAAGGCAGCTTAAGGCAGCACCACAAACACCATGTCCAAAACACAAGGCGTATAGTTTGGAGGAGATGCGTGGCTGCTGCGACCACAGCAAAACATGTGATCATGCCCTTAGTTGTCAGTGTGTCTCCGTGTCGATGTCACATTCCTGTACATGTTGTGTAAAAAAAACTGATTGAAGACAAAACACAGAGTACAGTACAGTAACTCATCCACCGCTGGAGAAGTCGCCGCTTCCTGCTGAGGCTGGTGTGATGAACGGCGGAGCTGTCGTTTCAACTCCAGGAAGGTGAGCAACCTGCGCCACAATTGATTTTCCTCCCTCTTCTAAAGTGCTGACTGGCGCTACAGAAAAATGAGACGCGCCATCAAAGCTAACCTTATCCTTTATTGGCGTGTCAACCCAGCTAGTTTAACCAGCCGGGGTCCCCCAGGGCTCGCGGCGAGGGAGCAGGAATCAAGAGAAGTTTGGATCCATACGTTGGAATGAAGGTCACCGTCCCACTGAAGCGGTTAATTCGATATGAAAATCTGAACACGGAGCCCGACACGACGCCCCGTTTGATTTCTGACACTTGAAAGTGTAGTTTTGTTCTGAATCCAGCATCAGTCCTTGTCAGGTGGGCCGGCGTGGGATGCAATTTGACAAGAAAGGCGTCGGGGAGCCAGGAGCCGGTAACGTACATGTCCTTGGAAAATTACAGCGAGGTTTTCATCTCTCTCTCTCTCGGTCCTGGTGACACCGGAGCTCCTCCGGCATCTTAATGACGGCGTTTCTTTTCATGAATCATCAGTTTCCAAAAACAATCATAGCTACAATGGAGTTATTTTGATCTACAGCTTTATAATTGTTCCAGGCTGTAAACCATGTAGACAGAGAGAAACTTTCTTACTGCAAAGAACTTTGTTTATTTTCTATTTTTAAAATTTCCACTTGACTTTCATCTTCCTATCTCTCCTTTTAATCTTTTGTATTTTTTCCTTTTAATGTAAAGCACTTTGCTATACAGATAAAGTTTATTATTATTACTATTATTATGCATTACGTGGCATTCCTTTCTATCCATCCATCCAATCAATCTATCTAGATCCATATATATTTAGATATGTGTGTTTTTATATTTATTTTATTAGTTCACAGGTAAATTGCACATTAATAAATATTTCTGTAAATGTGGCCAAGATTTGCCAAGACATCTTGGTGGCACGGTGGCGCAGTGCTTGCACTGCTGCCTCACAGCAAGAAGGTCCTGGGTTCGATTCCCGCCTGGGGCGCTGTTGACTCTGGGGTGCCCAGGTGGGTTATCTCCCGGGCCTTTCTGTGTGGAGTTTGCATGTTCTCCCCGTGCTCACATGGGTCTCCTCCTGTAAAGAACCCATCTAAAAACATGCAATATCCTGTCCTGTCCCTGACCAAGATGAGGACGTACACCTGGAATTGGTCCCCGGGCGCTGGTGTTGGAGGCTGCCCACTGCTCCCTGGCTGTCCGTGGAGGAAGGTCGGCGGGGATGGGAAAAAGCAGAGGAATCATTCAACTCGGACACCCTACCCTGCATGTGTGTGTGATGTGTTCGGCGGCCACTTCCCCCCTTGCATGTGTTGTGTGTGTTGGTGCATGTGCGTATGCACCCCGAATTGCAAATAAAGTAATCTTCTTCTTTAATGTGGGATCCTGGTGATTAACGGCTACCTGAAATTAAAAGGGAATTTTAAAATGTTGAAAATAAATAAATAAAACACACATACATACAGACACACACATTTAATCCCAACAGCAGCTACAGCCTGGTTGCTGACTGTCTGTGAGTCTCTCCAGCACTGAGTCGGGCTGGGAGGGGAGGGGGGGAGGGGAGGGGAGTGAAGGGCCCTGTCACATTAATCATCCCCCAGCCACTCTTCATCTCTTCCTTTAACCACACTTCATGTTAGGATCCACACTGGCCTGATGTTACTCTCTTTGACATGTCATTTTGTCAAATGAGGAGACTTCCTGGACACGACCCGCTGCAGTAAAAGCCTCTGACAGGAACTCAGAGATGCAGATTAGAGATTTAGTTCTCAGAGGCAGAGATAATCTGACTGGGCGGAGCCGAAGAACCACACAGAAAAGCATGATGAACATCTCACAATGGAAAAACCTCCTAACTCACTACTCACTAGCAAGGGAAGAAACGACAGCCTCCCTCACAAACCAAACAGCAGAATTTGAGCAAACCTGGACCCATTTATCACTAAGGTACATTCATAAAACCACCACAACCATTATACACACCACCACCCATATAACCATATTCTAACCTAGTGCCACACACACACACACACACACACACACACACACTACGACACAACCAAGACGAGGCAACACGTAAACACAGATCTACTCCATCTTCATCTCCATCTTGTTACATCTGATTTTTTTTATTATTATTTGAAAGTATCGCTCAATACACACACACAGTTAAACCCTTGTATCATATCCATAGATACTATCCTGTCTGGTCTCAGCTTTCCTGCTGTTAGTTCCTGTCAATAAAGTGTGTGTGTGTGTGTGTGTGTGTGTGTGTGTGTGTGTGTGTGTGTGTGTTGCCTGAGAGAAAGGTATGATCCATGTTCCATTACAGAGAGGTAACCTAATAAGAAAACCTCCACGATCCAGAGGACGTTTTACCTGGCCTCTCAGCTCAGAGAGGTTGAGATATTACCATTAATATTGGATAAAAACGACTCGGAACAAAACACAATTGAGTTAAAAGACTCTTAAAGGCTATTTGGTAACGTGATTACACCCGGATGCTCTTTAGAGAAACACTCAAAGTATTTTAAGGATTCAGGGTGAATCTTTTTCCTTTCTTTTTTCCTAAAACGGATCTAGTTTGGAAATTAACTCCTGATATGATGAATGTTATTCATCTCCAAGATAGTTTGAAGGTAACTTGAGACCTGTTACAGACTAGAGGTTCAGGTTGTTTGTTTCCAGATGGATCTACAGTGTTTTGGAGTAGAGCCGGCTGGTGCGTGGCGTGCAGCCTCTCTCTGTTCAGCTATAATACATGACCCACGTCTGCTTTTCACTTCAGGTTGTGGAATTATTCACAGACTACCCGTTTCCTTCATAACGTTGAGTGACACGGAAGAAACTCGGTCAAGACAATGAGATGAATTGTTCATCTGGAGGCTGAAGCAGCTACTCACACACACACACACACACACATTCACACCCACGCAGCGAACACACACTCCTCTAATACATGCTGCACATGGATGTATGATACCCGCTGCACACACACACACACACACACACACACACACACACAGCCATGCATACCCACACAGTGCGTACACACTCACGTGCCCACAGCCATGATGGCATTTGGATGAAGACTCGGCGAGGCCTACATAGGGATGTGACTGCGAGGTGACGAAGGAGAGGAAGCGCTATCTCATAATGAAACACCAGTTAAGGACCCTGAACTTCTTAAATGGATTTTTTTTTTAAGACCAAAGCAGAGAAGATAAGCATGAAGCCACGAGGAGGAAATTCAAATTAATGTCAAACTCTGTGCACACAAAAAAGTGACATCAAAGTTTATTTTCACATTTCCTCACCCAGAACGTCACAGATCAGCTCTCACAGCAGGATCACATGACACTCAATGCAATACAACCTTTTCATGGACTCACTGCCTACTGTCCATTCTCCGGTTGACGATGTTCACATGCCAGGAGAAGTCTGACTCCACAGTGTCAAACCTCTTCATACACATCTCTGATTTAGATCTATTCAGGTTTTAGCTGAAATCAATCAGGCGTCCTCGTGTTCTCCTGATTTATCCTCTTTTTTTTTACACTCCTTTTTCTTTCACATTCACATCTTCTACTGCTGGCCGCTGTAGTGTGTCTGAGTGTGTATTGCATGTAATATATGCACTACATCATCATGTGACTCGTTTATCGACGGCAGATTCTCCCATTGATTAATTCCATGTCGTGTCCCTGTGTGGAATATGGAGCAGCAACCGCAAGTCGGAAATGGGAAATTTTACACATCCGATCCTCCCGGCCCACCGCCGGTTTTGTTTTCCTCTCATGTAATTGATCGGATCAAGGTATCGATCGGCTGGAGAGTTCAAAAAGCTGGTTACCCGAGTTTTAATCTGACCGAAGGGCGAGGGAAGCGCCTCAGGAAGGAGGGTGTGTGTTTGTATCATTTCCTGTCTGTCTGAGTGTCTAAGGTACTGTGTGTGTAGATGTGATCGGGGGTCTGCCGGCGGCTGAGAGGGAAAAGAGTTGAAAAGTTCGATCTTTATCGGAGACCAGTAGAAATTGCAACATCGACAGAGCTTATCTCCTCCTACAAAAATCACTGGAACAGCCCTGGACTTGATTCAAGTTGAGAGAGACTGACTGACTGACTGATGGACTGACGGACTGACTGACTGACTGACTGACTGACTGACTGACTGACTGACCGACGACCGACTGACTGACTGATGGACTGACTGACTGACCTGCACCAGTACAGATTGTACAATCATCAGCTTGACTGTGAAGCTCCAACCAGTAGATATTTTGGTGGTTACTATAACAGTTTTTCTGTAGTAGTCTGTAGTAGTAGTAGTTAGTGCTACTAACCTGTGCAATGTAATTGGAAGAAACCAGATATGACTGAAAAAAATAGATGCTGAGTTGATTTGGTGACGTGCTCGTCTGGTAAAAAGCTTTGGAACATCAGTCGTATATGTGGAGGGTGTATTCTGTGATTTACAGTTGTGGACTTTATATCTTAGCAGCATTTTGGGTCTTAAGGTAAGGAAAGGCTTTCCACATTGAAACTGAGATGTGAAGATTGGGCCAAAGCAATGGGGAGGAGTTCAGGAGAAAGATAGAAAGGATATATTTTTTTTGTCTTAATATTTCCCTCTCTTCACCAAAGGGCACCCACAGCAACACTCCATCTCCAGCCCTCTTCACCGTCCAGCCAGCCTCGTCATCATTCATACAAGCGTCTGTGAATGTAAATCAGGGCCGGCTGATGTGTTCCTGCTGTCGATCTGGCAGCGAAAATAAAAGGGCAGAGCGGGAACTCAATGTTCATCATCTGATATTAACACCAGACGAAGCAGGGCTCTTTGATCGGGGCCGTAAGGTCAACTGCAGCAGCTGTTACGGACGACGGGAAACAAGCCCCCGTCTTCGCCACCCCGCGGGACTCCGACTCCCCACCAGGCAAGAGCTGCTCCACGTATGATGCTGAAATCTCAAAACAGAGGGAGAGTTTTTCTTTTTTCTTAATCTTCTGGAGAAAATTGAACCGGCATTAACGCTCTTTTTCTCTATTATTCAGGTACACGCATTGGTACACACCTCAAGGCTGTTTGCTGGCATTTGTTTTTGGTACTTCATGCTGTTACCGCGTGGGAGACGGTTCATCTTCCTTGCTTTCACAGAAACAGACTGGGTACTTCCAACGTCTCTGCCTTCTACTGTTGGCCACTGAGCAAATCCATTGGAGCAACTGGGAGGTGAAACGTCGTGGCCGAGGGGATCGGCGGTAGTCGTTGAGGGAGGAGTGGTTTCCCTGGATCCTTTGGCCCCTGCTGTTTTTATCTCCTCTCGAGTTACTTTGATGTTGCAGACACCCCGGTGAGCACTAAGAGGGTTGGTTTTGCTCTGATTTTAAAGAAGCATCCATGCTAAAACACGCTATTGGCGACGTACCGTGACGTCACGTTGAGATGGTTCCAGCAGCTACAATGGAATTTGATATCAGATGGTCTGAAACATCAACGGTAAACGTCAGGTTTTGGTGTCAGCCCCTCACTCTGCTTTCTACACCGACGTTCAACAACCATACAGGAGAAATCCATCACAGAATATCCACTCACAGTAGCCAAGATAGACCAGAATGCAATGCAGCCACAGCTTGCATTTTTTCAGATGTGTCGTAGTAGTTTGAAACACAATGCCCTCTCTGATGGCTTTTTTTACTGAGATTTTCTGTTAAGGAATTTAAACAAAGTGTGAGTTTCTTTAGTTGTGATGATAAAAGCTCCCTGGGAGATGAAACACGTTGGTTAATGGTATTTTTTTTTTTCTTTCATCATAGCCATGAAAAAGGATTTGCTTTTTAATGGCTTTTTACAGCTTTTTCACCACTACAGTATATCCCAGACATTCCTCAAATCCATTTTTTTTAATTATTGCTAAATATTTTTGGTGTATATCATATTTTTCTACTCCAATATGACTGTTGTCCATCCTCAACGGTCATATAGGAATGTGCACCTGTGTGTTTGATCACTTGGTGAAAAACTGCCCTCACAGCGCTCCTCTCCATCTCCATCTCCTTTTACACTCTAGTTTTGATCTGTCCAACCCAGACGGTTGAGTGTGGATTTGCTTTTATCTGCCTCCCGCCCTCGTACCCGTGACATTGATTTTGCCTTCCACCCTGCCCTGTAACAGCACAGTAAACACAAGTTGTCACTGCGACATCAAGCAAGCAGGTTTTCTTAAAAGGTCAGCATTTTATGGGATGTTTAACATGTCTAACAGATTACAGTTGCATTTCCCCAGAGCACAGGAAGGACCGCAGTGAATCTCAACACATCAAAATGGGTAGGAGGGTGTTGTAGGGTCGGACGACCTCACGCCGCGAGACCTATTCGGGGTGAGAAACTCCACCAACCACCCCTAATCCGTTTTATCCATGGATGAGGTGGATCGTCATATTGTTAAATGGCACGACTTTTTCATTTTAATCATTAGTTTTAATTGACTTTTAGGTTCAACGTTGGGGGCTGGACTCATTTTTAATCAATCTCAAATGGCATTCAAGAGATTCCAGCCTTTTATTTATCCAGAGAAGGTTCAACTAAGCACACATGATGTCAGCACCACACATGAACAACTCGGAGCTGCCCAGTGCAACACAGTCCACCAGAGCACTTCACTATTGTTGAGGAAAAATCACTTTTCTTCCCCACACCTACAGTATATTTTTCTGTGTCAGTCTGAACACCTTATAGTCAACCAGCCTGTATTGCTTACCTCTAAACGGAGAAACCCATCGTATAACAGTAGCCTCAATAGACCAGTTCTCTGGGGTGTTAAGACTGTGGTCGTAGGTTTTGTGTGGTTTCTGTGTAGGAAATGGACGCGGCTGCAGGCAATTGATCCGTTAGCAGGTGATTGGTCCATTAGCAGGCAGCTGACCAGATATAAAGGAGCCACTGGATCTCTGGAGGAGAACTTCCAGCCACCGCCAGCGACGCCTGTCTTATGAGTATTAGTTTTGTCGACTGCCTGACTGGTAAGGCGGTTTGGTTTTGGGAGCTGGGGAATGAGGGTGCTTTTCATGTCTTGGCCACCCCTAGACGGGGTTGTTGACAGGCATTCTGGGAAATGTAGGAAAGTAAATTACAAAACTTCATCACAAAATAACAGATTGATGATGTACAAATAACGGTGTAAGGATCCAATTAACTTTTAATGAAGGAGAAACTACTGTCAGTGTCTTATGGACCAGTAGGAGCTGCTGTGAAAGCCTCATTAAAACAAGCCACCCAGACTGGTGAGAGGTGACTGATTGGTTTGTTATACAGTATGAGTCTGTTGGAGCATGGGGCCTCGGCTCCATTCACCCACCCCCCCCCCCCCACTGCATATCATGCACTTTCAAGTACCACGGGAGGCCGATGTGAATAATAAGACATTCATTTTTGGCATGGAAATGCTTATGAAACGATCAGACACCAAAGCCTCTGATGGCACGTTGTCCTGAGGTTTGATGTTTAATGCTTCCTGTGAGTGTTGTGTTTGCTGTGGAGCTCAATGTGATGACGCTGACAATAAAGGATTCTCTGATGACTGGTAGAGTTAGTTGTTCAACTCTGTTTAAAAAGGCTGGGTGTGCTCTTATAAGAGAGAAATGTTACCCTCAACCCCCAGACGCTCAACTCACCACTGTTTTTCTTTTTTTGTAATATTTAAAAAACACACTATATTATGGAAGCCCGTCTCCGCCACATTAAAAAAAAAGTTTAATTAATTAATTGCGACTTTATTTCTCACAATTCTGACTTTTTTTTCTCGTAATTCTGACTTTTTTTAGCCAATCAGGCAGCGCCTCCTCTGCAGTAGCCAGAAAGCTTTACACATTGAAAATGGATGCAGTCATAGAGGACTATTTTAGGCGTGGTTTCACATACCACGAGATGTTGTTGTTACTGGAAGAATCGCATGGTGTTAAACTAAGCCTCCGATCCCTGGAGAGCTCTGACGGAGACGAAACCAGACAGATGAAGCTGAGGTGGCCTGGTTCATACACCAACAGCTTCAACGTGGTCATCGGTGGATGCACCAGGAAATGTTGGATGGCCGGGATAATTACCGACCGAGAAACTGTCCGTCAGTTGATGCGTGTTCATCACATAAAGCTCCTTTCTCTTTTTTTGGTTTGTTTTATTTCCCACAGAGGATGCTTATCAGTGTTTATCACTGTATCAAACAGCAGAAGCCAACATTATGTTTGCTCACGACTTGTCTTCAACTATGTGGGTTTATTTGTTAAATTCTCTAAGACGTCTACAAGTTGTTTACATCCTCAGTGTGATGAAAGAGAGACTGGCATCAGTTGAGCTTTTGAAATATTTACCCACATTATGTTCCTGAGTGCTATTGGCAGGCTGTATTAGATACACTGGCAAATGTAGTGCTGATTAATAGATGAGGTGTCTGACTTGGCCTTGCTGCTGCCACAGATGGTGACCTCTTTCTCTACTGTGGCAGTAGGAGGAAGATGAGGAGGATGGGGAGAGGAAGGAGGAGAGGAGGGGGTGCTTAGGAGGCAGAAAAGGAGAAGGCCTAACCCTCAAAGTGAACTTGAGCAAGGCACCCAACCCCCAACTGCTCAGTATAGCTGCTGAGTGGCCTGTATAGAAGTGGTCCAACTGGGCAGCCCGAGGTGTGTGTGTGTGTGTGTGTGTGCGTGTGCGTGCGTGCGCACACGCTAGCCTCTTGCCATGAATCATCAGTCGACCAAATTTGCTCACAATCCCCAAAACACGTCTGCACTATCTCAACTACACAAGAAGCCAATACCAAGGAGTTTTCACTACCCATGATTCCCTGCAAACCTCAAGTACATGGAATAAAGATAAGCCCTCTTTATGTTTATCATTGAAATCATGCAAATAAAACAGCAATTTCTTATTATCAAAATACATTTTACACTCCATGGTTATAGTTACACATTACTGTCTTAATGCACCGTAAAGAGATTCCTCTACAGCAGGGTGTGACGGAGGAGCTGTCACTGGCTGTGGGCAGCACTAGGTAGAGGCACTCCTTATACACACTCATATACACACTCATATACACACTCCATATACACACTCATATACACACTCCTTATACACACTCCTTATACACAAACAGTCCTGCTTTTGTAGAAAGTTTACGCAATACAAGGGCTTACCGGTCTAATTTGTACATTTTCCCATTTCCCCACAGTGAAACATTAATGGTACCAGGATAGTCACTCCATTGTTTATTTTCAACTTATTATTACAACTACCGTGATCAGAATTGTTTTGCTATCTGTCGTTCTCCTCTTCTGATGTGTGTAGTCGGGTGGCGTCCGCTGGGTCCTAAAGCGAGCAATAAATATACTGTAATAGAGCGCAACAGTGACCGCCCACTTTTTTTACGGCTCTGGTTCCGGAAGTAAATTTCCCATTAATTTACTCCATTGACGTTTCAGAAAATCCTTCTATAAAGAGTTTTAAGGCTGGAACCAAGCCGACCAGCTAGACGATGAATCGTGACCATAAAACATTTGATTCTGAGCAAAAAAAAGATCGGAAAACGGAAGAAAAGGCAAAGGTACAAGACTGTGTACATAATTATTTTATGAAGTGAAGGAACTACTCATCCCATAAACCATTGCGAATGATACTTTTCCAACAACTTCCAAACTAACGATAGTTTAGCGTGCTTCTTCTTGAATTTAACATTTGTCAATAGTATAGTGTTGATATTGTTGTTGTTTTGTGAGCGTATATATAGTGTTTCATATAGTATAGTGTAAAGTGTTGTCATCGACATGGTACAGTGATTCGTTCCAGCTGCATAGGATAAGCAGCTAGCTAGGTTAACGTTAGCTGACAAGACGTTCGCGGGTGTGGTAAACATTTCCATGGTAACAGCAAGCTCCACCAATCAGACGTCGCTGTTACACTTTAGGATTGTGGGTAGTGTAGTACTTCTCCATGACATCGCGAATAAAACATGTTTTTCTCAAAACAAGGTTGATATCATACGGACTTGTGGCTTCTACAGGAGCATACACTATCGTTTCACAACCTACTAGCTTGTGGTGAGTCTACATTGGATGGTTACGACATTATGGCTAATAATCAAAATCCCTATGCAGAATATGAATGGGATTTTCACTTCCGGAACCACACTGTTGAGCTCTATGGAGGTAGTATTTATTTTGATAGTTGGTATGTTCTGGGGGTGAGTATTTATATGGGTGTCGGGTTATGCCCAGGAAAGTACTGCTATTGCTGCTCCTGTGGACATTGTGAACATTGGGGATATGGATGTTGTTTTTTCTTGGCTGTATGTTTTCCCTTTTTGGATACTCACTTTTTGCAGTTTTTTTTTGGGGGGATTTTGAGAGCACCAATAAATCACCTTGTACTACAACTGCTATTTTGTGACTGTGCCATTTGTTTGGAGGGTTGAGATACGTCTCTCGGCTTACACTCCTTAACAAGAGGTATCAAGCGATGTGCCGTGGAGCGCCGCGACTCTGCAGGTTTTCATTCCAACCAAACATTACACCAGGTGATTTCTGATTAATTCCTCCTCTGTGGTTGAAGGTGTGATAATCAGTGAAATCACCTCGTGTTACGTTCGGCTGGAATGAAAACCTGCCGAGCCCCGGCCCTCCATGGCACATTGTTTGCTCTACAGGAAGAGGAAATAAACCACATCCTTGCTATGTAGAACTATGGGGAGCTATCTCACTGACGGGGATCCATTGCCCAAATAGTCAAACAGTGCCATCTGCAGCAGGGGATACCAGCACTGCTGTCAATTTCCCTGGTTAAATATGATGTGAGGGGGATGGAGGAAGAGAGAGATGAGGATGAAGATGAGATCGAAGAGGAGATGAGCTGAAAGTGGACAAGCAGGAGGAAAAATAGCATGACACCACATGACCCAAACCACATTGTGTTTATTCTGTTACGTCTGTGTTAGACGGCGTACAGTAGTGACTTTTTACAAAACAAATTTCAGTTTGGTTACTCCGTTCCAACACACTTCCTTTCCGCCACGCTGAGTACCCCGGGTGACGCTCTGAATAAATGAACGAGCTCTGATAGCCCGTTGAATTTATGAACAGTCCCATCTTGGTGCCAGAGTGTACTCGGGCACCCTGAGTGCCACTTTACGAACACACACTGTTTGCCAGCGGTGTTTGTTCAAGTGGCAGTCACACACAACAACACAATGCATGTCATCTATTTCAATGCGACGGCACCGCTGAGTGAAGGAAATAGAAAAAGGTGTGAGTGAGGAAGATAGCACTGAGGAGCGAAGGAAATGGAAAGACACTGGAAAAATGGGTTTATATATAATCATAGTATCACCCAGTACCCAGTACCCTTTTCCTCCTTGTTCCTGTTTGTAATAGATAGTAGTAGCAGATCAACAGATTGGATTATTTCTACATTACATTTTTTGGGGCTGATAATAAGTCCAGTTAAAGTCCAGTTAGGTTTTCTGCCTTGCTCGATCAAAAACCATCAGACAAACAAACAAATCAACTCAGAACTTATTCATGATTAGAGGACATGTTGGACGTGGTTGAAAATCGAAATATTGATACTGCAAAAACTGTGCTAGGCAAGATAGATAGATAGATAGATAGATAGATAGATAGATAGATAGATAGATAAGCCTAAACCACAAAGTGGAGATAAACAAGACGCCGTAGATTTACCTTATTTGTCCAAATACAACTTTGGTGTCTGGTTGGGACACTTGTCAACCCACAGGAAGTGATGAATCTAAACTTATAAAGCATCACAGACCGGCCGGGTTGGCAAACATGAGCGTGCGTGTGCAGTTTACTGACTACAGGATTTCTGGGTATTGAGGTTCAAGCAGTTTTCAAAGTTACGTCTTGCTGTTATTTTGCAGCCGCCAATGTGCAAAATCGCCGAGTGCAGCTTTAAATGTAACTGTAATGTAAAATGTATTTTTAACCAAGCTGCTGTAACTTCCAGGCTGTAGGCTAGTTCAGTCTTCTTCACAAAGTTCATTTTATTTCCGAGGACTGCTTGCCAGGAAGGTTTTCCATGAAAATACAAGTAGGATGTGGGGCAGAGAGGTGATCCCTACCTGAATGGGACTCAGGCTTTGTAGTCGCTGGCCAAGGGCAGGTTCCACTTTTTCTTCCATTTCCTCGCCCTTTCACATCAAAGCCTCACAAGGGAAGCAAACACACTGAGGAGGGTTGAGAATCAGTCAAAGATTTGTCAGGCAAACAAAAAAACAAGTCAATCAAAACGGGAGAGACTGACATCAAACATGCCATTTCCCGCACTGTATTGGTGGGAGGTTTCTTCCCCAACAATAAGAGAGACTATTACAATGCACTGAAGCAGGTAATTACTCCAAAACTAATTAGCTGACAAGTCAAGGACAGCTCGCAATGCAAAAGCAGGAGAGGGGGAAATTTGTGTCATAATGAGAAAAAAAAAAAAGCAATTAGATGAAAAATGCCTGGAAATGTGTGTAAACAACAGAGAAGGGCAGTTAGGGAGAGGATCCGGCAAGATGGAGATTAACTGGAATAATAAGACTCACAATACTGTCAGCCCTTGTGTTAATTCTGTTTTACTCACCCTGTAGATATAGCCTCTTGCCTTTTGCATTCTCCGTCATCTTTCTCCCTCAACGTTTAGCTTTCTTTCCCTGCTTTTGTTCCTCCTCTCGTTCTCGCTCTGCCTCTCCCCCTGCTGCTCTCTCTCTCTCTCTCTCTCTCTCTCTCTCTCTCTCTTATACACATAAACAGCTTTTTTCCCCCTAATCTTCTCTGTGGTCTTATTAAATTTGCTTGGGAGTCACTAGGATTACTGATGAGGTCCAGGACCATATTACACCATTGTACACCCCCAGAAAACACACACACACACACACACACAGTAAATATAATTAATCTGCCCCTCCCATGCTCCCGTGCTCTGAAGCCTTCCCATGGAGGATTCACACCAGCCTTCTTCTGCTGCTCTCGCTCTACTATGTTTTTATTTAAGTATTTTTTAAAGATAAAATATAAATTTCGTCTGCTTATTGAAAGAAACAAAACACTACCTGCTCTTTCTATGAACCAGATTGAGCAAATTAATCTAGGTGAAAGCTATAAACCCTTATTGGTTTTACCTGTTAAATGCCAATGGATTCGTTTATGTCAGCTAAATTCCTAAAAAACTTACACCTACTATGCATTTACCTTTTCACAGTGTGTAAATACGTTTTATAATCATAGAGACTTGATAAAGACTCTTTGTTGATAAGTAACTCATCAACAACGATAAAACTACTACTACTGCTACTACTATTACTACTGCTAGTACTATTACTCAAGGGTGTAGGTTTCATGTCAACTGTGGGACACACATACTGATGAGGTGAGAGAATAGTGTTGGTAGGGTAAACACAGACATACTGGGGGTCTGGAAATAGTCTTTTAAATGCTCATTTCTAGTTACTTTTTCTATCTAGGAAATAGAAAATTATTACCATAGAATATATATTTCAGAGCAATGTCATTGAGTTTATATACATGTCTTGTCATTTGGACTGGTAAATTCGGCCATGCATTGCATGTTCTACACAAATCATGTAGGTGACCTATTTGACTCAATAAAGAACATCTAGCCCCCAGCTTTGCTCCGGCTATATCTGCACATCCTATAATATTCCAATAGGGAATTACAGTGTGAATGTGGGCCACATACCAGGCTAGTATGACAAAAACATTCAGAAACAGCAGTGTAAGAGATTTGTCTTGGTTCCCCTGATAAAAGAAAACAATGGCTTCTTCATTTATCAAGCTATCAACAAACTCAACATGAAAACTGTTAGGTTAACCTAGCTAGTAATGTCAATGTAAACATAGCCTAACAATATCTAATTAGAAAGGGAATTACACAAAATGAAATTGGAAATTGAAAAATTGGTATTATATATAACTAACCTAGATACAACACTTCATCCCAATAAGACTGGTTTACAGCTACCAATGGACAATATGTAGGAAATGACTCTTCCCTTCCACCTTCTCAGGTAAATAATAAAATAGATCATTCCCTTTCCTACCATATTCATGTTATAATTACAACTAGATCTAAGGGCCATAAGTCACATTCTGTCAACAAAAACCTCATCTCCCATCAGCTCCTTTAGTCAGATCACTTCTCTAGCTAGCTAGGTAGGTAACGTTTAGCTAGATCATGCCTTTAGCTAGCTAGGTAATGTTAGCTAGATCATGTCTCTAGCTAGCTAGGTAACGTTAGGCAGACCATGCTTCTAACTAGCTAGGTAACGTTAGCCAGACCATGCCTATAGCTAGCTAGGTAGGTAACGTTTAGCTAGATCATGCCTTTAGCTAGCTAGGTAACGTTAGCTAGATCATGTCTCTAGCTAGCTAGGTAACTTTAGCCATACCATGCTTCTAACTAGCTAGGTAACGTTAGCCAGACCATGTCTATAGCTAGCTAGGTAACGTTAGCCAGATCATGCCTCTAGCTAGCTAGGTAACGTTAGCTAGATCATGTCTCTAGCTAGCTAGGTAACTTTAGCCATACCGTGCCTCTAGCTAGCTAGGTATTCATCAATAGAGGAAAAAATGTTACTATCCCTTGTGTCATAATCCAGGGCAAACACCAGAAGCCCAATTCAGATATTATACGAATGATACAAAAACCACTGAATAAACACCATAGCAGACATAAGGCCACACCTCCATAAATCATTCGTCAGGTGGCGCCGTTCGCCAACTACCTACTCTAGCAAATAACGCTATGTGGCATGTAATTGGGATTATCGTGCTCCTCAGCTCATTAGTCTAGCTAGCGCCAGACAGGTGAAACTGTTCACTCAGTTGGTTTTAGCTTTAGCGTGCAGTATTTATTTAAGTGACATTAGCATAGTTTTTATATTTGGTAGATGGACTTTGCAACACATTTCAACAGATTTAGTGCAGATCTGCGCAGTGAGAGGGTGTAATGTAATCGAATCCATCAGGGGAGGTCATGTGACAGATGAGATTGTCACTGATTTGGCTTGGCGACGTATCTATCCATCCATATACAGCAGAAAAATTAGACCAATAAGAAATCTGAATTTGAAAGTGGATATTTAAAATTTTAAATAATTAATAATACGCATTTCAAATACATTTAATTAAAATACTGCCCATCTCTGATTATGACAACTACTATAGTCTACTACTACTACTTCTACTTTTACTACTGCTACATTACATTACATTACATTACAGGCATTTAGCAGACGCTTTTATCCAAAGCGACTTACAATAAGTGCATTCAACATAGGTAGGCAAGAAAACTACTAGTCACCAGAAATCGTAAGTGCATTTCCTTCCTAAACAAGCAACTAAGAGCATAACTAGTGCTAAGGTAAGAGTGCAATAAGTTAGCTACCTACTTTTCTAAAACAAATGAGACAAATAAGAAAATCAAATGAGCAAGAGCTTATCAAGAGCTAAGACAACTAACACTACCACTACCACTACCACTATTGCTGCTACTACTACTTTACTACTAGTACTAATACTTTTACTACCCCTACTACTACTATCAGTACTGCTATTACTTCAGCTGTTACTATTCTAATGATAAAGAGGAAATGGAAGTGCATCATAGACACAAGGAGAGAAAGACAAATAATGAGGACCTTGGGATGAGTGCGAGAAAGAGAGAGCAAAAGATAAAAAATGGAGAAAGAGAGAAAGTGAATGTGGAAGAGATGGAGTGAGACAGAAGGTGTGAATGAGATAGAAGAAGAGAGACACAGACAGGCAATGACAGGGACAGATGATACTGGGAGTGTATGGAGAGAGAGAGAGAGACAGAAAGAAAAAAGAGAGAGAGAGAGAGACCCTGTCAGTCCAGGGAACAGTCCCTGTATTGTGTCAGTGTTTCTGATGTATGGCGCCGCGTCACATTTACTTACGGCGGTCCTCCTGCGTCATCCCACCAAATCCCTGCAGTCATGTCAGTTTTCTGAATCTGCCACTTTTGTGTCAACATCTATTTTGTACCAGTTTAGCCGGAACATTAAGCCTGGCTGGAGTGACAAATCTCCCTCTCATGGTCAGCCGCCCGGTGGATATCCAGACAGGTGTGTGGGTGACAAATACATGAATGAATACAGATCATGTCACATCTCATTGGTTTGTATTCAGCGAGGGGACCCTGATGAATCTCAACCTATATCAAAGAGGGTGTTTTTTTTCCAAAGCCGATGGCTCACCCAGCTCCAGTGGGTAGGGAGCTTGAAGGAGGAGAGAGGAATGGGGTGACGGCGGCAAGCAATGAGGAAAATTATTCCATTCTGTGTTGTAGTGTAACAGATTTTTCCGGCCCATTTCAACTTTATAGATGGAAATGTGTCGTTGACATTTCTGTCTTTTTATCCTTGATTGTTAGTCATGTACATCCAGTGGATTCTGTGGTCGTAATTTAACATCTTGTCTGCCTGGAGGTGTATCTTCAGACGTAGCCGTTGTACAATTCTTAATTCATACTGCGTCTTTGCTGATCTAATGCTCCATCTTTAAGAGGATTTGTTTGGAAAAAAAAGATCCAGTTTTTCTTTTTTTCAGACATCAGAAGTTATAAAATGATTGGTCCAGTGCTCAAGACTAAAATATATCTGACTTGCACACTAGCTAACTAGTCGTCACATGTTAACATGAGCTAAATTAGCTTGCTGGCTAGTTAGCTAGCTACCAGTTTGTTCAGGTTAACTGAGCTGACTCTTCTCCAGCTCCAACTCAGAGTGTTTTGGAGTAGAGACTAGGGCAGTTAAAGATGTTACTCTACTCTACTGAACTCTACTCGAGTACTTACCCTATTTTTTCCTATTCTGTTATAGTATAGTATATTATTCCTCACTACTCCCTTCTCTACCCTACTATATACTATACAATACTTCCCTTCTATTCTATCCTAGAGTAGAGTAGAGTTGGATAGAGTAGAGTCAACTATTCTATTCCATCCTATTCTGTTCTATTCTTCCTTTACTATTCCCTGCTCTACTCTACTCTACTCTTTCATGTGACTGATATGGTCTTTGAATGTGCTAGTATTTGTATGTGTCAGTGTTTGTCACCTCCCATCGCTCTCTAAAAGACGTTCACCTTGTCCACTCACCTCTTACCTTGTCACTTCCTGCCACGTGTTGGTTACGTTGTGTGTGTGTGTGTGTGTGTGTGTGTGTGTGTGTGTGTGTGTGTGTGCGATGATCATTGTCATATAATCCCGAACTGTACTTGTCTATCATATTATTATCAAGCCAACCTCTCTCTCTCTCTCTCTCCCTCCCTCCATCTTTGTGTTTCTCTCTTTCTCTAGCCAAGCTGTTTTCTCTTACCCCTCCCTTCCTCTTCCTCGCTCTCTCTTTTCTCTCTCCCCCCCTCCCACCCCATCTCCCCGTCCATCTCTCGGTGGCCATCGACAGCTCACCTCTTATGTTCACCAGATAAATCCTCCTCCCCTAAAGGCGTTCACCTCCACAGAAGTCTCCCGTGGGATTAAGTTACTCCCTCACCCCCCACTCCCACACACACCCCCCCCAAACCCCCTCCAGCCTCCCACTCAGCTGCCACTGCTGCAGCCAGGCCAAGCATCTGTGCTGCTGCTTCCAGGCGGGTGGCTTTCCCACAGATCGTGGTGGGGAGGCCAGGCGGTGGTGGTGGTGGTGGTGGTGGTGGAGGCGTTGGTGGAAGTGGTGAGTGGTCTGAGAGCCTGGCGACCAGCACTGCTTCCGCCTGGTCCAGCGTCTCGCTCCTGAGACGGCGGCCCAGGTTCCTCTTAGCCCAGGATGCAGCGATCTCGAAGGGATGACGCCAGCTCTGGGTGGATAGCTGGATAGTGGATTGCTTGTACATCTGTGGTGGCTGTGTGTGGTTGTGCTGGGCACGGGTGTTTTTATTATAATTGTTTGACGGCCCATAGCGGGTCCGTCGGTCTGAAAATTGTGGCGTATCACCTTGCTCTCTGTAGCGGCGTCTGGAGGAGTTTCCTCCGGCAGTCCCTCGTCCGCGTCGGGTGACCGACACGTAGGACCGCTGATGGCCGTAGCGGGAGTTGTCGCGGCTGCGGGAGGCTGCGTCTGGTGGTCGGGGGTGGCCGCGATGGTCGAGGCGGCCCCTCCGATAGTTGACCACCGTCCAGCCGTCGTCGCGTTCCCGTCCGTACATCCCGGAGCTGTGTTGGTTGGCCGGAACAAAACCTCAGCAATGTAGCCTGTCGTGAGCACCGTGGTGTGATTACTGGGTTATGTTTTTATTTAAAAATTAGACAAGCTAGATCGCTTTCAAAAAATTATTTAATAAGCACAATCGCTTTGTAAAAATTAGACAAGCCTAATCGCGACGTTTCGTCCTAAACCAGACCTTCTTCAGGCAGGCTTGTATGAAAAAATGATATATATATGCTATAGCGCTAATCGAAGCTAGTTCTCGTTGGACGTCAAGGTGTAATCAATTCAAGGTCTGAATAGAAAGAGCCTACGCCTACAAAGTGAAGGCTTTATGACACATCAGTTATGGCAGGAGGGAGGCGAAAATAAAGCAGTCTCAGCTACAGTACAGTATGTGAAAATACTTGTAAACGTGGTGTCTAGGATTTAATCATATTATCATCGTATTATCGTAAGATTTCCTTGCGGCGCTCCTGAAGAAGAATTCCCCGGATGGCTGCACAGTGAGAAGGATCACCACAGCATGTATCCCGACAGCAGGAAAGTCAGAGAACAACTCCCCTGTAATCAGACCATATGCACCCGTCAGCTACTTCCTCGTACTGCTGGGAGCAGCAGACTCCACCGCTGAGAGTCTTACAAGATATGCCACCATAATTAACCAAAGCAGTGCAGGGTATCTGCTCTGCTTTCCCCCTGTCGTTACACAGAGATACAGCAGTACTCGTGTAAAGCCTCTCCTCACAATGTTTTTATTCACCAACTTTTTATTTGGCTGGCACAGGGGAATCGGACGAATCTGGGAGCCATATTTTTTTTTTGTGGGGGTTGGCAGGAGGTATTGATTATCCTGTGAGGTGTTCTGGAGGCACGCGTTGCATGCTGTGCAGAATGTTGATCATAGTATTTGCATGCTAGTCCAGATGTTGGGGGAAGTTTATTTGATTTACAGGCAGTAGGAGGCTGGCGATGACAGCTCATCACTGCTGAAGCACTTCTGTCTATGAGGGTGCAGGCAGACATCGCCACCAGGACCTTAAGTTTGTTCCTCAGGTTTTGGATAAAGGTAGTTTTTCCACAATACAAAACATGTAGTGGACGGACCTACTGAGCCTGACCCCCTCCTCCCTATATGGCGAGGAGGGGGTTTTCTCATTTACCTTTTATATATCCAAGGAAGGCTGACTGAGCATGCTCAGCTCACTGCTTCAGGCTCATTACCCTGGTAGCTACCCTTTACACCCAGTCTTCTACTGTTGGCTTCCTCAACTGGAAGAGTTGGGAGTTAAAGGAGAATTCCGGTATTTTTAAACTTGGGCTCTATATCTACAAAATCGCCATTTATACCTGCAAAATAGGTCCAAAAAGTTTCGGAATTGCTCCGGTAGATCGGCTCAGTCGGCAGTCGCGAAACGGGCTCAATGGCTGCAACGTAATCTGTAGGGGCAAGTGCGCGCGGTCAAAGTACGTCCACTAAAAGTGCTTGATTTTGCCACTGACAGGCTCAGATTGTTATTCGTGTGTCTGACAAGTGTCTGACAACATTACTGAAAGGATCGCTACAGAAATAGACTTTTTTTAACCAGAAAACTAAAGTCTAGCTCAAGGAGAAGTCTCGCTCTGAAATGGACGGTGGACAAAGGTAGTCTATGAAAGCGAGAGGGTTGAGTTGTTGCAGGAAGAGGACGGTAGAAACCTGACAAAGGTATTCTATGAAAGCTGCGCGAAATCTTCCTCAACATTTTGTTGGCACAGTTCGGAAATGCGCAAAAACGAACCATTGTTGTTGTTTTTATCTTTGGGAAAAAACAAATACTCTAAACTACGCTTTCTGTACTCCAACACACGTCCAACATGCTGACTCACGTTTCCACCATCCTCTTCCTGCAACAAGTCAACCCTCTTGCTTTCATAGATCAGCTTTGTCCCGTTTTCACGTCCTCTTCCTGCAACAACTCTCGCGAGATTTCAGAGCGAGACTTCTCCTTTTAGTGGACGTACTTTGACCGCGCGCACTTGCCCCTACAGATTACGTTGCAGCCATTGAGCCCATTTCGTGACTGCCGACTGAGCCGATCTACCGGAGCAATTCCAAAACTTTTTGGACCTATTTTGCAGTATAAATGGCGATTTTGTAGATATAGAGCCCAGGTTTAAAAATACCGGAATTCTCCTTTAATGCCACGTTCATGCGATGTTGTTATTTCCACCTTCCTGCTGGGAAAAAACATTCACTACAGGTCCCTCGTGCTAATAGACCCCCATCTATCCCTTTTGACCTGATGTTTGTTCGCTGTCGCTTATAACTGTCACTCAATTAACACTGTCCATTGAGATGAATGTCATGTAGCCTATGATGACTTTTATGAGCAATTTGTGTAAGAAGCAGGAGATATTTGTCACGGAAAGCGGTTCGTCATCTGTTATTTGGGGAACGCATGGCCATCAATAATCTTGTGGTAAAGTTTGTGGTCATCCTCTTTCACAAGAAAAGCAATGTCTACCTGAGTTGCTGAAAATGCTGCTGCATTGCATCATTGGCAAAAATGTCAATGGCCTGACCACACCAAAATAACAGAGGCAGATGCCGTGGAAGAAGAAGAAGAAGAAGAGGAGGAGGAAAAAGAAGGTTGAAGAACTACACCGGCAGAGTGAAAGAGAGAAAACAAAATTTGAAACCGAATGAAAAACAACCCGAAGCAGGGTGCCTATCTGGCTCATCCACTGGCCCCGCTCGCTCTAATTTATACATTAGCTGCTGAGGCTCTGTTTCTGAGGACACACTCTGCAGACTCTCTGGCTGTGGGAATAAATAATGCTGACATAATGTTATGCTCATTGCACCCCCAAAAGTAAACTTTACGCTGTCTGCCTGGTCACCGGAGTCCAAGGCGCCGTCATCTATTGTGTCTGAAGTCTGAGATTAGTCGTTTCTTTATGTGATTTATCCTCACCAAAAGGGGAAAAACTCCTGCAGGGTTTTGGTTTCCTCATATCATATTTTCTTCCTCTCAAATACAGTTTCCAGGCAATATGTACCCAAAGTTATTCGAGCAACACTGCTGCTTACTGTGGGAAGAAATGAAGATGATAGCGGTTACATGCAGAGCTGCTTGACTAGGTCTAGATAAATGCATCTCTTTTCTAAGCTTCCTGTCTCCTTTCTGTCTGTATCTCTTTTCTTGTCTGTTCCTTTTCAAGTTTCATTCTCAAGTCGAGCGTGGAATGTGTTTATCGTTCGCAGACAGTCATGAAATCCTATTTTACAATAGATGAATGGGGGAAAATCAGATGTTCAAACATCATTTTCTTTGGTTGATCCTTTTTTATATACTGCCTCCCAGACTCTATAGAGTGAAATGCAAAGAGAAATTATACTATAACATATCTAGCATATCCATATGTTACATACCATGGTATTATTTGTTTTATAAGACACATAACAGGTGTGAAACCACCAAGAAATGAAGGTGAAGAGTTGTGCAAGTTTTAAATTAAAACTCAAAACTCTTGTCTCTTTATTGAATGTTGCACACAGTAACTGTTTCTGTACACAAAACAGTATTGAAAATGAATCTTACTTATTTTGGCCGGTCAAAATTATTCTTGGCAGGTAATTGTTTTCGGTTTAACAGCCCTTGGCAGGTCAGCCAGAAAGTGAATTTTGGACATTGCAGTTTGCAGATATACCAGCGCCGCCACACTGCAGCAGTTCTTTGGCTTTGCAGCTGTGGTGTTTGTATTTTGTATTTTGTTTTTTCCTAATGTCACACATCTTGTCTGCACTGTGTGTGAGGCGCTGCTACGTTTTGTCCTGCAGCTGTCAATCCCTTGGACAGTCGGATATGAGAACCTACATTTTGTTGTCGGTGTGAGCAGAACCTTTCACCCTGCTGCTCATTAAGGAGATTAGAAATGGATTTCTCATGGAGACACAGCGACGTGATGTTTGTCCTGCAGGCGCTGCCAACTGCAGACAGACACTCAGGTGTTACTTTATGAGGTCCACCTCCCCATTTACGCAGACAGCTCACTCCTCCAGACAGTGAGTCATGTGTAAATAAAAGCTTAAGGATAAAGCATGCAGCCAGGGTCGAGAGGTTCACTTACTGTTAAACATCAGAACGGGCAAGACGCGTGATTTAAACAACTTTGAGCAAAGTATGATCATGAGAGAGAGACGCACCAGTTTCACCATCTTCGTTTTCTTACCGAGCTTTTCTTACCCTTCTTACCGAACAAAACACCTCCGGTCAGCTACAGTCCTGAGGCCAAAAACTCTTGGCTGACGGCGTAGATCAGAAGAGAATGACTCATTCAAGCTAACAGGCGGGCTACAAGTAAATAACAGCTCAGCACAACGGTGATGTGCTGAAGGGAATCTCAGACCACAGCTCATCGAACCTTGACATGGATGGGCCGTAGCAGCAGAAGACCATGCCAGGTTCCCAAAAAAAAAAAAGCCAAAAAGCAACGCCTGGTTTGACAGATCGTGTTGGCAGGGTCACAATTTGGCAACTTGGCACACATGAGGCCCTCATTTGAACACCACAGCTAGCCAAACATTGTTGCTCACCGGGTGCATCACCTCATAGTCATGGTCTACCCTTTAGATAAAAACACAAAACAACAAATACACAAACGTTTCAGCCAGAAGCCTCGCTGACTGGCACTGAAGGCTTCTGGCTGAAACGTGGGTGTACTTGTTGTTTTGCGTTCGGACCTCTCTCTTTTTACCTTTTGTGATCTTTATTGATTTCACGCACCTAGGTATCTACGTCTCAGAGACAGTTTGACCATGTTGGTGTTAGTTTTGTTCAGTTTGTCACAGTTGTAGAATATAATTCAGAAAACCACATGTTTCCTTGTGACATCTGTACATGAGATTGGTTCTCTGAGAGTAATCCTTTAATTGTTTTATTATCTCCTGTTTTTGGGTTACTCTTGGGTCAGTCTTAGGTCAGCAAATGTCCTCCCACACCTCTGACTTCTTTCCCTTTTTATTGCTTTGTTACCTTAATCATTTAGTGTTTTAGTTTAGTTAGTTTAGACCTATATAAGCTCTCCTGTAATGTCTGTATGTTGGAGAAGGTTTGCCACCACACCATCACTGATGTGGTCTCGCATTCTTTCTTCCCGTATATACGTATTAAATCTACTGACCGTATTGTTCTCTTGTGTCTGCTGATGATTGACATTAAGGTTGACGAACCGAGGTTGGAGTTCTAAGATTTCCACCACACAGTCTACCCTTCAAATCGATCCTTCCAGGAGGATAAGGCACCGTTGTCTCAAAATGCCTCCAGGTCCTGCACGGTCCCAAGATGTCAACCCAATACAGACCTTTTTTGGGTTGAGGTGCAACGGGACGTCTGCAGCATGAGAATCTGCAGGATGCTCTTGAGTCAGCACAAGGTCCGTGATCCCCGTGGACTGCTTCGGGCAGGTTTTTGAATCCATGCCTCGAATAATTCAGCAAAATGAATTAATTTTGCAGATGGATGGGGGCTCAGTGTTCAGAGGAGAGGAGGAAGAGGAGGCTAAATCAGGAGAGATGAGATGATGAGAGGATGGAGAGGGGGGAGGGAGAGAAGACGAGGGCAGGAGATGAGATGTAATGTGAGGAGATGAGAACAGATGACCGGTGAAGGAAACGCTCCAACTGTGGGTTTGCTTTTCTAATGTCAGCGCTTCATTTATGAGGAAGGAGGAACGACAGAGCGGGTTACTTTAACTTTAACCCATAATTAAGGTGACCAGATTTCTGAAATGAAAACCGGGGACATTTCCAGTTCCAGTTCATAGTTTACAGTACCATGGTGAGTGAAGCTATGGAAACTATGGAACACACAATAAAGAAAATGGTCAAACTACAATGGTTCAATACAATGTATTTAATTAGCTATACGTACAAGACAGAGAAGACAGACAAGCAACACTACCAGACTGACACACTAACAGACACACTATGACAGACAACACTAACAAGCACACTGTGATAGACAGAGAAAACAACTATATTACAGAAACACTACAGACAAGACTATCTGATCTGAACAGCCATTCAGTGGTCCTGGTAGTCTGGATAGAATAAGAGCAGAAGAGAACATGAGCAAAAAAAAACAAAAAAACAGACAATAGTATATGTGAAATACTTAACAACATAATAGAGAAATAAGATGATCATCTTGACCTGGGCGTATAAATGGAAATTCTCTCATCATGTTGTCATTAAAATGGCATTTCCTTTTCTTGGAAAGAGCCATTGTACCTCCTCTGTCTGCTCTTCTTCACTCTCCTTGTGTCACTCTTTTTACTCTTTACTTTTTCTTCTCTTCCAATCTTTATCCTCCTCTTTTTTTCACTCGTCTTCCTTCTCTTTCTTCCTTTCCTTCTCTTTACCTTTTCACCTACACTCTCTTTACTCCCTTAATTTTTCCTTGTCACTCTCTTCTCCTTTCTCTCCAATCTTTAATAATAAATAGTACACTATCAGTTAAAATACTTTGGTTAAAGGGGGGGTATTGTACTCATTTTGGGCTATTTAAACTGTTCCTGGGGGTCTTTACAAGACGTTTGTGAAGTCTATATCAAAAAAATCCTAAAACCAGCTTCTGTGGTGTGTTTCAGTCTCTCATTTTCTCCATTGTAAAGAACAGGCTGTTTTGAGGGCGTGTAGGTTGTATGTAATGAGCACTGCTCTGATTGGCCGCCTCGCCGTGTGAGGCGGCCAATCAGAGCAGTGCTCATTACATACAACCTACACACAATGGCCTGGCGGAGGCGGAGAGCAGAGCGCTCATGCTGCTCAAGGTAAACAAATAAGCTTGATGCAGAAATCTACCATAACCATGGCGGCCGCTCCAGAACCAACACTGAGACCGTGTGTTTGAGCCGGAGTCTGACCCAGAATGGGAAGAGGCAGCTGAGGCGGTTCCACTTAGTTTCTCACTGATAACAATTCTGTGTAATATTGTACTTTCGTGCCTTGTGTTTGTGTATGTGGGTGTGTGAGCGACACTCTCTGCTGTAGCCGGTCTGTTTATGGCTCATGTCCATAAGCTTATTGAATACAACTTGCAGACAAGCTAGGATTGACAATTTTGTTGAGCTAGTTAACCAATATATTATTGGATGCAATCTATTTGCATCCAAACAGCGCAACCAAATGCGATTGTACTAATGGTGGCTAAAGTTTACCAAGCCTGACACGTTCGACAGACTTATAAAACAGACACTGGTCCCAACAAATAACTTTAAGATGAGTCCTGACTCCAACCAATAACTTTACTTTTACTTTACTTTACTTTTAATGACTCCAGCTTTAATTTTCTTACTTCTTCCACGCCCAACAAGCCCGTGGCTAGCCCCGCTAGCTCGTTAGCTAACCAGCGGTGAATATACTAACCAGACTAATTTGGTAAATTAAATCAAAACATGGTGATACTTACAGATTCCAATTTTGCAGATGGGTCACGTACCTTATGAATTGCTCCATCTTTAAGCTTCAATTTAGATGCTAATCCTGCCGTTGCTCAAGCAGTCTGAGGACTGATCATCACACACAGAAAAAACTGTAGCTGTTGCCGTTAAAAATAAAATTAATCCACTCTGTCCTGGCATTTTCGCGTGTTGGGAGACTGTGCAGGGATCTATGTTGCTGCCTGCATCCTACAAAATAATAACTGGAGAGTTGATATATCTCCTGATATGTTGTTTTAGCTTCAGTCGTCGCAAAATAATGGTGCATTCCAGTGTACTCGGAAAAAAACGGCGTCCGAATGTGATATGCGCCGATTCTCTTCACTAATGGCGCTGTAGTAGTTGATGTTGAGTTTAGATGCTTGTAACATTCTGAGACTTACCATACAAACATGAGTTTGTTGCGGGCGATTATGTTTTCCCGAGCAGATGCACTGGAACACATTTAGATTGGAAGTTAGGAATACCGACTCGGAATTATCGATTTCCGAGTATAATGGAATGCACCATAAGCAACGGCTTGCGGCACTGCCGTGAGCTGCATTTTGCGACGACGTAAATGGGATTGGTTGTTCAACTGGGCGTGGGCATGCTCTGAGAGGGGCTGGATTTGCACCTTATGACGTCCAAAGGAACCATTTTCTGAAATGGGCTGTTTTTCCTCCTATCTTTGGCACCGTTTTGGGAAAAAGGAAAATACAGAAAAACGGGTTGACTTCCAGATTTCAAATTTTCTCAGCTGCTTAGGGAAGTAATTTCCTGTGGAACATGTATAAGCGCCAGGAATAAACCGTTTTCCATAATATGGGACCTTTAACAGATTCCCATTGCTTGCTTCATTTTTGTATTTTATCTCAAAAACATTGTTTGGAATAATAAATTGGCAGGCTCTGTAATCATATCTTTACCTTTCCTCCTCTATCTCCTTCACTCTTCTTCTTATCCAGTCTTCCTCCTCTCCCTCCTCTCCACTCTAACATAAAACATTACGCTAATGTTATCCATGAAAATTTCTAAATATATTTTCAGAGTACTTATTATAATGCCAAACCATTAAAATTGTAATCTACAAATAAATATTCTCCTAATTCATTCATCCATTTAATATAATCAGATTTTCAAAATAGCCCGTCCACTGAATGTTTACATGTGAACGTTTTTTAACCTAGCTAGCAACTTAGTCTACATAGCTAACGTTAGCTAGCATAACCTATTTAAAACCTTATAGAGCAGATTATCTATCTATATAATAAATTGTGACATTATAACATCACTAGCTAGTATCTCAAACGATTGTAATTTACCTGGCTTGAAAAGACGTTTGTGAACTGACACTTGCTAGCTTCACAGCAGTTTTCTCTCAAACTAGAGCGAGCAAGTAGTTAGTAGAAGAAGAGTGATATATAGCTCTAGCGAGCAACCCCCTCTGTTGGCCAAAACAAGCACAACGCGATTGAGACGTCAACCGGTAGGCTCTGCTGCCCGGTCTTTCTTGCCACGTAAAATATTATTTCACTTTGCGGTCTGTTTTTAACGCACAGTTAAAAACGGGGACATTTCCGGGGACAGCTCCAGCGGGGACAGGCCACCAAAAACGGGGACTGTCCCCGGAAAACAGGGACGTCTGGTCACCCTACCCATAATTTGTTTCCTATTTCAAGGAATGTAGAGCATCCCAACAAGGAAGGTGGATGAGTGGCATCCCTGGTTTAAAGAAGCAAGATAAAATGAGAGGTTAAAAATAGAGAAGTATCAGAATCAGTACTGTTGCCAAATAGAGTAAACGTACAGGGATTTGTCTCAGTGAACATAATTGACAAATCACACAGTGACATATGTACGTACATACTGGTACACATGGGGACAACAGGACCTCGGCTATATTGCAAAGGGACAGTACAAGACATGCAGCAGACCTGACACTATAGAGGCTTTGCAGTTGCATCACAGAACTCCCAGAAATCACGTCTAGCACCATCAGGAGGTCTAATGTCTAAATGTACGTCTGGGTGTAGATCCATCCAACGTTCTCAGTGTGATCAGCTAGATTTGTTACTGTGACTCAGTAACCTGAACAAACTGTTAGCTAGCTATCTAGATGCTAATGTTGAACTGATGCTAATGTTAACATGCTACTCGTACTAATGCTAACTTCTACTTGATACGTTAGCTAGTGCACAGATCATATCAGGTTAGCTGACCAGATACTAGCTAGCTAACGAGCTGACTATCTAAATGTATCGGTGATGAAATGATCAGAAGTCGACCATGTCTACTAAAGTCTATTGTGTACTCAGTTCACAGTCGCTGTTGCCCAAAAGCTGAGGACCTCCAATATGGCTGACGTTATGTGTGTTATGCCACCTGAAAGCCCTCTACACTGTACAACACATTCACAGGTATGGAAGGGGTGAAACACTGGGGTGAGGAAACGGCGTAAGGGTGAGGAAAATGAGATGGATGGAGACAGGAACAGAGGAGGGGGAGGACAAATGCTGGGAGGTGAGGGGGGTGACAAAGGGGTGAGGCTATTAACACACTGACGGTTATGGTGAAAGAGAGAGAGAGAGAGAGATGAAGAGGCATAGAGAGAGGGGGATGGAGAAAGACAGACGGGGAGAGAGAGAGGGGATAGAGAGAGAAGACTGAGGAAGAGAGAGTGAAAGTGAAAGAAAGGGCGAGAGAGACGAAGAGAACTGAAGACAGAATGATGGAGGGAGAAATGGAGTTTGAAGACTGGGAAGAACAAGAGAGCGAGGCGGTCTCTGCGTGGCCCTGGGCGAGCGAGGCCATCCGTAACCTTACCAGGATGTTAATGAGCGTTGGGGAGGGGGGGGGGTGATGTATGCCCGCGTCAGACCGGATCAGACCACCATCCTCGATCTTTTATCTCTGGTTTTACAGCCGCCATCAGAGGCCAGGGTGCCCTCCTCAAGGCCCCTGCAACCGATCCATCACAGCCCCTCTGATTATAGATCGATCCAGCAGCCAGCAGCTCTGGAGGAGGGGGGGGGTCGGAGGGTGGGGGTGGGGGTGGGGGTGCACCAGGTTGTGACCTTACAAGGTGCCACCATGCTGCCTTCCGCCTGACACCTCCCATTCTTCACTCCCTCCCTTGTGAGAGGGAGCGTCAGACATCCGCCTCCCCCTACCTGTGGCCGAAAAAACTGCCCTTGACTTTTGAAGCCAGCGTGGGAGGGACGGCCCCTCTGTTGCCCCCTACTGGCTGGCTGCAGAATGACTTGAAACTCCACCCACCGCCGAATGAGTAACTGGAGCCTATCAGGAGGCCTATCATCTGTGTAGAAATATAGAGTTGATATTGTGTTCTATGATAAGTTATAGTCACGATACCTGATTTAATTTCTACGAATGTCCCGGCTTATGATGCTTTTTTTTTAATAATTGTGCATATAAGATTCAAGATTCAAGAAGTTTAATTGTCACATACACACACGAGGTGTGTAGTGAAATGCAAAGTGGCAATGCTTAGCAGAAATGTGCAAAATAACAGGTTCACACTATTTACAATAAACCAACACAATATTTACAATGTCACAGTTTTTAAGAGCTCTATATAAAAAACAACACAATATTTACAATAAGAGCACTTTATAAAAAAATATAGTAAAAAAAGGGAAAATTGTATGTATAATATAATATAAATTATAAATTATGTGTAGTCTTTACCTAAGTGTGTGTGTGTGCATAAGAGGGGCAGTGTGTGTGTCTTGGTGGGGGCCCTGGTGAGGTCGGAGTTCACAGTCCTGATGGCCTGAGGAAAGAAACTCCGTCTCAGTCTCTCTGTTTTGGCAGCATGACTACGGAGGCGCTTGCCTGACCGCAGCAGCTGAAACAGTCCGTTGTTGGGGTGGTGAGGATCCTTCATGATCCTGCAGGCTCTGGTTCTGCACCTCCTGGTGTACAAGTCCTGCAGGGTGGGGAGTGTAGTTCCAATAGTGCGCTCAGCCGAACGCACTACTCTCTGCAGAGCCTTCCTGTCCTGAGCGGAGCTGTTGCCAAACCAGGCAGTGATGCTTCCTGTCAGGATGCTCTCCACAGCTCCAGAGTAGAAGGACTGAAGGATCCTCCGGGAGACTTTAAATTTCCTCAGTTGCCTGAGGTGGTAAAGGCGCTGCCTCGCCTTTCTCACCAGAGTGTCAGTGTGTGTGGACCATGTGAGATCTTCGGTGATGTGGACTCCCAGGTATTTATACCTGCTCACCCTCTCCACAGTAGTCCCATTAATCCCCAGTGGTGAGTACGTCCTCTGTTGTTGTGTCCTCCTAAAGTCCACAATCAGCTCCTTAGTTTTGGTGACATTCAGGAGGAGGCTGTTGTCCTGGCACCAGAGTGACAGATCAGCAACTTCCTCCAGGTAGGCCTTCTCGTCGTTGTTGGAGATCAGGCCCACCACCACTGTGTCATCCGCAAACTTAATGATGGTGTTGGAGCTGAACCTGGCCACACAGTCATGTGTGTACAGGGAGTACAGTAGGGGGCTGAGGACGCAACCCTGGGGGGATCCTGTGTTCAGGGTGAGGGGGTTGGAGGTGTGTCTACCCACCCTGACCACCTGGGGCCTGGCGGTCAGGAAGTCCAGGATCCAGGCACACAGGGGGGTGTTCAGTCCCAGCTCAATCAACTTGCCAGCCAGTCTGGTGGGGACTATGGTGTTGAAAGCTGAACTATAGTCAATGAACAGCAGTCTCACATAGCCCCCCTTCCGGCTGTCCAGATGAGAGAGTGTGGTGTGCGTGTCTTTCAATGACGACGGCTCAAGGCTTTACGCTTCATGCTTTTTCTCTATTTGTGATCTTCACCCTTTGACTGCACAAACCCCGGCTCTTTCCCAGTATGCGTTCTCCGCCATGACGCATCTGATGTCAAATCTAACAACCGAAGCACGATTCCAAAACACAAGAAGGCAGAGGACGGAGGTCGGATAAAGACCCCGGAAGTTTACCACCTGAGGATGCAGCAGATGGTGACTCGGATGGCGAGGACGCACCGGAAGCCCCGAGATCCATTGCAAGCACGACGCCTCTCACCCACGCGGCGCTGCAGTCTATCGTACAGAGACATCAGTCTATCCTCGGATCAGCTGGGAACATAAAAGCAGCTGTGCGTCTTAATTGACCGCGGCACGTCAAGCACACAGCCCAGCTCACACTGTAGAGATGAACCCTCTCTCCAAGACGACCTGGGAAGAACGTTCTCCACCAGGACACCAGTATTGATTTGCCTTTCTTATATTTGATGATCAGAAATATGCGGCGGCGCCCAGAAACGCCACTTCCTGCGCCTCTGGATCACCGCTGGTTGGTCTTGATGCTTCCTCTCTCTCCCCACTCTTTCCTCCCGTCTCTCTCTCTCTAAGTGTGACTGCCATATGATCAGTGGAGATGGTTAGAGCTGACTCTGGGAGGTTTATGGAGTATTTAGCATCAGCCAGGGGCCCCTGCTTTTAATTTGCTTTTGTCTATCTGTTGTCTTGTAGCTTTAGCGCTGCCTGGGTGAACTTAATGCCTCAGCCCCACGGTGCTGTTCATCCATCAGTGTGTATCTGTGGTTTTACACCTGTGTGTGTGTGTGTGTGTGTGTTTATGTAGGTGTGTGTAAGTGAATCTTTGTGTGTGTGTCTGTAGTGACACACATCTATATATGCACGTCTTTAAGTGTGTGTGTGTGTGTGTGTGTGTGTGTGTGTGTGGTCAGACGTTCTGCTGACAGGATGTGTTTACCTCATCCCAAACAAATCTGCACATGGTTATTTATTCTCATATCCAGCCAATTCCGGCGCTGCGGGTTTGGACAGGATGTACAAACGGCCGAGCCAAAAAAAAATTGTATGTGAAGAGTTTTTAAACTCGGAGGATTTGTCTTTAACTCCTCGGGGCCGGAGGGAGACGGACGGAAAATACTGGAAATATCCAAGGAATGTAATGGAGCTTCATGTAAAGACACTGTGGCTCCAGTTTTTCATCTGAATTGAACTTAGTGGAGTGAAATTAGTGTCAAATGTCTCTCAACTGATTAGTTACCAGAGTCCTCGAGCAAAACTAGATTTTTCTGAGCAGTTCCTCCAGAGTGGATCAGAGTGCAGCAGAAGTTCAGCAGTGAGAAAGTGAGACTTGTTCAATGATTGCATTCGTACATTGACGTAACTCGTCATGAGTCTCCGGTGGGAGGCAGCAACCCGACTGTCTAGCAGGTCGGGAGCAGTCACAGTATGCCATACCTCCTTTCTGCAGTTAAATGAACCAAGTGAAAAAGTAAACACCCCCCCCCCCTCACCCCGCCAACCAAAGATGATATCCTCAAAAGGCACAGCCAGATTAATCACATCTCCTCCTCCATTCAGGAAAGGCCCAGAGGGGAGAGTCCCCTGATGTAATCACTCACACTGAGCGTGTGTGTGTGTGTGTGTGTGTGTGGTGTGTGTGTGTGTGTGTGTGTGTGTGTGTGTGTGTGTGTGTGTGACTCCACGTGTACGTGCACATTTGCGAGTGTGTATCGGCTTTGCACTGTGGGTTCAGGAGATCTGCAGAGGTGAGTTTGTTGGAGAAAGGCTGGAGCAACAGCAGCAAATGTTTATTATCATATCACACACACACACACACACACACACACACACACACACACACACACAATGTAACCTACACATTTCCCCCGACAGCTATGATGAGCCAAGCCAATCCATGCAGAAAATTGTTAGCTTCCTCCCAACCCCCCTTCAGCTGAACAGATTTTTATCTCCACTACATCCTTCTCATCCTCCCTCCCTCCCTCCCTCCCTCCCTCCCTCTCTTGCATTCTTCCACCCATTCTTCTCACCCTCCACGCCACCATCCCTCTCTGTGAAAGGAAGGAAGGAAAGAAAGCAAAAAGGAAGGAAGTCAGTTTAGGGCCAGCTCTCCCCTCCGGTGCAACGGAAGAGAGGAAACACAGAATCGTACCACACATGCACGCCGCTGTCTTCAAAGCGGGTGTTGGTGAGGGGCGGCGGTCCAGAGGGGGGCGGCGGCCTAGAGGGGGCGGTGGTCCGGAGGGGGCGGCGGTCCAGAGGGGGCGGGGGTCCAGAGGGTGGTGGGGGTCAAGAGGGGATGGGGGTCAAGAGGGGGCGGTGGTCCGGAGGGGGCGGCAGTCCAGAGGGGGCGGGGGGTCCAGAGGGGGCGGGGGCCTAGAGGGGGCGGCGGTCCAGAGGGTGGTGGGGGTCAAGAGGGGATGGCAGTCCAGAGGGGGCGGCGGTCCGGAGGGGGGCGGCGGTCCGGAGGGGGCGGCGGTCCGGAGGGGGCGGCGGTCCAGAGGGGGTGGGGGTCCGGAGGGGGCAGGAGGACAGTGCCTTCTCTTCAGCAGCCCACCTCACATTTTGACCTCCAAGAGGAAATTAATTTTCAACACTAAAGACTAAAAAAAGGCATTGACCCTTCACAGTACTGACATATCGACGTATGGCACTAGTAGTAGTAGAGATGTTATTGAGGCAGAAGACACTGAAACATGGTTGAGGGTTCAACTTCTCTATTGTATCTGTTTCAGTTTCACACTTCCTTCTTTTGAGTAAATGTTCCTCCTGGAGTTTATTTGTTTTATGAGAGTTTAGCTAACTGGATAGACGAGTAGCCGCTCATACCCACCCAGACCAGAGAAGGTGGCGTTCCCTGATCTGGTGGGGTTGGATGGTGTTAAAGAATTGGTGAAGTCACTGAAGATAACTCTGGCCTGGAGACTCCAAGTGTTACAGGAGGGTTTAGAAAAGACCTGGAGCAGTCCTCCATCGACACCGTCCTCCAACTGGACCGCCCAGGTTAGAGGTGATCAGCTGAAGTGCCCTTGAGCTCCACGGGCACTGTGCTGTTCTGCAGCCAACCCTGACCTCTGACCTCTGACCTCCCTCTGGAGGGCGGCAAGTGAAAGGAGAATTCCCCTATGAGGATCGATAGTAGTATCACATTATTGACAAAGCACATGGCTGTTTGATGGAGCTCGAACCTGTGGCGTTTCACTCACAGGACTGATGCTGTATTCACTACATGATGGACTCTTTGAGATGTTGCTGGCATTGAACCTGTGACCTTTTGATGAAATGACTGATTGGAACGGCTACGCCGCCCCGCCTCCCCCCTCACCTCCAAACTATTCTGGAGTTTCTTCAGGCAGTTTTTTTGCTTATTTTGTTATTTTGAGCCTCGCGGGTATTCGTATAAATAGAAACTATTTTTCTTTCACCAGACTTCATGTTGGGTCTTTATCTGTGGGCTTTTTCTTTTTTTAGATAAAGCAGAACTCATGAATACAAGGGGGAAGATCTTTTCTCAGCTTTGTTTTGCTCCTCTAAGCATCTGCCATCAATAACACAAGGTTTTGTGGGGCCACAGATAATCGTCCTAATTCATCATAATTGCTGGTGAGTAACGTTAAGTTGACTGATGTCTGGTGACACTTCGTGACGCCTTATTCCTGTCTGAGTATCAACCTGTAGAAATACAGTACAACCAGTTTATCACATTCATTAAAGTGGTAATCATTTTATTTTATCTTCACTGTAGTGTTCCTCACTGTGGTGTTCCTCACTGTGGTGTTCTTCACTGTGGTGTTCCTCACTGTGGTGTTCCTCACTGTGGTGTTCCTCACTGAGGTGTTCCTCACTGTGGTGTTCCTCACTGTGGTGTTCCTCACTGTAGTGTTCCTCACTGTGGTGTTCCTCACTGTGGTGTTCTTCACTGTAGTGTTCCTCACTGTGGTGTTCTTCACTGTAGTGTTCTTCACTGTGGTGTTCTTCACTGTGGTGTTCCTCACTGTGGTGTTCCTCACTGTGGTGTTCTTCACTGTAGTGTTCTTCACTGTGGTGTTCTTCACTGTGGTGTTCTTCACCGTGGTGTTCCTCACCGTGGTGTTCTTCACCGTGGTGTTCTTCACCGTGGTGTTCCTCACCGTGGTGTTCCTCACCGTGGTGTTCTTCACCGTGGTGTTCTTCACTGTGGTGTTCCTCACCGTGGTGTTCCTCACTGTGGTGTTCCTCACTGCTCTTCCCAGAGATCACCTGTCAATCAAACAGTGTGTCCAGTACTGTGACGTCTTTCTCCTTGGATTTTCTGTTGATGGAGTTTGAGTTCCTGTAGGTGGCGCTCTTTTCTTTGTCTGTTCAGAGAGAGAGAGAATCATTTTTCAAACATTTCCTCTCGGACGTGGAACAACAATGCAGCAGTAGTGCAGCATGCATGCGGCGAAACAGTTACCATGCTACAGCGCTGCCATTGATCAAGGCCGTAAACCGGTATCGATATTTCAGTCAGGAGAGACGATACGGTTATGACTCCAGACATAGGCTGTAGACAGAAACCCCCCGGGGCTGAAGAGATCACCCCTCTGGGTCATCTGATGGTTGAGTCTTGATGTTGGTGGGCGGGACTACAGCAGCAACCAGACTGACACAGTAGGTGTGAGGTGTTTAAAGCGTGGACTCGCGTGATTGGATGATGAGTTATGAGTGGAAGAGAGAGCAGTGGGTAGATAAAGTGTCGCCGTTCTGACGTACGATAAGCTTCAAAAACAGAAAAGCAGAATTGTATTTTTGTCAAACAGCATTAGATCAGAGGACACTAAAGCTATTGAAATCCTGAATGATGATACTACTAGTAATAACAATTAATAATATCGAAGAGAAACAATTGATTAACTCATGGCTTCCCAGTGCAGCGTTGATCAGCTGCATCATGCAGTCAACCCTAATACCGACTCAACGCTGTTGGGAAGTGTCGTGTCTCTCCTTCTCGTTCTTTTCTTCCTCTTGGAGGTTTGAGAGAAAAGCTGAGATGTGAGACGTCTTCCCTGTGAAAGAAAAAACAGAGAAGAAAAACTGCAGCAGGTCACCTTCCCATGATGCTCTGCTGCGTCTGCGGTAGCTTGACCTGCCCCTCACTCATCACCTCTTCCTCCTGACGCAGACCAGCTGTTCTCTCTCTCTCTCTCTCTCTCTCTGTATCAGTCAGTCTCTCTCTCTCTCTCTCTCTCTCTCCCTCATCTCATTACTTGTAATACTTTAAGAGTGAGGCAGACAGGAGAAGGGAGAAAAGGAAAGGACGAGGTAAAATGAAAGATAGGAAAGGGAAAGAAAGGCACAAAAAAGCACAGGAATAGAATATCAAAGAAATGATAGAAAGGAAAGGAGAGGAAAGAACAGGAGTGCAAAGAGATCTTCAGCGATGAAGAGGTAATGTTGTCTCTGGGTGGTGGGGGGGTGTCCAGGAGCATAAAGAGGGTAGTGTGACCCCATCAACACCGAGGCTCTGACCCCATCAACACCGAGGCTCCAGTGTCCCGATTCTGATCTATTGGCCAATCAATCAGGAAAGATGAACAGTTCTATCGGTTTCCTCATCAATACTTTCCTCACTACACCGCTGTCTTTTCATCCAGAAAGGCTCCATTACTACAAACAGCCTTTTGACCTCTACTGGCAATGAGCGCACACATACACACACACACACACACACACACACACACACACACACCACTATGGATCGGGCTGTCTGTCCGTCAATCTCAAACACCTCTGATCCGTTTGGCGGACTATGGATTCACCATGGATTATCCAGCGATGTCACATGATGGAAGATGAAGATTTTTTTGGAGATGACATACGTAGAATGTGACCGAGGCATGATGGGAAGGCTTTAGTTAACTCTAACTCCTACATTGTGAGTTTGATTGACTCATAAATCCAGCTACCCTTACACATTACACCGACTGGCCCAATGGGGGTGCTATACTTGACACCTCAGACACCTCTGGTCCGACCGATGAAAGGTGGAAGGATAACACCTGTTAGTGTAACTCTGGTACCCTCTGACTTCAAGGCTTGATGAAGCACGGCTTCACCAGACGGCTTCGATTCTCAGCTGAAACATTGATGACCAGACTCAGAGATCTACATCATGTAAACACTACAAATCAGACCGTCGATGGTTGAGCGTCTCGGTTTAATGTGCGGCGCCGAACCAGGACGGCGAGGCTGAATAATGCAACAGGCCTGGTAGAGGATGCGCCGCTTCCTGCTGCTCTTCATGCTGGTTTCATCTGGAAAAACAAACCCTGAAAATACACACACACACACACATGCAGTACATCCACAACACAGATGCTCTCTCTCTTTCACACACACAGCCAGTATTGGGGGAAGCTGCTTTGAAGATAGAGTTTCTCCAGTTACCAGTTACTTCACGCTGGGAGGAGTTAACCCCAACCCCCCCCAACACTCCCCTCGACAGGAAAGTGAACCTCCAGCGTCTCAATTAGGACGAGATGAGACGCTCTTCTCTCTCAGCCTCACTTTGGGATTCAGGCTGAGAAGACATTCAGCTTCAACTCCTCAAAAAGACTAAAAAAAAGTAATAAACAACTAAAAAAACGTAGTTAAAATACCTTTAATTACCTGTACCTGCAGTGAAACTACGACAACACTGTGTACGGCGCGCTACAGCGTGCCGGCGTGTCCTCATCACCGTAACGCCGTCCTCATCCCGCCTGCCGCCAGCCTCCGGAGAGCAGCTCGCTCTGTCTGCTCTTGTTTTATACATACCCAGCAGGCTGATCTAATTACTCTGTGATGGAGAGCAGTCAATTTCACAGTCAGCCAGACACTCCTGCTGCCTAAAAATTGGGGCCACCCAAGTTTGATATATGAGGCAATAAGCCTAAATGTAATGAAGTCACCTTCAGACCGGGACCCCTGTCATTGAAATAATAATGAATTATAGCGAGTATAATAGTATTTGGGTTTGACACGGTGAGTCTCTTCTGCTCTCTCTCTCCCCAGCTACCTGTCTCTCTCTCTTTTTTTTTTCTAAACTCAGTTGCAATATTGGGGTGACTGTAGAGTTCACAGGCGCGGCTGTCGGGCTGGCGGTTTGATGGCGGACCTTAAATGAGAGACGTATGTGCGGGTTGAGGAGTCAAACGCCACCCCGCCTTGCAGGTCGAACCTTTAATCTACTTAAGCAAGACGGAGGGGCATAGAGATCAGGTCTGGGTCGAACCATCGTGGTAGGAACATCATATTTAAGACGACCTTTAAGTCATGCTGAAATGGGCTCTGCTGTGGAGCAGGTTAGTGGAACAAGCTGAGGTACTACCTGGCTGTCTGGTGGTACCTCCTCATGGTGAAATACTGAGGTAGCGTTTTAGTTTAGCATCTGTATACCAATACACCTGATCAATACACCTGATCAATACACCTGACCAAAACACCTGATCAATACACCTGATCAATACACCTGATCAATACACCTGACCAATACACCTGACATCAAAACGTCCATCGTCTGTCTGTCATATGTGGTATTGAACAAACTTGGAGGAAATCTTGTCAATATGTTTGTGAATTGTCAGTATTTCTCTGATAGGCACAAAGTGTACGAGTTTTCATCCTCAGACTTTTAACCTGCAGTAACTGTTATTCTTATTGTTAAAATGCACTTACAGATGCAACCATGATACAAGGTCTCGCTTTTACCTGCATGTTAACTGAACTACTGCTGAAGCTTCCCTCCATCCTGAGAGGAACTGTTTGGAAAAATGAGACATTGGAATAGTATGAGGAGTTGGTTGGACTGCCCTGTTCTGCCTATCCTCACCTCCCTATTCTCCTACCAAGTCACATTAACCTCCCCTCCCTATTCTCCTACCAAGTCACATTAACCTCACCTCCCCATTCTGCTACCAAGTCACATTCACCGCACCTCCCTATTCTCCTACCAAGTCACATTAACCTCACCTCCCTATTCTCCTACCAAGTCACGTTAACCTCACCTCCCTATTCTCCTACCAAGTCACATTCACCTCACCTCCCTATTCTCCTACCAAGTCACATTAACCTCACCTTCCTTCCTCCTCGACTCAGTCAGAGATGGAAATGTTGCATTTCTCTTCTCACTCCCGTCTTGAACTAGTGAAATAAAATCTATCAAAAGCAATAAAATGTTTTACTGTTGTCTCATTGGTTTTTTACTTGTTAACGTTTACGTTTAGGTACTCACTAATTATGACTTATAGCAGTGGACAGGTCATTTATCAGGCACAGTAAAGCATTTATAAGACCCTTTACTGGTGTTTCACTGGTCTAACGTTTTAAACCATCATCATCTTGTGATGGAAGATTATAAGAACTAATAGTGGATGTCAGCTTCCAGACAAATGCTCCATCTGTCCACCCGTCGAGTATGATGAAACTTGGAGGGATGATGCGTCTTCTTGGTACACTTGGTCCACATATCCAGCTGTCTTTATAGATTACACCAATTGTATTTAAAGGTCAGAATAATAATACAAATTCAAACGTAATATTTCAGACACCACTGGCGCGATTTTGACGAGCCTGTGACGTATTTGGTGTTCTGGTGTTTAAAAACATGACACTTATTGTATGGATGATGACGCCTTGACTGTCACCTCGTTCCCAATTGAAGTGAAAGTTCAAATAGTCTCATAATCGGTGAGAAAGTTTCATGAAGACTGAAACCCCTCAAATCACTTCACCAGCAAGTGGGTGTGAAAAACAAAGCTCGTTTCTTCATTTATAGCATTGAAGTTCCATTTGGCATCAGTGGCAGGGAAAAGGGAAAGTCACAGGTTTGAGTCCCAGTCCCAGTGTGTCCATCCCTGTCTTGATGCTGGAGGTCCAACCTGGCAGGAGTGACGTCCTCGTTTCCCCCGCTGCCCCTCCACAAGGTCACCGCTTTATTCAATTGAGACAAATTGAACAGCAGCTCTGTGGTTTCCAGAGCCCAGAGCACAGAGCAGTAGCCACTTGACAGGTGTGTGTGTGTGTGTGTGTGTGTGTGTGTGTGTGTGTGTGTGTGCGCATGTGTGCGTGTGTGCTTGCATGCATGCCTGAGTGTATTCTCTAAATCTAATTAAAGGGCCTTCAGGGACCTCGGGTGTCTTGCCTGTCCACCTGTGTATGGTGCATTTGTGTTCCTGTTGTCATCCCTGTATGTTTGTGACGTCACGTGAACGACGCCGTCTGTCCGTCTGTCCGTCTGTCCGTCTGTCCGTTTCCTCCCAGAGCATCAGAGGAACAGGAGCGTTCATTTTTAGCTCAGGTGGCTCCAGTGGTGATTAAACCCCTAACCCTGGCAGCTACTGACAGCTCTTGTACAGGAATATCTGTATCAGTGTGTGTGTGTGTGTGTGCTTGCTAAGTGGGTAAGGGCCTAGAGGTTTGAGAGGCGGACTAGCGTCTGGAAGGTTGCCTGGTTCGAATCCCCAGACTGGCTGGGATAATGTGTAACGCTCTCCTCCCTCAACAACTGATGCTGAGATGCCCTTGAGCAAGGCACTGAACCCCAAACCCCCCGGTGGAGCTGCTCAGCTGCTTGTACTGTGTGTAACTATGAATGAGAAGAGCAGGATGGAGCTCAGTTTCCTTCCCATGGAAAAATAAAAGGTTAGACAAGTTAAAACTAGCATAGCGGAATTTAAATGCTACCTAAAGTACCTAAAAGTACTCCCAATAACTCCCAAAAGTACCTTACCGTCTGAAACAGGGAACGGCCAAAGCAAGCTGATAAAGAAACAGGAAGCTCAGACAACATTGCTTCCGTGTTCAAAATAATACTTGCTGCATCAGACTGTCGACCGAGTGCTTAGTGTGCAATTCCCAATCCTGCAGCAGGCAGGAACCTGGCGTTGCAGTTAGCAGCACGTCGGCAAGGTTATTTGTGCAGCACATTTCAGACACAGAGGGAGTTCAAGGTGCTTTACAGACACATACAACAGTACAATTATATAAAGACAATTTATATTGTAATAAAATAAAATGGAATCAAAATAAGTAAAAGTACACCGATGATTCAGAGGCTGGGGGCATGGAAAAACCAATACTAGTGGAAAGCATAAAAACTGTGTACTCCCTTGGTGTGTGTGTGTGTGTGTGTGTGTGTGTGTGTGTGTGTGTGAGTGTGTGTGTGTGAGAGACTGACAGGTGTTATATATGAGCTGTGTGAACAGGCGGTTCAGACAGCCCGTCAGCTCCCGGCCAGCTTGTCAGGACGGATGAGGGATCGGCCGTTGAGAAGCCCTCCACTCTGCTCTCCACCTCCCTGATCCACCTTCATCTGCTCTTCAGGTCAGACAGCAGGGAGGACTGGGAGCAGGGGCTGGGAGGGGTGTGTGTGTGCGTGTGTGTGTGTGTGTGTGTGTGTGTGTGTGTCAGTGTAAGACCTGATTTAGATCCTTTTCATTGGCGTCTTATTGAACCATGAAATAATACACTTGGATTGCATGCTGGTAGATAAACACTCGATCTGCACCAGTAGGACTTGTTGTGTTTTAAGTCTTAATAAAACGTCCCACACTTGTTTCCCACCGCTGGAGACTGTCAGAAGAGGAGGAGGGTCCCGCCCAGTCCATCTTCCACACCTCCATTGTTGAGGTTTTTTTTTTTTACCACATCAGTTGTTTTATTTTTGTTGACCCAGTGTGAGGTCGGCATTTCCTCCAGCTTCAGGCTGTGTGCTCAGTTGTTTTCTGATTAAAACCTTCCTCGCCCAGAATGCACTGGGAAGAATCCCCTGGTCAAAGGCTGTCACAAATCACCTACGGTGGCCCACGAGGGAAAGCAGCCGCACTCATGAGTGGATGTTTGATGAGTCAACAAAAAAAATGTGATCTTTGAACTTTAAAGACATTTTTGCCCTGATGTGTGTGTGTGTGGGTTCGGTTATAGGGGGTGAGGCGTCCAGGAGTGGGAGGGGTACTGTGTGTGTGTGTGTGTGTGTGTGTGTGTGTGTACTGTATGTATTTGGGCTCATCCTAGTCCTTTGTTTTTCAATGTTTTCAGTGGCTGCAACTATTGCTGCAGCAAACTATTTTCAGCTCATGTTTTAAACATGAGTTAAAACTGTTAAAATTCACCTTTAAAACAGTTAAAAAACAACAACTGCTGGCTGGATGCACTTTGCATTCCTGGGTTTCTGTTGTTTGGTGTATTTTTCCTATTCCTGTGGGTAACTGGCCAAACAGACGATTTGAGGTCATGTCAAGATATTTCCAGCAGCTACAACAGAGTTTAATAGAAAAATACTCAAAGATATAAAACATCAGGGCTTCTTTCTAGACCGACGATCAACAATCATACAGGAGAAATCCATCAGAGGAGAGGAGAGAGACCAATTTCTCCACCGACAGTAGCCAAGATAGACCATGATGCAATGCAGACACAAGATATGTTGTGTTATGAGAAAGTGGCACGACCTTTGCTTTTTCTCAACAGGAAACTCGTTTGAACACACCAAGTCAAGGCAAGTCCTTTTGGAAAAAAAAGTGTTTGGAAGTGTTTTGCTCTATTTTTCGCAATTGGATGATATGTAGAAAGAGTACACTCCATTGTTTCTACTGTATAATGTTATTTTTTAGGGATCCTGTGCCTTGCCGAAAGACACTTGACCTTCTGGTTAAAGGAGATGGTCACTAACTGCCAGACCACTGAACCCTCCTGACTGTGGTTTTAAGGAAGAAGTGTTAATGCAGGATAGATGTAGGATAAATGCATTAACTGGGACTTCTGTAATGGCTCCCAGTATTGGTGCATTGTCATTGCAGACCAGCATCAGCACCATCTCTGCTCCCGTCTCTTCTACTTGTGAAAGTGATGTCATGGCGTCTTCTGGGATAGAAGTTCTTCCACATAGTCAATCTGTCCTGAGCAGAGCTCCTCCGTCCTGCTGTGATCGAGCTGGACTGACACCCCACACACCCTATTAACTCTAATAGCTAATGGCTCATTGCCCGTATTTGTTTGAAAGACATCATGAAACCCATTACAGGGCGTGCACACAGCGAGCAGCTCGGCTGATGGATCGCTCCGCTCTAACCGATTCTGGGCGGCGCCAGAGGCTCCGATTACTTCTATGTGACGGTCTCGTGCAGCTGCAAAGTTCTGAGCGGACAAATGATGTATTTTCTTTGCTGCTCGTAACGCTACGTCACTTTAACGAGTTGACACAGCTACCTGACAAGCGCTGATTAGAGCATTAATCAAAATTAACAGGGAAAATCTCATAATAATACTTTCAAGCTTCCCATCGACCCGGCTATCAATGCAACCCTTCAAGCATCATTCTAGAGACGTTTATTAGTGTAGCTGTAGAGACCTGGGAAGCTTTGAGCTGTCTGTGATTTTGGTGACAATGCTCTCATCACATATTGGGTAAGGTGACTAATGGGCCAAACTCCCAAAACGTTGGTGCAGGTTGGTGTTCAGCACAGCAGCCCTGATGAAGACCTAGTTGGGACGTGTTGGCTCTGAAGACCAAATAAAATACTGATCTAATTCAAGAAGGTTAAGCTTTCTCCTATCAACACAGATGTTTATTTTGTTGTTTAGTTACATTTACATTACATTTCTGCTCTTTATAGTAAGATTTTTGATATTTAGAAACTTTTCATTTCATTATTTATGAAAGCATCTTTGCTTTACGGATTTTTTTACATGTGCCTCAGACTTCTGCACAGTCCTGTTTATCCTGTAGTGTCCCTGTGCCCTGTGTGCTAGTATATGCTTATGTCAGTATGAGTTGTCAGCATGTGCAGCCTGCACCGATATCACCAAGAAATATTCCTGTACAATCTGATACTCCTTCTATATGGTGAGATGAGTTGCAGTGTAACATGAGAGAGTGGTTCTCTGAGACCTGTCTGGGATCAGTTCAAAGGCCTGAGCAACATGCTGAGACAGCAGGGCGCCATCAGAGAAACACACCGAGATGCTGCGGGTCCTGCACTCTGTCTGGCTGAACGCTCAACATCATAGGGAAAGGTGAGGCCCACCACGATGAGCACACACACACACACACACACACACAGAACAGCTCGTTTGCTCACACAACATACAAAGTCACGGCACACTTGATTTTTAGGGTTATTTCTCAGAGGCGGAGCCGTTCTGGAGGCAGAATTAATCTCATTGGTTGAGTTAAACCTGAGTGGGCGGAGCCAAAGAACAAGAGTTTTTCTGGCTAAGTAAAGTTAGACTGAAGTCCAGTGAAAAAGGTAAGAGAGGAGCTAGCTAATATTATGAAGCCTAGCACTCTTCTCTTGTTACTGACTGGAAAAAATGTATCTAGTCATACTAAGTTATCTAGGTTAGCTAGTTAGCCTAACTTACCTTCGAAGTCCAAACTAGTCATCAACTAGTTTTTAGCCAGTGTGTATTTTATTTTAAATTTGAGACTTTGAATTGAAAATGAATGTTGAATTTGTACCTTGACATATTTTACTACTTTCTTTATTGAGATAGTTGCATAGGGGAAGCTCTGAACTGATCCTGGGTCAGGAAGGGGAACATGTTGCTCCCAAGCCGGGGTCTTAAATGCTACATTATCTCTGTGTCTATTCACAGACAGACAGACAGACAGGAGATAAAGAGGTGGGTGACAGATGAGTATTGTATATTTGAGTATTGAGTATTTGAGTGATCTTTGAGTGATGAGTATTGTATATATATTGTATATCACGACACAACCTGAACTGAAAGAGAGAGAGAGGAGTGAGATGGCAGCAGCAACATTTTGAGGTTCAAAGCTGTTCTCTATTAAAACGTTGGTTGATACGTTCATTTGGTCATTCAGCAGATAAATATTGGACTCTGCTAAATGCCTCCCAGTTTTATTCTAGTTAATAATGCATCATATTTACACGTTTAACAAGCAATTACTCCAAATTCACCCACATGTAGACGCAGGAGATGGAGTTCACAGACTGCATCATCCACTGCTGTATCTCACTTCTAATCCCAATGGAGACAACTTGACTTCTTCTGGGACTGTCCCGTAACCAGCCGGTCACTGTCCCGTAACCAGCCCCGTAACCAGCCGGTCACTGTCCCGTAACCAGCCCCGTAACCAGCCAGTCACTGTCCCGTAACCAGCGGGTCACTGTCCCATAACCAGCCGGTCACTGTCCCGTAACCAGCCCCGTAACCAGCCGGTCACTGTCCCGTAACCAGCCCCGTAACCAGCCGGTCACTGTCCCGTAACCAGCCAGTCACTGTCCCATAACCAGCCGGTCACTGTCCCGTAACCAGCCCCGTAACCAGCTGGTCACTGTCCCGTAACCAGCGGGTCACTGTCCCGTAACCAGCCGGTCACTGTCCCATAACCAGCGGGTCAGTGTCCCACAAAAGGGTTCCACCAATACAAGGCTGATATTTTTGTACTGAAGCTGCCAAGGCCCAATTCCAATTCACCACTTGGCCTGGTAATGAAGCATGTCCTTGTTCTTTGATGACTTGTTTGATCGATTGATAGCATGAAACATAGAAGTTGTGAACGAATCGCGAGCGTCCATGCTTTTCTATCTCCATCAGATAAATGGCAAAAATCATTGTGATAATACCATTATTGCCATAGTAATGTCCGCCAACAAACTCGTCGCGTCTGTTTACCTAAATGCCATCGATGACGTATCAGGGTCTTGAAGGGTTGTCCCATTTCATAGGAGAAGATTTCAACCACTACCCCTTGTGACTCTGTTCCGAGGGGCAAGTCGAAAACGAGTTGTAGGGGTAAAAATAAGAAATGGGATTGGGCCCAAGTGTTCAGTGTTTCCAGCAGGCTCTTCCAACACTGAATAACTGTCATTTTTTGGCAGGACAAATTTACAGATGTTGAATTTTGGCACAAAATATCGTCTGTCAGCCGAAAGTACGTAAACACGTTTTGGTCTGTTAAATAAAAACGAATTCCTAATTACACAATTAGTGCTGTAAAATAAAGAGGACTCAACGATCATCCAACCAGACGGCTGAAGAGCTTTTCACTACATTTACACCGTTTCTCTCTGATCTCTTTGTCTCATTCACTCTATCGGCTGTCAGGTTAAAACCTCGTATCTGCAAAACCTTTTCAAGAAGACAGCCCTGTGTTGTTGAAAGTTTTATCACAGGTTTCCAAAGGGTTTTATGAGCCTCGGGGTCATGAAACCGGCTCACACCATAAAGCCTCAAGCCTTCAGTGAGAGTAAAATCATGAGAACCACCAATCTTGGAGTTGCAGGGTTTTTCTGGCGACAGCAGCGGTGAGTTCATGCCCACTCCAGGCCTGTCTGATTAACAGATGGGTTTGAAGTGAAGATGTACTTGAAGTGGACGAGTAGTCCTGTAATGAAAGACGGAGAACAAAGAGGCTGAAAGGGACGAGGGAATAGAGAACAGGTGGAGAGAGAGAGAGAGAGAGAGAGGAGGTGTAGGGCTTATCGAGGGCTGTCAGGGACGTAACACACCTTCTGTTGGCAGCAGTGGAGCTACTCAACACACATGAATAGACTGGGAACTGATCATTTCATCATTCTGTGGTTTGATAATGTCAGCTTGGTAGCTCGCTAAACACCGTAGAGGAGACTGGGGGCAGTTGTCAACGTCTAAAATTGCACCAATCAGCAGCAGGATAGAGCAGTGATGCTCTGCACATGCTCCTTGATGTTCCCTCTCGTCCTGCCGAAATAAATTTCATACCCTGCTGGACATACTGACACACTGACAGAGAGAGAGAGAGAGCGACAAAGTGAGTGAGCGAGTGAGCAAGAGAGCACATGAACCCGGAGCCAGACAGAGCTCTAATGAGACCTTCCTCACATCCAGACACCCCTGGTACCCCGGCTTCACCACGCTGTCACTTCACATTCACACCAGACCAGACCACAGCAGCCGCTCTCACATCACAGCCTCCTACAGCTCAGGGGAGACGACTGACGCTTCTTCATTTTACAATGGGCCTTGAAAGGCTCTCATGAGCCCAAGGTACATGAGACTGTGTGACCCTCCTATACTTCAAGTACAGAGCAGTGATTGAATGGACTACATTACCCACGTACCAGATGACGCAGGACCGTATGCAACATGTACTTATTCTTACATGTATCATAAGAGCACTATGACTTCTATTCTATTGATTACTAGTAAGGAAGTAAAGCTTTATTTATATAGCACCTTTTTAAACAAAGGTCACAAAGTGCTTCATAAAAATAGATAGATAGATAGATAGATAGATAGTTATTTCGGACATATTAACAGACAAAATATATATACAAGTAAGAAAGAAACATAACAAATAACCAATAAAGTTTACAGTAAACTTACATCATGCACAAATACAAAAAATAAAAGAGACAGTGTAAAAACAAACAAACATAAAATACTATAGTTTGCTTGTAATGTCGATCTGGGAAGTTACGTTTGTTCAAACCTGATCTATAATCTTTAAAAGGAAAGAATTAGACATGACAGACACATAGTGATGTTAGTTAGTTGCATTGGATAAGAGCGTCAGCTAAATGCCTAAAATGTAAAATGATAATACTAATTTGCACTTTCAAAATGATTTATTAGCAGACCCAACACCTCATCTTCATCTTCACTGTGTGGACAAAGTTCTCAAATAGGCTGAAGGAGGAAGCTGAAGAAGCTGAAACACAAGTGCAAAGACAGAGACCCGTCATGTCAGACTAAATCTGAAAGGGGACTGCAACAGAGGAGTGTGTCCCTTACCCGCTAACGGAAGTGCTCATCGATTATGGATAGAAATCTTTTCTCCAAGTGAGACATCGACCTTACTCCCACGGTGGCCATTTTGAACTTGCGCGTGGGAAGGTTTACTGAAGATAGTGGTGCTATTTAGTGCCACCATTACACAAAGAACGTTAATGTGCCCACATGGATCTTTGGAGGCTCCTAACTAGTGCTTCCGCTGTTCCCATGAAAATAGTTTGGGATTTCCTGCTGAGTCAGCGATGATAAAGCTAACGCTGAGATCACTGTCTTGGTGGGTGTTCTTCTTTTGACCGAATTAGGTTCACGTTAGCACAGACAAGACGGTCGGTGGAGAAATTGGTCTCTCTCCTGATCGTCGGTCTAGAAAGAAGCCCTTGCTCTTTGATTCTGATTGGAAACCAGCAGTGTTTGTACCATTAGTTTGTTCTGTGGGTCAAAGGCAAGATAATGGAACCATGTAGCCACCTGCTGCTTCCCATCACTTCCCCTCCCTCATGTGGGCTGGAAAGGCAGTGTCCAGCTTGCGATGGTGGATGGATGGATTTCTGGCTCCAACTGTCACTTAGGAACAATACTATCAGGACATTTCTGATCTGGGTACTTATTCCTCAAAGGGAAGTGGATCAACAAGCAGCCAAACTTGACTTCCAAACCAGTCAAATTATTATCAACAACTTTCCATGACCTTTCCAAAACTATATGCACATGTTCCATCTTCCACAACTTTACCCGGCCTGGAAACCTTTTGAAAACTACTAACAAAACTACCCGGCACCAAGGAAGCAACCTAACAAAACTACCCTATACCAATGAAACAACCTAACAAAACTACCCTACACCAAGGAAACAACCTAACAAAGTGACCCGACACCAAGGAAACACCTAACAAAACTACCCGACACCAAGGAAACAACCTAACAAAACTACCCTATACCAAGGAAACAACCTAACAAAACTACCCTACACAAGGAAGCAACCTAACAAAGCGACACAACACCAAGGAAACAACCTAACAAAACTACCCTATACCAATGAAACACCTAACAAAACTACCCTACACCAGGAAACAACCTAACAAAACTACCCTACACCAAGGAAACAACCTAACAAAACTATCCTATACCAAGGAAACAACCTAACAAAACGACCCTACACCAAGGAAACAACCTAACAAAACGACCCTACACCAAGGAAACAACCTAACAAAAACTACCCTACACCAAGGAAAACTACACCTACACCAAGGCTAAAACCAAGGCCCGACAGACTAACACCCAGCACACCTCAGCAGATAAAATGACCCAAACTCGGGGAGTAAAGAGTGAGTCTCTCCCCAAGCTCAGACAACGTGTATCATGTACCTGACAGCATGATAGATAGAATTGATAGATAGATATTATTATTATTACAACATATATTGTTGAGGTCCCAAGCAAAATGAGAAAAATGAGTCAATAAAGAAACAAGACCTTAACCAGGATAAATAGAGACATCAGTATGGGTATGATGCCAATATAACTTACAAATGTTTTTAGAGAGTCACAAAGGTGAATGACGTTTTTTGCACAGCGCAATCACAACTTACATGGTTTTTTTCCGAGTCAACAAATGTAAAAAAAAATGTGTGCACAGCAAAAAAGATTAGTGCACATCTCACAAGTACAAATCCTGTCTTGTGAGTCTTGCATTTGTCAATATGCACGCTTGTGTGGATCTCAAGTTGTGGAGACACAAAACTTTGCTGTGATTGCTGTGCACAAAACTTAAACTCTAAAAACATTTGTAAGTTATATTGGCATCATATTCACTCCATACATGTGAGGCTTTCTTTAATTCTTTAACCAGACAAACAGAAGTTCAAGTTCAAGTTCAAGAAGTTTATTTGTCACATACACACACGGGGTGTGCAGTGAAATATAAAAAGTGGCAATGCTCAACAGAAATGTGCAAAGGGCAAAATAACAGGTTCACACTATTTACAATAAAAAACAACAACACAATATTTACAGTAATATTGTGGGTTTTTTTTTTATTGTAAATAGAATCGGCACATCAAGTGATTGACAAGTCAGTCACCCACAGCATCTATTCCCACCATGTTTTCAGTCCTACAGATGGAGTGGGGATGCTCTTTAATCCAACAATGTACACAAGAGCGGTTTAATAAGGCCATGCTAATGTAATCAGCTGTTTAACCGACGCCCCGTGTCACTTTTTTTTTTTTTTTTTTTTAAAGTTAATTAAAAACAGTTAATTAAATTTGCATGGCCTAAAGACCCAATAAAATCCCTATCAGAGTGTTGATGATGAATCATGAAGAATCAAAGATAGAATAATATCTCCCCAGCTGCAGGCAAAAAGAGTTGTATAACCCAATTATGGGGTCTAAAGAAATCCTCCATAATAATGGCATTTACACCGACAATTTCGCCGGCGAGCTTAAGTCCTGCTTGCAATCAGATTCCTTTTATGGCAAACAAAGGCTGGATGTGTACCCAGCAAGCGGACCTTCATGAAAGAAGATATCTTCCTTTTTCTTTTTTATTACAACTCAATTAAACTAAACAAGAATTGTAATACTGCACATGATTAACTTTTTAATCACTCCAGTACCGTGAAATGCTTTGTTAGACAGCAAATTAAAATGACTCACAGCTCGAGGAATACTAGAGAGGAATACTGTAGGTCTGCCTACATAAATAAACTTTGCTCCAATTCCATTTTCCATTCCTGAGCTCTGCCATGTGCTGGAAATGAAATAGAAGTGTCAAGTAATGTTGTTTTACATGTATATTACAATAAGTCTAATTACATGAAATATAAAATAATTTACTACACAAGTAGCTATTATAGAGTCCCACTTTATACTGGTGCTCTGTGGCTCCACCCCCAAGAGGAAGCGTCAGGTTTTGCTCTCTTTTTGGCCAGTGGCAGTTCGAGGAAATGTACTGGTAACTAGTCACAATATACCACTTTGGTTCTAATGTGTAACATTCAAGGAGGAAGTGCCTGCAGTGGGATGTATGGTCTTTTACACAGCCTCCTACTGTACATCAAATAAGAGATCTAAAGACAAACTCCATGAGCGTTTTGTCTCCATGTTTATTAATAGCTGTTGTAACGAGTGTTTCTGCTCTTAATCGTGAAATGCAATTACCCGCGACCTACTTCACCAGGGAGAAATCCTCTCCTTTAATTGCCTCTTTTCCTGGAGAAGAGCAAGTGGGGTATCTTTTGTATAATTACACCAGTCAAGCTGGAGAAAAAAAATAACTGGTAAAATGTTAATAAAGAGCGTTCAGGAACACTTATCAAGACGTTAATGAATAATTACAAACTTTGATATGAGAAAATATGAGGACGGATGCCATTTCAGTCAAATTGCACTTAATAAGAGAAACTGTATGGGACCCCTCCACCCCATCCCTCCCACCCCCACCCCCACCCCACCCCCTCCAACCTTCAGTCAGCATGTAGGGGCAAATGAAAATGAAAAGCAGTCCTGTGGCAAACTCGGTAACGATCAGTAATTTATGAACGTCCAAACTGAGTTATTCTACAATAATCAGACTCACTATGCTACCATATGGGTGCATTAAAACTAGTTTCATCCTCTGTCTATCTACCTGTCTATCTACCTGTCTACCCATCTGTCTCCACTATCTAAACCAGGTCTCCTCCATAACAGACATTTTATTGTCTCAAAAGGACTTACCTGGTTAAATAGTAAATGGATCTTTATAGGACTGCAAGTTGTTTAGCATCAAAAGTATTATGATGATGATCAAGTCCCAAACTGTGTTGTGCTCGTACTGTGGTACTGTGTCTTGTACTGTGGTACTGTGGTCCTGTGGTACTGTGTTGTACTGTGGTACTGGGTACTTGGTACTGGTCTGTCCTGTGGTACTGTGGTCCTGTGGTACTGTGTCTTGTACTGTGGTCCTGTGGTCCTGTGGTACTGTGTCTTGTACTGTGGTCCTGTGGTACTGTGGTCCTGTGTCTTGTACTGTGGTACTGTGGTCCTGTGGTACTGTGTCTTGTACTGTGTTCCTGTGGTACTGTGTCTTGTACTGTGGTACTGTGGTCCTGTGGTACTGTGTCTTGTTCTGTCTGCTTGATGCTTTGTTTTCCAAAACAATCGAGCCGTTGCTTTTACAGCACAGCGATTGATCTTGTCTTTAAATGTCATGTTTAAATGTCAGCAGATGAAGGGAGCATGACATTAAAATATCAGTAGCCCAGCTTCAGCCTGGAAAAGGTTAAATAAAAGAGAATTCAGTCGGCCAGTTTTCTCTCAACCTGCTAAAAAGAAAAACAGGCAGTCTAAGAGAACATTAGTATTCCAGGTCTGGGAATTTGTTTTCCAAATCTGCTGAGCTGACAAAAGGGGAAATTCCTAAATGTCACTTTTTAGCCACCTTGGACTTTCCAGGTGACGTTCGAACCAGTCAGCAAGTCAGCCTTCAAGCTAACCAGCCAGCAATCCATTCACCAGGCAGCCAGTCAGCCAGACAGCTAGCTAACTAGCTAACCAACCAGGGGAACCATTCTCCTCTTTACCTCTGTCCATCTCTCTCTCTCTCTCTCTCTCTCTCTCTCTCTCTCTCACTCACACACACTCTCTCTCTTTAACATACAGTACACCCTCTCTCGCCCCCAGCCTCTCTCTCTCTCTCTCTCTCTCTCTCTCTCTCTCTCTCTCTCTCTCTCTCTGTTGTGACTCCATACTGTTTCCCATCAGCATTCGCAGAAGGAGACCTTCACCAGATCTGCACCGGTGTCACAACCTTCCTCAGGCGGTCTTGTCTACACACACACACACACACACACACACACACACACACTGAGAGCCTGTCAGTCAAATGAATGATCTTCCTATTTCTCTCTCTCTCTCTCTCTCTCTCTCTCTCTCTCTCTCTCTCTCTGCTTTTGGACCCTCCCGTCTTCCTCGGTCATTCTATTCATTAACGTGTCCTTCTTTCTCCTCCCTCTCTACCTCCCAACTCTTCATCGCCCTCTCTCTCTCTCTCTCTCTCTCTCTCTCTCTCTCTCTCTTAGCTTCTCCTCTGCTGACTGGGGCTGCACATTCACACACCAATTATAATTACCTGTCCAGATATATGGCAATCAACACACACACACACACACACACCTACACATACACATACACACACACACACACACACACACATTTGTATGCTCACCAGATGGCATACTGTTCTACTTCCCCCTGTTTCTGTTCACTAATAGCTTTGAGGGGGAAATGCAGTTCAATTACAAACGAGAAAAATAGAAACTGCACATTTTGCTCTATTCTGTTCATTAGATTGTGAGTCGTTACAGCGGTAGCCATAGCAGAAAAGAAAATCAATCGTTTCTCTCTTTCCAGCTGTTGGAAGTTACAAGGAAGGGTCTGGTGCAGTTGGTCAGGCAGTAGAGCGACATTGGTGTTTTAAAGAGGCAATAAAGAGGCAATCGAGAGATACAAGACAGATCCACTAGATCTATAGTTGCGCCCTTGCTTGTCATGAAATGTGATTGGTCAAAATGTGATCAATCGATTGGCTCGTTAAGTTAACTTAGTGTGAACGCAACAAGCAACACTGAGTCAAAATGGACAGTTAAAACAATCAGCTTATTCTCAGATCTCAGATCAGTCAAACGTTCTGGATCTACTGAAACTGTTCGGGCCTGGAAGGAGGAATATCCTGAGCCTGTCGCTGCGATGTTCCCATAGCCACAATAGTCCCATAATAGTCCCAAAATAGTCCTGATAGTCCCATAATAGTCACAAAATAGTCACAATAGTCCCATAATAGTAATCAGTTCTGGCAGGTGGTGATTCCCCTCGAAACTGCAAAAATATAAACAAAAAAAAAACAGCAATGCATGAAAAAAACCAAATATATCTAGAAATGGATCAACCTCTTGGTGGCTTCGTCAGGATCTCTAGACCCCGGCCTCTCATGGTCTTCAGATTCATTCAGCTACTTGAACCAATGAACATCCCCGGAGAACCTTCACCTCCTTTTCCTTCACATTTAGCCAGGGCTCTCCCTCTCTCCTCCCCGACTTCAAACTTCTCTCTCCCCTTTGTTCTCCAGGGCTTTCCTTCCTCAACCCTGTATTCACCTGGGAACCTCCAGTCTGACTCATCTAGTCCTGGAGAGCCGGCCAGTGTTATCAATACAGTTCAACTTGGCAGATAAATGAAAGAAACTCAACCTAGCACGGGTTTGACGAGTTAAACCGATAGCATCAACATGTCACAGTCTGAAGGGGAGAGAAAGTAAAAGGCGTATAAATGCTTAAATGTTATAAATATTTCGGAGCAGCAGCATCTCGTTTCCAGCGTGGGTCGGTCGAGGCGTGATGCTGCCGCCGTGGGGGGGCTCACTCAGCCAGACTCCTGGCGAGGAGAAACCCCACGTGGCCCGGCTGGGAGTAACTGATAAGGTTGATGATGCAACATGAGGGGCGTTACGCCACGTCTCATTTAAGACGTAATCTGATTAGTCTCGTTGAGCAACGTTAATAAGATCCCACAACTTCAAGTTGCTCCTGACCTTGAGTGACTGCATATATTTTAATGTTGCTGCATTGAGCGTTGGCGTGTAGCCGGTGTCGCAATAATTTGCTGGTAAATTGATACAAGGTACAATCATGTTGTTTGGTTTGCATCACACACACACAGAGCCATAGCCTTAGTGTATGAGTGCTGTTATGATGCTGTATATGGACTGGAGTGTTGTTGTTACCATGATGTTGCTGCTGTTAGCCTGTTAGCCTGTTAGCCTGTATGGGATAAAGTGACTCATGATGTCTAATGGTCCTATATGGGATAAAGTTAAGCAACTTATCAACCACAACTGAATCTGATCATGGTTTGTTCCACTGTATTTCAGAGAAAGGCAATTGTATGATGTGTGTGTGTTTGTTTGTTCAAATAGGCAAACATAATATACTATGAGATATATATATACATATATATATATATATATATATATACATATATATTTGTAGACTAGAATGTAATAGCACGCTACTGATGGGTATGAACTGATAAAATGGCAGTACTTTGTGACGTGTTTGGTGGTGTGAGTTGTTTTTAAGATGGAAAATGGGAATTGATGGAAAGTCTATTGATTCACTGTAATCCATGAATGTATTGTGGAACAGTGCGGGGTGTGTGGAGGGTCGCAACATAACATGACACCACAAACACCAAGAGAGAGCAACGGTCAGTCTGTTTACAGTGAAGACAAAGATAGACCGGCAGAATGATCTCTGACTAGAGGTCAAGGCAAAGTTCTTCAGACTCAACAACACTAAAACACGGTGCTTCATCTGTCTTCACAACAAAAGGTTCCTCTTGTCTTGCATGTATCAAACTACATTATAACTGTGGGTCATTTGAGTGTCTTGATGTCCAGGGCTGAAGTCACTAAATAATGTCACCGTACCAAACAGCAGGTCAGCTCGGCTAGCTGCACATTTCACCGGGAGGTGGATTAGAGCCAAATGAATCAATCAGGAGATAATACCTTACTGGCCAGTCTTAACCCCCTAAACACACACACACATACACACACACACACACACACACACACACACACACACACACACACACACACACACTCTATATAGCCAGATAACTCTGGAGTGGAGAGATTGATTCATGAGGCGAGTGGCAAGTTCAAACCAAGGACACCTCAATAGCTGCTTAGAGCCAGTATAGCTGAACACACACACACACACACACACACACACACACACCTGTCCAGATATACTGTCTGCCACCAGTACATACACATGACAATCTTTTACCCCAAAGCCATGTGTGTATATAGACAGAATGAAAGATGTCTTATTTGTCCTGCTTGGGGGATTCATATCAAACTGACCAACATCCACAAAAGGCTGTTGTATGGTTCAAATCCCCATAATCCTGCTGGCTCGTCACTGACACGCCCCCTACCACGCCCCCTACCACGCCCCCTACCTCGCCTCTCCTCCCCCTCCTGGATCCCCCAGGTCCGTTATCTGTCCCCTGAGTTAAAACCAAACAGGGTGAAGCAGCGTTCAGGTATTATTCTACACATAGTTGGAACGAAGTCAGACCAGCCTCAACCCTGACTGTTTAAACAATAGGATGGATGCGCAGTGCTACTGGGTTACTGGGCCACTAGTGTTGAACGATGGAGAGTCTGGGCTCCACCAGGTCTGATTTCAGATCTGATCTTCATGTTATGAAATATGTGTTTCATGAATTTGGGTTTCGGTGGATAATGTTACTAACTTTAATGCTATTTTAAAGCTCTGCATCCTTTTATTTTATTTTCATGTTTTTTTTCTGCATCTTTTTTTATATTTCTTCTTGTTTTTAATTATCTTTTTCTGACATAAAACACTTTGGATTGCCTTGTTGGATGAAATGAAATGAGCTATACTCTCTCTCTCTCTCTCTCTCTCTCTCTCTCTCTCTCTCTCTCTCTCTCTCTCTCTCTCTCTCTCTCTCTCTCTCTCTCCTTGGATCTGGGATTCAGAGGAAGGAGTGTGGAGGTCAAACTCTGGCAGGGAATCAAATTTATGACTCTCCACCTTCATGGTGGAGGAGAGCAAACTGCCAGTGGCTTTCGATGCCTATAGGGGCTCAGCGCTGTCATCCATTAGCACTGAGGGTGTCGATCGTCATGTGACACGGGAAGTGACGGGAAGGGTCGGACGATGAAGCGGCGCTGGTAGTGAAATGTTCACTCAAGTGTCGTGTTTGAATGTTTCACCTGCATCTGGAGTGTCTCTGGTATCTCCAGTGGCTGTGTGACCGGTGCATCTGTCTGGCTGTCCATCAGCTGGGTCTGGTCCATCATCTTACTGCTCCTATATGATGTACTCACATGCACTGCACATACAGTGAAGTCATCCAGTGAATCCACGTCTGTTGTCTGTCGTCCATGTGCTGTTTCTCATGGGCAAGAAAAGGAAAAACAAAGAGAGACAAGGAGATGGAAAGAAAGAGTGTGAGAGGATGGAGAGAGAGAAATAAAGAGGGAGAGAGAGACAGGCATAGCAAGAGACAGAAAGAGAGAAGGACACGGGGAGTCAAACTAACTTTTGAATGAAGAGAAATACTATTGGTAGTCGTTGCAAACCAAGAAAAACAAACAATGAATGTAGAAAGACTCTTTCCAAGGACTGGATCCCGTTTGGGACGCCATGCTCATTGTTGCCACAGGCAACGCTGGCTCAGGTGGAAGTCAGCATCCGCCCCGGGCGGTAATATCACATTTACCTGACTGTCAGTGAAGAGGCCGGTCTCCCCAGGGTCCTAAAGGTCACGGCTGCATCCTCTCTGCCGCCCAAAACAACCGCCGCAATTATGGCTTCTCATCGACAGTCCACCCTCTGAAGGAACGAGTCATCGATTTTCTAATTATGTTCTCTTGGGGGGGGGGGGGGAGAGACAGAGAGAGAGAGAGAGAGAGAGAGAGCATTGGCTTCACCGGAAGACATGGCAAGATCTCATGGCTGGATCCCAAAGCTCCAAACATCACCTCCTTTCCTCCACTGCCTCCTCCTTTCCTCCACTTTCCTCCTTCCTCCTTTCCTCTGTGTTGCTTGCTGCTTGACGTCTCCTTCGGTGGAGGATCCACAAGTGTCTCCTACCCAGGAAGTCTTTTCAGTTTTTTGGTGGGTGACCTCACTGTAACCACGCCCAGAATATGACATCATTGACAAAACTTGAAAAAACACAACTCATATATAGAGCAGTTATCATGTCTCATCATTTCATACAGTCTGACCTATCAGGCTTTGTGTAACTTCCTGTGGCTGGCAGGACGGCAGGCAGGTAGTTTCAGCTGTACCACTCCTTTCTCCCGCCTGGACTACTGCAACTCCCTCCTTGCTGGTGCCCCGGCGTTTGCCATCAGACCTCTGGAGCTTGTTCAGAAAGCTGCAGCTCGTCTGGTGTTCAACCGCCCCAAGTTCTCCCATACAACTACCCTTCTCCGTTCTCTCCACTGGCTCCCTGTAGCAGCTCATCCAGTTCAAGACCCTGGTGCTGCCTATAGGGCAGTGAAAGGAACAGCTCCTTCTTACCTCCAGGCTATGGTCAAGCCTTACACCCCCGCCCGACCACTTCGCTCTGCTGCCTCGAGGCGACTGGTTGCCCCGTCGCTCAGAGGGCCCTGCGGCCGATCTACACGGTCACGGCTCTTCTCTGTCCTGGCCCCGCAGTGGTGGAATGAACTCCCCACTGATGTCAGGACAGCAGAGTCGCTGCCCATCTTTCGCCGCAGGCTGAAAACCCACCTCTTCAGGAAACACTACCCTGACTCTTCCTCTTAGCCTTGCCTATTTGTCGTCAATTATGTGTCTGAGCTCTTGTTTATTTGATTCTCTTATTTGTCTCATTTGTTTAAGATAAAGTAGGTTGCTAACTTATTGCACTCTTACCTTAACACTAGTTATGCTCTTAGTTGCTTGTTTAGGAAGGAAATGCACTTACGATTTCTGGTGACTAGTAGTTTTCTTGCCTACCTATGTTGAATGCACTTATTGTAAGTCGCTTTGGATAAAAGCGTCTGCTAAATGACTGTAATGTAATGTAATGTAATGGTAGTATGGTAGTATGGTATCATGGTAGTATGGTATCATGGTAGTATGGTAGTATAGTATTATGGTAGTATGGTATTATGGTATCATGGTAGTATGGTATTATGGTAGTATGGTATCATGGTAGTATGGTATCATGGTAGCATGGTAGTATGGTATCATGGTAGTATGGTAGTATAGTATCATGGTAGTATGGTATCATGGTATCATGGTATTATGGTGTTATGGGCTTGGGCCACTTCATCAACAGCAGATGTCCATTTGTGATGATGAAGTGGTGAATAAACTGTCTCAGATGGCCTCCACTTTCCCTCGCTTCCCTCCTTTCCTCCACTCCCTTCCTCCCCTCATCTCCCCCAGTTGCTTCCTGGTAGGAGAGGAGTGCTAGTGAGGGAGGAGAGGAAAGGAGGAGCGAAGGAGCTTTGGGATGCACCCCATGCATTTAGAAGAGAGGCAGTTTTTAAAGACTGACGGGAGAGGACAAGATCTAACCTTGGTGAGTCTCTCTCTCTGGACGGAGCCTCGCTGCTGCTCAGGAGGCAGTTTGGGTTTCACTCTTAGATCTGTTACTTCCTGTTGGTGGAGACGGTTTCCCCCCCGTGTCCATACCCGCAAATAGGGCAAATCTACAGGGTGTCGATAAGGGAGGGTGAGCTCTTCTCTGCTGCAGTCCCAGGGTGTGTTTTACATAACACTCTTGCCCAGAGCAGCTTTGAGTTCTAGTAAAATTAAATGGGACCCACTAGAAACCCTTGGAGGATCCCTGGGGATCCCAGGACCCTGTAGAGAGTCCTGGACTCATTTAATCTTGAGTCTTAAAATAGTGGAGAATAAATCAGCCAATCACTTCAGTTAATATTGAAATATAATGTTACTTGTTTCAAAGTTTTCTAGAAACATGTTTATCTAGATGATGATCACCTTATAAAATATCATTCCCTTGTTTTACAAAAAACTAACAGCTTTGCTTTCCAGTGGCCTTGTTCCAATGTATTGATCTGTAGATGAACATATGGGAAAGTATTGTAACTACTAATACTAATACTGATACTAATATTGTAACTACTCCATAATACTGTGTAAATACAGAATGAAAGTCTCCCTGACTCACCCTGGTACGTTATGTGGTCCAGGTTTTTGCCGTGGTATACATTTTTAGATATCAAACTTTCGATTGGTATCAAAATTCAGCACTAGTTTTCCATCCTTCAATAACCGGGTTAGTACTAGAATAAAAGCATTCGTGAGTTATCTTGTTAAGAGGGGCGTTTGTTTTGCAGTCTGCTGTCTGGTGGCGGGAGGGAGGATGAACGGCCTCCAGAGCTCCAGAAAAGTTACAGCTGAATGTACATGAGCTCATCTGAAAGTCAGGGTCGCGGTCAGGGGGATGGCCTGGAGGCGGTCGGGGGACGGTCGGGGGACGGTCGGGGGATGGCTGGGGGGTGGAGTGGTCGGGGGACCTAATGTTTCCTCATTTAGTCTGATTTATCTTACAAAACAGGATCTTTTCAGGCTTTCTGAAACAATGAAACAGCATTTTGACCACATGCCCTCTGCATGCTTGTTTATTTTGTATATAAATAAAATGAAAGGAGTGAAACAACCAGACACCAGTCAGAAACAGAGACTACATCCTAATAGGGCACATAACCAGTCTGAAGGGCATTCCCACTCTATACAGGCTATTCAAACTAAACCAACAGTAACACGTTTCCTTTGTGGACCAGCTCCTGGTCCTGTGGCCCAGAATGACTTTCAGATAGGAAAACATTCACACAACGTCTCTCCACTAGCAGCAACCTTATACATTATGTGCTCAGTAACAACAAACGTCTAACATTTGACTTTAACAACAAACTGGAAGCAAAATGGGAGCATGACAGCTCCAATGCTTCTCCGCTAATATTGCATCCTCCGGGGTATTCCCACTCTTTCATCACGCCTCATGGTAGCAACTCTCACGCTACGCTCCGCTCTAATCAGCCATAGCTAAATCGAGATTAAGCACTCTTCCTGTTTAAGTCAGCAGGTTTTGCCATAGGGCTCTATTTCCAACACAAAAAAAGGCAACATGGTTTGAGGGGAGGAAAAATAAATAACAGAAACATTGGGTAAGGGAAATTGCAACTGACTCCTGCCATATTGTATAAAGTGGAAAGAAATTTGTTAAGGGGGTTTTGAATTAAAATGGTTATTCAATCAAAATGATATAAAAGCCCTTGACAGCGTGTAATTGCAATCAGTTAAATTGCTTTATCTAAATGGAGAGCCATGGGGAGCCACTGTTTGATGAGAGAGAGAGAGAGAGAGAGAGAGAGAGAGAGAGAGAGAGCACAAGAAAGTGTAAGAGAAAATAAGAGAGAGAGCACAAGAAAGTGTAAGAGAAAATAAGAGAGAGAGATACTGTAGATACTGTATCTCTAACAGTCAGTTAACAGTCGGTTATGTGGATGTTGGTTGTAGTTGGAGTCAGATTGCTAATGACTAGATGTCAGAGAGATTTTAAAAAGTGTCAAGAAAAATGAATCCTAGTCAGTTTTCATCGCTGGCTACTGCTGTTACATGAAGTAAAGAACTGTATTAACACTGGCTTGAAATGGAAGATCTTCAATTAATTCAAGTCCATTTGAAAGACACACTTTTGGATAGATAGATCTCAAACACAACGATGACACTCAGATTATATGAAATGAGGTTTGAAGGAAGTCATGGACATAATTGCCAGGATGAGAAATTCAGCAGCAGGTCATGATGACATCACTTCCTTCTGGTCTCAAGCCAAGTACTCCATGTACTCTCAAAATCATTGGAAACTGGAGTCATTGCAGATATTCTTATTACATTTTCATTACAAAGTTGCTAAAATAGCTAATAAATCGGGGGACCGAAGATCTTTAACAACTACATCTGTCTTCCCATGCTTTTCAAAGTAGAAAAGTGTGACTGTTTGATGTCGTCAATAACTAACAGTACTAAAAAAATCTAATTATCACGCTTCAGCTTCATGGACTAGCCTACACCTGGCGCCGCGATTTCATGCTTGATAGACACAGTTTATACTTAAATAGACATTAGATGCAGCAGCAATAATCTGTGGTGTCCCACAGGGCTCAGTTCTTGGGCCTTTGTTGTTTCTGGTCTACATTAATGAGCAAGCGGCTGCATCCTTGTTAATGCTTTCTGTTCTGTTGTCTGATGACACCAACTTGATCTTGGCACATAAAAACTTCTATTCACTTATTACAGTTTTTCTCAGTCACTTTGGTCGCTTTCTCAGATCAGAATTGAAATTCTCAAAACTACTTGTTCAACCGCCACATCATCTAGTCACTTGTGCACATCATAAAAGCAACTTCTCATTCTGTTGAACAAATTGCAAATGCTTTGGCACATTCATGCAAATGGTTATGTCCAACTGTCTGCTGTTTGCTACATTATCAATAGTTTATGTCATGTTGATCAAAATGTATTATATTGGTTCTCTGTTGAATAGTCTCACCCCCCAGAACATCTAGGCACTAGTTCATTGAATAAGTCATTACATGCAAAATGGTTAAACCAGTTGTCATAATCTGTCAAGCATATTTTCTATACATTTCTATTAGACTTTTTTTGTAAATGCGTCCTGAATTGATGAATTGCTCTCAGGTGAATCTTGACTTTCACTAATCAAGGAAGGGGAATGTGTGAACCAATCAACCAATCAACCAATGATCAACTAAAATAGCTCAGAGGTGCATCTCATCAACCTTCAATTGGCAAGCATATATAGACAGAGCACAAAACAGAGTTACAATTTCTGACAATGGAAGAACAACAAGGACATGAACAGGCTCAACAGCCAGGAATAAGAAGAGGAGTATGGCTGCGTGGTGGAAGGGTAGGGAGGCAAAACAGAGGAAGAGGAAGAGGAAGAGGTAGAAGAGGCCAAGGACATAGGCACGTTCCCGATGAAATAAGGGCCACAATTGTGGACACAGGTATGTAATCCAACAATGTGCACTGTACTGTTATACTGTATACTTACTGTAATGCTTCATATTACAGTATTCCACTTCCATTTTACAGTATACAATAAATATACTTTATACAAATACATACTGTACAGTACATATACTGTAACACAAACACACATATACTTATATAGAGTGTGTATATATATATTGTGTGTGTGTGTGTGTGTGTGTGTGTGTAAATAAGTGATATTTTCTGAAATCTTACTCAATCTTGTGTTTTGCATTACTGTATTTTTCCCACATAGGACTGCAAGACTACCTCACAGTGGTGGCAGAGGGCCCCTTTTCACACCTCAACAGGAGGAGGCTATTTGCACCATGGTTGCACTAAGGGAGATACAGAGTGCCATTATAGAAGACAACAATGTCTTTGAAAACATCCAATCTGTTAGCATCTCAACTATCGACAGGGTGCTGAAAAGACACCAGATGAGCATGAAACAGCTGTACCATGTACCATTTGAAAGGAATGGTGACAGAGTGAAGGAGCTACGGTACCAGTATGTACAGGTAAAACTATGTGCATACAGTAACTGTACTTTACAGTAAACAGTACAACATTGTATAGTGATATACAGTACAGTAAGTGTGACCTGTACACATTTGCTATGGATGTAGAAAAGAACATGCAATATACATTTGATGTAACTGTATCTTGTCCAAAATGAAAATACATGTAATTCATGAAACTAATTTTGTATCTTCTGGGATATAGCGTATAATGGAACTGGAAGCAAGTGAACCACCTCACAACTTCATATACCTGGATGAGGCTGGCTTCAACCTGGCCAAAGGCAGAAGGCGTGGTCGAAATGTCATCGGCCACAGAGCTACTGTGGATGTGCCAGGCCAACGGGGAGGGAACATCACTATGTGTGCTGCTATTTCAGAGCATGGTGTGCTAACTCGTATTCCCATTATAGGGCCATACAACACAGCATCTCCTCACCTTCCTAGACACCCTCTACAGCATAGGTCACCAACAGGCGGACCGCGGTCCGAGTCCGGACCCAGAAGCCGTCCCATACGGACCCTGGACCTACAGCCAAAACAGAAGGTTATGATTTAAAACCTGACGGGGCGCTTCTATTTTAACCGGCGCAGCTTTTGTAGTCTTTACGGTAGTGGTTTAGCGGATGAGGAAACGCACAGACCAATTGCATGCGAGTTAAGCCATCCCACGTGATACTACTCAGCCAATCAAGTCTGTGCATTCCAGGTGGTAAACATTGCGACTATACAGTGCAGACAGATGAGAGAGTTAGAGGCAAGTTACACATGAAAAGACTGGTAGAAAGAAAAAGAAAGATAGCGATACAGGTAGAGAAAACAAAGGGAGATATACAGACGACTGAGCTGGAGAAAGTTGAGAAACAGAGGAGTGAGACGGAGAAAGGGAGAGATACAGAGGAGTGAGACGGAGAAAGGGAGAGAAAAATAAGGAACAAATGGCGCTCTCCAAAAAAAGAAAAGTGGACAGCGAAAATAGAGCATTTAATCCGGAATGGACAGACTCATTTCTGTTCATACTTCCCACTGGGAGCACTAAACCAGTGTGTCTCATATGTTCAGAAACCGTGGCACTTGTGCCAATGTGAAACGCCATTATGAGACAAAACATAAAGGTTTTGAACAAACATACCCACTCAAATCTGAAGTGAGATCACAGAAAATAAGTGGTCTCAGAGCCCAATATGACCAGTCCACCAGGATCCTGAGCCACACATTCACTGCCCAACAACGTGCTCATGAGTGTTCCCTCAGAGTTGCTTGGATTTTGGGTCAACACAAAAAGCCATTTACTGATGGAGGGGTTGTCAAAGAATGCATGAGTGCAGTAGCTGAAACACTACTTGAGGGAAAACAAAAACAAGAGCTTTGTGATCAAATAAAGCAAATACCCATGTCAGCATCATCTGCCACAAAGAAAAGGTGAAATATTAACTCAGGATGTGCTAACCCAGCTAGATGAAGCCATGCATAAGGCACCATGTGTAGGCTTAGCTGTGGATGAGTCCACTGACGTGTGTGACAATGCTCAGCTGTTAGTGTATGTCAGGTTTTTCAACACAGACCAGAAAGCGTTCTGTGAAGACCTGTTAGGTGTCACTCCCCTTCAGACCAGTACAAGAGGAGAAGACATCTACCTGGCCATTAAGGAGATGTTAACAAAGAGAGGAATAGAGCCAAAACAAGTGGTTTCAATAACCACAGATGGAGCCCCTGCTATGATAGGGAGAGAGAAAGGAGCTGAGGACTGAAAGAGGACAATCCTGAGCTCATAGCTTACCATTGCATCATTCATCAATCTGTCCTCTGCACCTCCCTGTCAGATGAGCATGCTGAGGTGATGAATACAATGATGAAAATGATCAATTTTATCAGGGCATCCTCTTCCTACCAGCATCGCATGCTTAGGGAATTCCCCAGAGAAGTTGATGCCAATGCTGATGATCTTTTGCTGCACAACAATGTGAGATGGCTCAGCAAAGGCAGGGTGTTAGAGCGCTTTTGGTCCATCAGGAGGGAAGTAGCAGCTTTCTTGGCAGAGCTAAGAAGTCAGAAGGCAACACAGTTTTCTCTCTTTTTAGAAAATGAGAAACAGATGGATAATGTGGCCTTTTTGGTTGATATCACTTCACATCTGAATGAACTGAATTTGAGGCTACAGGGCAAGGACAATTCAATTTGTGAACTGATGACAGCTGTCCGCTCCTTTCAGAGGAAACTTGAGGTGTTCAAGGAAGACCTGCAGGGAGACTGTGCACACTTCCCAGCAGTGCAGGAACAGGTTCAGGGACAGAGAGATGTGTCTTCTTTTGTTGACTTTATTGATAAGCTGATTGTAAACTTCAGCAACCGTTTTGACAGCTTCAGCTTTGGACAGCAGCTCACCATGTTCATTCAGAACCCATTTCTCATCACAGATGTCAGGGGGTTCTCAAAGGAAGTCACACAGCACTTTAAATGGGTAAATGCTGGGCCTCTCCAGATGCAATTGGTTGATCTCCAAGCAGATGTGGCCCTGAAAGAGCAGTTTGTAAGAACTGACCCTTCCACTTTCTGGCTCCAAATGGTCTCTGAGACAGCTTTCCCAGGTCTGAGGAAAGTAGCCCTGTACATCTTGACCATGTTTGGCTCCACATACTGCGAGGCAGCTTTCTCCACAATGAACATAATCAAAACTAAATATCGTTCCAGGCTCACCAATGAGCACCTCCACATGTGTATGAGAATGGCCCTGACTCCATTCAAGCCCAGATTTAAAATCCTGTCAGGACAAGCTAGAGCTCAATTCTCTCAGTGAGCAAAAAAGTGGGGGAGTGGGATATAAGAGGGGAAGAAAGTGATACTCTAAAACTGTTCAATTGTTAAGATGTGTTGAGATTTATTATCTGTAAAATTGGTTGAGACTGTTGAGTCAAGATGTGAAACAGAAAAAGGGAAATTCAAGCTTTTGCTCCCTTTATTTTATTTTTCTGAAGTTAAGCACTTTATTTGAACATGCACAATTTTCACATTTTATTTATTTTCTCTTATTTTGAAATGCAGCCCTACTTTTATTTAGTTAATGAGAGAACATTATACATATCTGCAGTCATACATATATGTTCAGTTCTATGTTACGTGACAATAAATATTGTCAAAAAGTTTTTGAATCGTACTGAATTCATTTGATTTGACAGTCAGGTATTGATTACATGCAGATGTTGATACAACTACTAGGCTACTTAAATATATATCACACTAAATAGTTAGACATTATGATCTTCCGGACCTTTGCTTCAAGAAATTTTCTCTAACTGGACCTCTTTAAATTTTAGTTGAATACCCCTGCTCTACAGGGATCCCATCCCTGATGATGACAGGGGTCTGATTAGGGATGATTTACCAAAGTATGTGGTTATTTGGGATAATGTGAGTTTTCATCACTCAAACACCATCAGGCAATGGTTTGCGACCCACGACAGGATGCTGATGGAATTCCTCCCACCCTGTTCCCCATTCCTTAACCCAATTGAGGAGTTCTACTCCGCATGGAGGTGGAAGGTTTACGATCGCCAGCCACATACTCAGATGACCCTGCTGGCTGCCATGGATGCAGCATGTGAGGACATCACAGCACACGCCTGCAGTGGATGGATAAGACATTCCAGAAGATTCTTTCCACGCTGCATTGCAAGGGAAGATATCCGTTGTGATGTGGATGAGAATCTGTGGCCCGACAGACAGGAACGTCAGGAGGTGTAGAAAGACTGCACTGTAATTCCCCATACAGCACTGCATGTTCAGTTCGGTGTTTCCTATGTTTAAATTTCTAATTTTGTATTTTTTTCCTTTGTGCTGTAAAACAGTTTTTCTTTTCTGTATCGCAATGACATGGTCTGTCAATAAATTACAATACAAACAGTAAAAGCGTAAATGTGAATCCTATCCAATCTCTTGCAATCAATCTCCCACATACAGTAATGTGTAACTTTGTACTGTTGAAATTGATATATGCCATACAGAAAAAGTACAGCCTTGTGCATTTTCAATCATTTGCAGATTCCATTTGCATTTTCAATTAGTTTCCATCAGTACAATGTTATATTGACAACATGGCTAAGCATTTTGACTCTCTTGTTTGTACTCAATGACACAAGGACTTGTCATTCTGATGGACTGACATGTTTGTAAAGATTTACTTTATGTAAAGAGAGATGAACTAAGGATTTTGAGCAAGTTACGGGCTTTTGCAGGTAATCCATTGTGTGGTGCTGTTTGTACCAATTGTTTCGAGAAATGCGTTTACTGTTTTGCAAATCTTAAGGATGATTCGAGAAATGTACTAAAGCGACTGAGAAAAACTGTAAGAAAAAGCAGGTCTTGGAAAAATCTCTGAAATCTCTTTTTTAATATCTCTGAATATGAAAAAAAAGGGAATACATACATTTCCATTGGAATAAACACAATCAAATTTCATTTGCAATGAAGCTTGCAATAAAGAGACAATACTCGGTATCAGTTTCTACTATAGTGTGATTTAGCCTCACCATACATACTGCAATGTTTGACATTTGCTTCCACTCTCCACAAAATCCACACGTTAGATTAGCCACTTTTATTATTTTATTATTATATTATATATATTTCAGCACCACTCATTTGTCTAAATATTGAACCTGTTACATATGAAATCCAGAATCTCTTCCCTTGCCACACAAAATTTGCTCGTGATTGGATTCATAAGTTTGTTCCTATAACACCAGGCAGATTCCAGATCACTCACTTCCCATATCATATTAAATTCCTGCATTAAGGCTATTTTAGTAGTTTTACTTTTATTTCCCTTGTCAGGTTATGGATCAAGTTTTCCATTTTCCACCATGTTGTGTTCTGATTTCTTTCTTTCTTTCTTTCTTTATCTCCCCTGGACGAATTAGTAATTGCACCTTATCATCATGAATTATGAGCTGCAGCTAAGAAAAAGCTGCTAAAAGGACAACACTTTAGCCGCTCTGGAGGCAGAGATTATGTCCCAGCATTATCAAGCCTGTGAGGAACGACCCGTTTACTACATGGGCTTATTTTCCAGGCAGCGGCTCTGGGAGAAAAAAGGGGTGAATGATGTTTCCCAGAGAGAGAAGTGGCTCAGTTACCTCCCCCCCCCCCCCCCCCCATGTACATTACCACAGTTTATATTTGACTGTTCACAGTGGAATATGTTACGGTACTTTGTCTCATTTTGTCTCATTTTAAAACACCGACGGAGAGAGAAAGGGGAGTGTGGGAGAGACGAAGAGAGGAAGGGAAGAATGTAGGAAGAGAGTGTCTTAGTGAGAACAAGGGAGGAGAAAGAAAGAAAGATGAGAAAATGAGGGAGAGATGGAGTGAGAGAGTCGCATCTCTGTTAATTTATCCTCTTTTCAGCGAGAAGCCTGCGGTCGCTGCAAGTCAACTGATTGAGATAATACATTTGGAGTGTTAGTAATGCCACCTTAAGTGCCTCTGGAGGAGCCGGGCGAATTAATAGCCTCCGTGACTCGATCTCAGCCAATTACATCATCCCCTGATTTATGAAACAACAGGCTTGAACACGAGCATAACCTTGAGACGGAGAGACTGGAACTGGCTTCCTACGAAACTCCGAAGGGGGAAAAGGGATGAAAAAACAATTACTAAAATAACTCGTCAGTATCAGCTGGAGACGGACAGACAGCGACCCATTGTCCATTTGTTTGATTATTAGTAATTGATTGGTACCTGGTGTTGTCTGCAGTCTTGCACCACCACATGTCTGCACACGTCTTCAAACATTACGCCACTTCAGCTTCTTATGTACTGCTATGTCACTGCACCGTGCCTCCGTTGGTCAAATGTGATATCTGAGGTGCCACTGCTCTGGTGTCGGTGAAACCTGGAAATCGGATGATGCATTTTACATTACACTGACTGGCTGATGGGGGGCGCTATAATTACAGGTCAAAATGTCCAACTTGGAAAGGCCGTAACTGCTGCGCCACCTGTCAGATGTTGTCGAAACTTGGAGGGCTGATGCATCTTGTCACTGGTTGGTTGGCTGCATCATTCGGGGGACGACATGTACACTTGTCTCTCAGGGTTAAAGGTAGAGCTTAACAGGCATATTGTGACACTCATCTGATACGTTGAATTTCACTTCCCTAAAACTTTTATACTTTGTTAAAGACGGGTATACTCCAACATTTCCAGCCATCTTGGATTTCATTAAAATGGAAATGTTGGAGTATACCCGTCTTTAACAAAGTATAAAAGTTTATTTGTGCATAGGAGACGGAGTGCCACCCGCCGCCATGCAAGTAGACAAGTGAAGGATTATGGACATCTGGTTAGGGAAGTGAAATTCGACGTATTGGTTTCGTTATGGGGCTCGCTGACTTTTGTGCGGTAAAAAGTCAATGGAGCAATACAGGACCCTATAGAGAGGTAAACCGCCATATGATGAAAGACTCCCAAAGGGTCCTGGATCAGGGCTACTGATGTGCCAGACACTTTTTTGCACCCTCTGAAACAAAATGTGTACTTTCTGAAAGTGCAGATCTGCGACATCTGTACGCACACGGCTTCATGTCCTTGAGAGGCACTCAGGCACTCGGCAGTCAGGTGGGTCTGTGGGCATTTATCTTTTAATTACAACCCTGGACAGATTTTTGCTGCTTCCACTATCTCAGGAACACTGTTAAATGTTTTTCAGCGTCGGCCCTGGGACCGTTTTCCTCCAAGGGTATGTAAAATAAAGGAGCATTAACTGTGTGAGTTGTGATGCAAGATGAAAGCAACAGATGGAGGAGAACAAACTGGTTGGATAGATGGACAGACAGACAGACAGACAGACAGACAGACAGAGAGGTAGATAGATAGATAAAGATTAAGATTAGTCTTTATTTGCAACATCGCACACAACACATGCAGGGGCGAAGTGGCCGCCAAACACAACACACACACATGCAGGGTAGAGTGTCCGAGTTGAATGAATACTGCTTTTAACCCATCCCCGCCGACCTTCCTCCAAGGGACAGCCAGGGAGCAGTGGGCAGCCGCCAACACCAGCGCCCGGGGACCAATTCCAGATGTACGTCGCCGTCTTCGTCAGGGACAGGACAGGATATTGCATGTTTTTAGATGGGGTTCTTTTTACAGGAGGAGACCCATAGATAGATAGATAGATAGATAGATAGATAGATAGATAGATAGATAGATAGACGTCTTTTATAGCGTCTTTTCGTCTCAAAGTGAGAACTGTTATTTTGGTTTTAGTTTGCTGTGACTCAGCGATCAACTCCAGGTCCTTGTGTCCAGGAGGGTTGAGAGGAAGAACCAAAAAAACAAAGTTCAAAAAAAGAGTCAGCAGTGCCACCAGCACTTTATGCCTCTGACGGGCGCTTGCTGGAGATTGGCTTGTCTGTAGCTGCATGTCGGTCGCCACGAGCTGCACCGCGGAGACCCTGGAGCAGATTAAAGGCCGCCGCTATTCGCTGCTTCCTAAACAGCTTGTGACAGCTTCCTGTCCCGCGGGCTCCGGAGACGCTCCTGCCTGCTGTAAGGCAAAGAGACTGGAGGTGCCATCGCTGTTAAGACAGGAGCAGCTTCATAGCGAGGCGGACAAAACCCGCAGAAATCAATAGACACTCGGGCAGCGTCGCAGCTCTGGTTGCCGCCGCTATTGCTTTGCGATACCTGTTGCTTTGTTGCGGCGAGCCAGCCAGTCTGTGAAGGCTGATTTGATTGCAGTTAGCTGGCGGTTACAAGAGACAGTGTCGTCTTTAGCGAGCGATCTGCGTTTGAATGGCAGAACCACAAAGAGGAAGCTAAACGGCGGTTTGCAACAGTAAACACAGCGCAAGGAGCTGCATGTAATGACTTCGCTCAGCACAATACAAAGTCTCTCTCGGCTGAAAAGAAGTTATTCCTCGCTGCTGCTGATATCTAAGGGTAAATACACCAGGTATTTCACTATTGTGGCCAAATCAGGAGAGAAAGGCAGCAACCGCGTTAACAACAACTGTTACCGCGAGATAAGCGCGCCCTTGATTTCATTCTTGGACGTGTTTTGTTTTTTTTGTTCCCAGCTCAGAAGAAGTTTTAAAAGCTCCTATTGATTTTCAAGGGAAAGTACACACACGGTATTTAGCCATTTCAGCTACATGAAAGCAATTTGAGCTAAACAGAGCCTGGTTATTGTATTTTGGTCTTTCAGTTTTTGTATCAAACTCACAATATAACAATGAGAGTCCTGGTTGTAATAGTGATGAAAAACAGCTCGATATGAAAACTATAGGAACATCTATCCAGCATCAGCACCTCAGACAACTCCTCCTTCAACAGTAAACAGCAGGACCAGATGTGTATATTGTAAAGCCAAACTAGCTAGTAACCGTTGCTGAATGACGTGCACCATTCATTCATACATATTAGTATTCTGTACACGTTTCTATGTATGTATGGATTTCTGAGTATGTTGCGTCCTTCTGTAAATGTCACCAAGGAGATAGCTAACCGTGCATGTCGGCACATTCCTGCACATACCTGTATATCTGATCATGTGTGGCTTACAGAGCATATCTCTCTCCCGCCGGTACGCCTCATGATGTGAATAGCTTGTACACTTGCACGTCCAATTCAACCTGTAAATCTGCCACTGAATCAATGTATTATCTTCAGTACTCGGTCTCTATATCCTACTCTCTCCTGCAGCTCCCCTTAGAGCTGAGCAGGAATATCGTAACACAAAACTAATGATAAAAACTACCCAGCAGACCCTTCTCTTCCCTTCTCTTCACCCTCCAGTGGCTGAAGAGGGAACACATTTTCCCAAACAGCTCCCAGGTGAAGCCACAGTGCAGTTAAATGTGGCACTACAATGGCTGCATCTGTACTGGCGGTGACACTCTGGACCCGGCCAGACAAATGACCATTAGCACGAACACACAGGGGGCAAGCTGTGGACCTGGACCCATTATCGGGATCAGCCCATAGAGGATCCAGGCGTCTAGACGTGGAGAGCATTACGTGATTAAGGGGAGTTTAGGTGTGTGTGTGTGTGCATGCCAGGGTAATGCATGTGAGTGTGTGCGTACACCTGTGTGTGTGTGTGTGTGTGTGTGTGTGTGTTGGGTATGAGGAGGGCCTTATCCGTTGCTTCAGCAGCACTGCGCTCCCCTCAGTGCGCTGCGATAGCCGGCTCTCAGATGGATCAATCTCCAGCCATCCAATTTAGACCGCGGGGAAAGGGTGCCATCGATCCAAGCTGGGGGTTTTCCAAATACAGTGGTGGCCGTCAAAAAAAAAGGTCCGCCGCGCTGCATCTATCCTGCAACCATCCTGCAACCATCCCTCACTAGCACCGCAACAGCCACCGCAGCCTCTTCTGTCTCAAATGACCCAGACGGAGCTGAACAGGCACGTTGAAACACATGACTGCAATCTTTCAAGCCGCCATTGTTTGATGAAAACAGGAAGACATTTTAATTTGGTCAGCAAATTTCCTTCAGAGGTGGAGCAACGATGCAGCGGCGGCGCAATCACTTCTGAGACTTCTACGATAGCTGCATCTGTACCTGTCCAATAGGTGGATGTCGTGGCCCTGTGCTGCCAAAGCTGCGTAAAGAGGATGTACAGGAGGAGATGTTTGGGTTAGCAAGAGAGAGATGTTTTGAAGAACAGAAAAAGAAGAGAGAGAATGAGAGAGAGAGATTGAGGGGAAAAGGAGAGAGAAGAGAGAGAAAGCTGTATAAATGGATCCCCGGTTGAGACTCTTCCCTCTGGCCTGCTCCAGTATTGACGCAGCAAAACACCACCCCGGCAATCAAACCACATATAAACCTTTATGACCCTCAGACTGCGACTTTTAAAACAGCTCCGAGTAAACAGCCCCCACATATAACCAATATAACCAAAGCTGTGTGTTTACGGCCCCGCCGGCGCCGTATGTCTCTCGCGTTGATCACCACGAGAGTGTCAGAAAAATCAATCTCAATCTGGGGCCTGTTCGGAGTCACCCATCCTCGAGCGTGGTCACCGGCGCCTTTAACGATCAACCCGCCGGTCTGCGAACGTGGATCCTCTCTCTCCGTCGACCTCGCCGCACCCCGACCGCAGGAGCGTCGCCGAACCGTGATCCGTCTTTGAGCGTTCATGCTTCATTAGACCAACTGGAAAGATGACAAACACCGCCAAGTCAAATGAAATCATAACGATGTCTCAGGTTTATTGTTTGCAACTCAGCCAAGGCACCACATAACACATACACACTTGAGGGAAACAGCAGTAGCCTAGCCGTGGCTGAAGGGTCGCAGGTTTGAATCTGGGAGGAGAAAGTGACGTAGAAAGCAAGTGAAGAAAAACAACACGTCCAATGACACCCAATTAATGTGAAACAACAGTGGTTAGCACATCAATGGAAATAACAGCTTTTGATCATTCCCCATCGTGGTTTTTACCAGCCACCGCTGACTCCAGGCTCTCTGAAGCAATAATTGCGAGAGAGGAAAATGGCTGATTGAGGCTCTTTTTTTCCTCCCATAGACAGTTTCGATTACAGAGTGCCCATCATGTCTCACTTGTTAGAGAGGACGTTCTGTCCCCACTCCAAAGTTTTAATGCAATCACACTGCAGAGCTGTGAAGTTAGACTTGTTGTGTCACGTTGGCTGAAGTAAGGGATGTATAGTTTAAAGAGTATACATGCATCAAGGTGAGGCACTGTGAGTCGGAGTACCAACGGATTAAGCCTGCACTAGGAACCAGGGTAACCAGGGTAACCAGGGCCACCAGGGTAACCAGGGTAACCAGGGCAAGTAAACACTCAATTTATAAGATTTGTTTTATTTTAATATCATGATGTACTACACTTACAGAAGAGGAAGGTGCCATTTTCTTCATTTTCCTCCATTGTTGAGTTTTTTTGTTGATGTTGATGTTGGTTTGTGTGGGTCGGGATTTTGTTTGTTTAATTTTACATAAAAATTAGATGCATGCATTTTGGTTTGAACATCAATTGTATTTTTCTGTGGAGTCTATTTTCATAAAAATAAAACCTGGAAGGTGTTTTATTCTTGTGTTCATCTCTTTTCGAAGTGCAAGACCCTGAACCCAGACCTGGTCCAGGGGTGCCCCTCCTGGCTGGTCCCACATCATGAACCCCCTGGTGAAATGTGCACATTTCTGTTCTCCAAGAATGTGCAAAGAAATAAAATCCTAATTATGCTTTGTGGAATCAGGTCATTGAAGTGGAAGCCCAAGGCCCCAGTTGGGGTTAGATGGGGCTAGAGCTGGTCACCATCAGGCTGAGGGAACACAGACGTGATGTGAAGTTGATGTGTCCTTGTAGTCTTCCCAAGTTGTCTCGACAAGAATGAACGGGCGTCGTTACATTTTCAGATGGACTGTGTGCTTGATGTCACGCGATCAATTCATTAATTTTACCATCTTTTTCTAGCGGTTCTGTACTACAGATCGTAATGCTGACTGGATGTAATGCTTTGTTGACACGATAATCCTGGAGTTTCCCATTCATGTTTGTTGACCAAGTCACCATCCATGGCTAGTAAACTTACGGGATCTTTTTCCGTCCTCTACTTTCTTTTGTTTTGGACTTGCACTGCAGCCCACAAGAACACATTAATATTGAGAAAGACTTTCTAGGTCTTTCTAGGCAGTTTCCCATCTCCTCCCATCTCCCTCCGTCAGCCTTCCCTCCAGCAGTCCCAGCTCAACAGCAACAGCAGCTTATCCTTGGGTACAATGCCGCCTGGAATCTGCACCACAATCTGCTAAAAAGATGAGGTTCATTTATCTTCTTAAGTGGAAGAAACACACTGAGATGTTTTGCCACTTGCAACAAACCGCAACCTTCCCCCAAAACAAACTTGTGCAACATTTCCAAATCAATTAAGAATGTAATTAATGAAACGCAGCACCTGTAGTGCCAGAGCAATCACCAGAGAGGGGACAGTGAAAAATGTAGCAATCAAATTAATCAAGGAAAAGGCACAGTCCAATTACTCACAAACCATCTAGAGTGGGTGTTGTGCTCGGAGAACAGGTGATAGTTATCATTAAATTAGAGAGGGAGATCAGTAGCTGGGGCCATTTCATCATGTGGGACCTGATGAACAGGACCGGGCTGGTTGCAGGTACGGCAGCAGACGATGCAGCCAAGATGTTTGATTGTTGAGAGAGGAAGGGCCGTCAGAAGGCGGGGGGGAGATGGCAACGAGCTGGCAAATGTCAATCATCTCCACCACAGCACCCAGGAGGGGCAGTCACTGGTCCTGGGTTGGGCCCTTGGGTACTTCCAATGGATCAGTGGTGGTCCTGGTATTGCTGGTGCCCCGGGTGAGATAGGCCTATACACTCACTGTACAAAATATTAAGAACTCCTTCCTGCTGTTGAGTTTCACCCCGTTCTGCACAATCCATGTCATCAAGAGGAACGTCTTGAACGTCTCCTCTCCTCACCCCAATCTGCCCTTCATGACTGAAGTGGATTTAATAGGAGAAATGAATGAGTAGTCACAGCTTTCACCTGATTCACCATCAGCCTGGTTCATGGAAAGAGCAGGTTGCCCAGAAAATGATCTAAGTTAGCAGCCTACAGAGCCGTTTTGTCACAGATCTCACCGCTGGTGCCATCATGGAGGTTAACTGAGGTATAACAACCAGGCTAGAAAAAGAGATATTAGGTCTTTTGAAAGATATTTGGGTGTAGGTCCATTCAGTAGCATTGGGGTGTAGGTCCATTCAGTAGCATTGCTAAAAGTGAATGGTCTGATAAGGTAGCTTTTTTTCCTTTAGGTAACTATGAAACTGTCTTGTCTTTAGCTCTAGTCTCTACTCTAAAACACTCTGAGGTGTAGAAGAGTCAGCTCAGTTGTTCATTTTGGCTTTGTTATGTGAGAAAACTCACTTGGTAACATACAGCTACCAGCCACTACAAGGTACTAGCCAGCTAATGTTAGCTAAGTAGTCTTATCTCATTGAATCAGGTCGTATCTTGTCATCATGTGTCATATCACATCGTATTGTACTTTATTCTATCTTACGGTACGGTGTTGTATGTTATCATATTATGTGGTATAACGTTGTATCCTATATTATTAAATTGTGTCGTGTTGTATTGTATCATATCCTTTTCCTTGCTGTGTTCTCTCCAGGTTCCCAGTTTCTTCAAGGCAGTAAATTCCACCTGCTGTATCACAGCCAGAATCCAATGGGCTGTTCTGTCTTGCACCGGTTCCCAACAGAATTAAACAAAATGTTTCCAACGTGGGATGCAAAACGTTTTTCAAGGGTTGCTGCGGCATTGAGTGAAAACAAAGGGTGGACTGAATGTGTTAAGAGTCTGAACGGCGTTGTGCATCTTAACTGGCTCAAGCTGCTGTGGAGCAGAGTGAAGTCTGAGTGCTGCTGTCCATGCTGCTGATTAGCCTGGATGGAGGCAGCTCTGGAAGACTCGCACTAATGCACATGCCGTGGCCCAAATTCATGAAAGGTTTGTGCAGGGAAGAACGTGCAGTAAATCACCAAAACGACCAGATCAAAATGCTGTGCTGTTCACTAACTGGGTGTAATCAGTCTAAAAAGCCTCTTTGTGTTACGGTCATAGCAGGCAAATCAAGACTACTAACACTACGCAACACCAACCGCCTTTCAGATTGGTTGATACTACGACGGCAAGACAAGCCAGCAAGTCAAACAAGTGGAAGGGTATCCTGTCCTCAAATATCAGATTAGATCAGAAAATGCCTCACGGCAGCGTGGCGGAGTAAAGCTGAAGCGTGCAATTTGGGCTCGCAATTGGTGATGAATGAGGCCTTGTGCTTGTGCAGTGCTTTATTCGAGGGCTTGTTTGCACCCACAACTCAATTTGTATGAATGTCTTCCCAAATAAGAAGAAAACTCTCAGCTCACGCAACGGAGGCACAGAAATTGCCCTTGCCAAGAAATCTTAGTGAATCTGAAGCAAAGTGCACAGCTGTACCTGTCCTGCATTAGTGCTGTATACAGCGATAGTGTTGCAAGAGCTATCCTGCTTTGGTGTCCACAGTGGAAACAGAAGTACGCGTCTGTGTATTAAAGTGCACATCAACAGCTTTCAGTGAAAAGTTAAAAGTACAAGAAGTATAGTTCATTCAGTGTGACGTCATCGTCATTTTAAAACTGAATTTAAAGCCTGAGGTCTTTCATTGATGACGAAGACATTTATGTCCTCACTTGCAGAGAGGTGTGATAATAGTTTAATGAATCCATACATCATATAACATACGTTCTCCACTTAATCCAACAGCCAACATCCGTTAGGACCTCACCTGTCCAGACTCAGAGACCGTGATGGAACGCCTTCCTGGCTGGTTTTTAAGGTGCATGTATCATTTTGAACTTTGATTAAGTTCTGGTGTCTCGTTACTGTGCAGGATACTGGGGGGGGTTTCCATCAGTGCAGTTAAATTAGGGACATATTCAGACTCCAAAACAGCAGAAATCAATCAAGTGTTTTGTATTTGGTATGGATTAGATTCTTATTGGTTCAGCACAGAAGGACACGGTGGCATTTGGATCAATCCAGTGATATTGATTCCAGAATAACAGAATTCAGTCATCGTCTTCATATGCTGGTATGTACAGTATGTTATGTATGTTCTTCAACCTGTACGGTACGTATTGTAAAGATACTGCAGTAATACTCATAGTTATCCTATGTTTGAGTCATTCATTCATCACGTGCATCACATTTGGTTTGGATTAGTGTCTTATTTGTACAGTACAGACGGATTCAACGGTGTTTCGGTCAATTCACACGTTCACGTTCTGGTTCTTCTTGATCCGTGAGGTTGTCAGAGTTGGCCCGCCGTGGACACCCGAGCCAGAACCGCTTCACATCGACTCTCTCTGACTGTTAAACTACATTCAGAAATGTGACTCCTCGTTCCTTTAACAGCTTGACTGGAACAGGAACAAACACATCATTAAATCAGCAACGTCCCACTGTCATTGTTATTATGAAACTCGGTTTGATGCCAACGTCTTCCATTAATAAAACATGCAGCCATTTGCGGCGAGGATGACACTAATCACGGTTTCACCGCAACCCCGCCTAATTTATGCCCGAGGCGAAAATACCATCCTCTGGTTCGGGAACGTTTTAAAACTAATAGCGTTTAAAAAGAATAATAATAGATGAAGTTTGGCTCCGAGCTAAAGGCACTAAGCACTTTAAAAGCTTTCATCGCCTTACAATACAATTTCCAAATCAATATTTCATTAGCTGGATAGAGGTGCAATGTTCTTGGTTAATAAAGAATGTTCCGGCTGGCTTGGAGTCAGCGTTTACGGTTTCAGAGGATTTCGGGCGGGGAGGCGGCCATTTATGTTGGTCCTGGCCTTCACACACACACACACACACACAAAATCACTATATTATATGCACACTTACAGTACATTGTCTTCCCACACCACCCCATACTCACACACACTCACACACATTCAGTATATTCTGCACACACTTGCAGTATATTATGTGCGACACACCCATGACCCCCCCCCCCCCGCCCCCCCAGCCCCTGGTCCTCCCTTGATTGTTTCTGTTTATGGTCCGTTTTATGGCCCGGGCAGCCCTGATCTCCCGCGGCGCCGGGCATCGCGTGACTTTCCCCGCGGCAGCAGCTCGACATGTGAGCACCTCTTACTTCTTAATTCATCTTACGGGGCGGCGCTAACAACACCGTAACATGTATATAATATGGTGTCACATTCAGGACAGGAGTGTGTGTGTGTGACATTTAAAGGGTGGATCTGAATGGACCGATGTACACCCTCGATGTGTTTCTATAAATTTGGTCTTAGATGTTTATTTTGTTGTTTTACATTTCTGCTCTTCATACTCAATTATTTGATATTTAGAAACTTTTCATTTCATTATTTCTGAAAGCATCTTCTCTTTACGTCCCCTCCGACATGATGGAGGTTCCTACTGACCACAGCTACAGAAAAACATGAAATTACGTTTTATTTTCTTCGCAAATTGTATTTATTCACTTAATTGTTCAATCATGTTTTTTATTAATTAATTATTCATTTGAAGGCCTATTGTATCAAGTATCATGTGAGTTTTTTCTATCATTGAATAGGTGGGGAGGGTCACCTTGCCTTAAAGAGCTGCTAACCTACTACTAATAGAATTTCATTAGGCTTTCAATGGAGAGTTTTAGTGTCTAAATGCTGTCAGAGGCCTTCAAATACCATCAGTCTAACTCTAATAGAGACACACACACACAAGCATATGGAAGTACTCTTGTTTGCCTATGTGCTTCAAATTGTGTGTTTGCTCTCTCTTGTGTTTGATTGTATTTGCGTCCTTGTTGCTCTGCCACGTTGTGGTTTGGTGTGAATGGACATGCAGCGCCTCATCGTACTACGCTGCTGCTGCTGCTGCTGCTGGTGCTTGATTAACTATTGTACAGCTGTAATGAAATACTGGAATGTACGTGCACCGTATCGGAATTACACAGTCAATTTCACCGTAACGGTCTTTAACAATACTTCCTTTCTGGCCTGCTGCAGATTGTCCCATTGTGTGATTGTCGGCGGATGGCGTCAGCGCGTGTGACGGGATTTAAACATTGAAATTTTTATCTTGATGAATTACAAGACATGCGACGAGCACGATAGGATGGTGTCAGATTGGATTCTGAGTGTGCTTGGTGTTTGATCTCATGTGGGATATTATCTAGCCTGCAGAAACGTCCAGGAGAGCGAGCCGGTCCGTCCCGTGCAACATTCCCCTCAGTAGCTGCTGCTGTGTAACACTGTGGTGCATGGAGAATTCAGACGCGACGCAACAGTGACACCCAGTGCACCTGATTACTATGTGAGGGCCTCAGATGACCTCATGGGTTACGTACATGTAAGCATATGAACCACATGAAAACCTTGATGGGAAGGGCTTTTAATGTGTAGTAGCTATCATCAATATTATTAATGAATGAACATGAATTCTCATCTCGCTGCTCCTTCTAGTCCCTAGTGTGTGCACCTCATGATAACATGATACTGAAGCTGGTGGGATTCAGTGTCTTCCTCTGTTTTGAGGGCGGTGTGTTTAACCACTGGGCCTCCCAATCACAGTCACAAGGAAACAGCATTTCAGTGGTGTTGCTTCGGTAATCCCACTTATACCCATAATCCTCATCCTCATCCTCCTCCATCCTCCTGTCACAAATTCCAGTTTCTTCACAGTTAATAAATTCCAGCCACCGGGATCCAACCGTGGTGTGTTAGGAAGAAGAAACAGGGTTTTCAGGGGGTGAACACCCAAAAATGCGTTGCTGTACCATGCGCCACTCAAATTGCAGCTTTTATATGATGGAGGGGGCGGAGGGGGATTGTACAAAAATCTGCAATGTTTTAATTGGTTGGAATTTTTAGATCCACCTACTTGTACACCACGGAAAATACATTTTCCAGGAAGTCGGTAAGGCGATTTTAATAGAAAAATATGACAAAATAATGACATTTATTTCTTAAATAGGATGTAAAAGTGATTTTTCATGTCACTTTAAGCAGAATGATCAAGAAAGGGACCATAGAAAAGTCACGCTGGACGTTGTTCCACGAGCCCCCGTCCTCTAAAATATTAAGTTGGAACAAAAACACACAAATCTGTTAAGTTTTATTTATATTTGTGTTGTTGTCGTGCAGGTCCCAGCCAAGGAACTGTCAGAGAGATGAGGACAAGGCACTCTGTATCCTGTAACTTCATTCAGGGAAAAGCGGTGAAAATTGCTTTATTGAAGGCTGTGGGCAGGCGCAGCTGAAGTCCAGAGAGCTAACAAAGTGTTTCGTGTCTGGGTTTGTTTCTCAAGGGCAAAGCATCCAGCGCTGCCAGGCAGGCGGCGGGGCCAGGGTGTTTGTGCCACGGATTTCATTTGGGAGCTAACACCATTTTGCGGCTGTCGTTCCAGAGAGAGAGAGAGAGAGAAAAAAAAACATGAAATGGAAAAGAAAAAGGGAAATGAAAAACACCCCGAGGCACTCCCAACACAGCTCACTTGTGATTTCTATTTGTTTCTGTATCTGCGCCGAGCTAAGCCAGCGCTCGGCCGGGCTGTCATGTTAACTGGCGACCCACATGTGGCGGGAGGTTTCAGGTGTTCTCAGACTGAACGAAGACTATTTTGGTATTTCTTTCGCTGGCAGCACTTTGTCTCATAGTGGCTTGAGCTTATGCTTGAGAGAGAGACGATACATAATTCACTTCCCTCAACCAGTGAGCTCATGGGGATCCCGGCGGGGGGTCCGGAGCCAGTCACTCTGATGAGTCACACGCTTTATTTATCACGACTTTTCATTAAGACCTCAACGGAGCCGAGTAAATGTTTCACTACACTCTTAAACACATTCTCATTATGAAATGGTGTGTGTGTGTGTGTGTGTGTGTGTGTGTGTGTGTTGGGGGGCCTGAACAGGTCTTTATGTAGCCAGAGTATTCTGAGCAGGAAAGTGTTTTAGTTTCAAAAACAATCGTGAAGAATTCAAAGTCATATAGTCATTCATGTGACAGAACAGACACAACCAACCACTCACACACATACTGATACACACATACACACATATATCCACCACACGGTCACACACACACATCCATTAATCAGCGCTGTAACATCTCCACCGCCACGATTCATTGAAACATGCTTTTATCTCGTAGCAGGCTGATAGCCCAGATGGGCCCGGTAACACAAGCCTTTCAGGTTTATTGGTCCTGACAGACGCCGAAGCTTTGGCAAACATTTTTCACCCCAATCTTGGTGTGTATCTGTTCGCCTGTAGCTGCCGGGCGGACACAATCATCTGTACAACGTCGGCTAATTGGGGGGAGGAGGCATCACACAAGCCGTGAGTTTAGCCTGTTACGGGAGGAAAAAGGTTTATGGACAACAAATACAGAAATTGTATTTTGTTTCTATTGTTGCTTTAATTCTAAGCTTTGTTTGAGAAAAGCTGCCACACAAATCAAGTGATATTGTTATCATAATAATAATAATTATTATTAAATATCATGTGATCCACTGCCTAAAACCTGTAATGAAATTTTATTTTCTTTGCACATTTTATTTATTCATTTAATTGTTGAATTATAGTAATAGTAGTAGTAGCATGTGCTGTTGACTTTTAGTTTTTTTCTTTATTGATCATGTTTTGCTTTGTGTAATTATCTTGTGAAGCACTTCAACTGTTTTGATAAGTACTCTCGAAATAAAATGTATTATTTTCAGTAGTAGGGGGAGGAGGAGTAATATTATTCGTTGCCCTACTCCAAACAGGTTGCCCCAGGGCTGTGTTGAGGGCAACCTGTGTGGAGTAGGGCAACGCCGTTAGAAAAAAGGAAAATGGTGGTCGAAGAGATTCATCATCAGGAGGAGGCAATAAGGTGTGCGAGGGCAGTTACTCAGGAAAAGCAAGGGCAGTAGCACTAGCTTAAGACCAGACATGCTGTTGTGGTCAGAAGGAAAATAGTTTATTTTACGGTCCCCTGGGAAGACGAGGCAAACAAGGAAGAGGAGAGGAAGGAATATGTCTCCGGCAGCAGAAGGAGCAAGTGAGAGATTATGGATGCTTATGGATGCACTTGGTTGTGTTGTTTGGCATTGTGTGGTATTGAAGGGGGGTTTGTACTGCACTGTACTGTACAGCTAGCTAGTGCCACACACACACACACACACACTCTTCCTCTATTCTGTCAATAGAGAAAGAGCGTGTGTCGTATCATACAGGCAGGTTGTATTGATATATTGATGTTAGGTCAAAGTGAGGTTAATGCTGGGTTGATGGCAGGCATTAGATAGCAGTCTGAGGAGAGGTGGTGGTTCCAGGACGCTGGAATACACTGAGCCTTCCTGAGGCGTCGGGGGCCAAACTCAACGAAACATCGCGCCCACTTCATAACTCCAATGACATGCAACGTACTGCTGTCGGCTAGAGTAGGTAGTTGGCGACCGGCGCTGTAGACGGTGTGACTTGATGTCTGCTATGGTGTTCATTTGATGGTGTCAATCTTATAACATCTGAATTGGGCTCCTATGAGTGTTCGCCCTGGAATATGGCACAAGGGACAGAAACATCTCATCCTGTGTATTGATGAATGTTGTTAGTCCTAGTAGCAGTTTTACAAGGACATCAAATAAGCACTTCCTGCAGACATGGGCTGCAGCAATCAAACCACAATTTGTTATCTTCCATAAATATTGTGAGGAATGTTTTCTGTGTTGAGAGGCGAGAGAGGAGTAGAGCGCTGAGTGACAGAGATGGATACAGACGAAAAAGAGAAGAAGAAGAAAAGGACCGAGAACATGCTGTTGCTCTTTCCGTGAGTCGGCGGTGCTTTGTGCTCTGGGAACAGGGGGATAGACCAGGCCTCTAACCTGAAATTGAGGGCACTTGTCTGCTGAAATTGGGGCCAGCAGATGGCATTTTATTTGAAAATACACTCAAAGCTATTCGGAGCCGGCGAGGGCTTTGGAGGGATGTGGTGACGGGCAGACAGGCAAGCTGTATCACTCACATCAGAAACATGAAACTAAAGGCCAATTAGGAACAGCAGAGACCAAAGAGCCAAGCCTCGGCAATACCGAGACGCCGTAGCCTTTAGAAAGTACGGAGAAAAATCCTATTAAAAAAAAAAAGGATATACTCAAAGGATGTTCTCTGCCTAAGTTTGTTCTGACATTGTTTTTCCAAAGTTTGGTTTATTGATGCAATAATGATGAAGGGGAGGTTGAAAACCAAACAAAAGAATGAAAACTAGAAAAGGTTAAATTTCCTGAAGAAAATAAATATTTTCGTTTTGCTTGTTTCATCCATATATTGGTGAGTAGCAAAAACGTTTCCAGCTAAAGTCACTGAAACTAGCATGCTAGCTAGCTATCGCCGGTTAGCTTGTGAAGCTAAAATCACTTATTTTATTAATATCAGTGTTGCAAACTGTTTACCTACAATTGTGTTGTGATGGTATAGTACTATACATTATATCCAAATTGTATTTATGTTGTATTCTGGTGAATTTAGTTATTTATTGGTAATAGGTTCGGTATTCATGGGTATTTTATACCGGCACATTACTGACTGCTGTGTTCCCTACGGTGAAGAGCACGCCACATAGTCTAACCTTCCTGAATGGATGTGTAGTTGTTTCATCAGT